>CM031236.1:717644-806142 GCA_018340775.1 Taxus wallichiana var. yunnanensis | reverse complement strand
GACATTAAATCAATATACACAAAGTTCTAAAGATAACATCAACTATGAGAACACAAAGTTTCCTGTTCAAACATATAATGATCCATGTAACTCATATAAAGAGAGCACAAATAGATAAAACTCAAGAAAAGAGAAAAGTTCTTCTGTATTGATTGTTAAATCAGTCTTTCTACAATCCAAACATAAAAATCCAATCCCCGTTAAATGGAAAGGGAAGTTCCTTAAATAACCTTTCAGAGGAGGTTACAAAAGTGTCTTTTCAGTTTCCCTTCTTTTAATCAAAGGATTAATATCTAATTAAGCATTATAACATAAAATTTTCTTTTACATCCATATTGTATGACTTAGAAAGGGGACAACCATCTTAAATAGATACATTAATCAATAGAAGAGACTAAGAACTAGGAGTTGGGACACTCAAAGGAGTTCATGTGGCACTCTTCTCCTTAAGTACTCGGTTTATGAATTTATTCAATGCTTCAACTATATCCATGCCTCGAGGAATGGTTGTATTTACAGTCACGTGGGTCCATCTTCCTAGACACTTCTCCATTTCTTTCCCAAATTATGCATTCTCTAGAAATTCCTTATTGGCCTCAGTGATGGTTGTTTGAAGCGTAAAACTTTCCCTCATCTTATCCTTAGAAATAGTAACTTGTTTAAACAAATATTCTTTAACAAATGTCCTAAACTGAGACTTAATTTCTTGGACTGTGAATTTATCCCTTGAATTTTCTTTGAATATTTTACAGTGAATATCTTGAAAAGCATATATGACACAAGTATTTGAAAGCCTCTCCTTTCTATAACATATTCCTAAACTCACCAATGGCTTCCTCAAGGACTTTTATTTTCCAATCAATGTTAAAGACCCATTGCTTAGAAAATTAAAATTCACATCATCAAATAATTTACTTGCCAAAATGATTGCACATTATTTTCACTCATCAACTGGAGATCTTGAATGCATTCACTCCATAGTTTTAATTCTCTATCCAAACCACTGAGTGTTGTGGTAAACTTTAGTTATGTCTTAGTGACTTTATCATATGACTTGTATGCTTCCTTAATGAAGTTTAATCCTATGACTATCATATCATCAACCAAGGCCTCCATTTCCTTCCCATAAGAGGAATGCTTATGGATATATTTGATAGCTTGAACCTCATCATTAGTTAAAATAATAGGTGGTGGAATTGAGGCTAGTGGAGTTAGATCAAGTACCTTGTCTTCTGCTAATAAGGACCAGATGAAATTTGAAATAATTTGGTTTTTTTCCTCCAACTACTCATATGTTTTCTTTCCTTTCTCAACTCTTTCAATTACCTTTGACATTGTCTCCTTCAAATTTTGTACTTCACTTTCAGGTGTAGATTCTCCAATGGGGATTCTTGTTAATTCTAAATCACTTACGATAGGTCTCTTTCATCCTTGTCAATATTAGGATTAGCAATCTCCATAAATTTCTGACCTTGAGAGTCTGATACTAACTCGGATTTGGTTTTAGCTTTATTTGTGGATGGGGGAGGATTAGTACCTAGAAGGTTTGCCACAACATCAAACTTAGGAGCAATAATATGAGATGTAGCATTTATTTTCTTTCTTTCTAGAAATGGTTGTACCCAAGAAAAAGAGGAACTAGAACTAGATGGAATGATGGGACCAAGTGAAAGTGTGCCCATTGCGGTAAAATTATGTACAAAGATACTTCTAATATATATGTTTCACCTTTTGAGGTAGGTGATTCCATGTTAGGAATTTCTTTTGTAGAGGGATCTAGGATAGATAGTCATTTCGTATGCCTATTAAGTATGATCCGTTTTTGATAATCTTCTTCCTTTTATTTCTCCCTACTACCTCCTCAAGATTAATTTCCTCACACTCTCTTCATCCTTTCTCATCACTATCATCTATTACAGAGGATTATAACTAGTTCAACTTAGACACCAATTCCAATTGTTGTAAGGAAGACAACTTGCTCTCTTTCTTGAATTGACTTCTCCATATTTTCATCCTTCTTAGCTTTTCCTTTCTTAACGTATAGAAATTTGAAGGTTTGATTGGAGAGGGGAAAATTACACATGTGCCTCTATGTTTTCCAAGGGTTTCCCTCGAGGGTAGAGGCTTCTTGGGAGGAATACCTAGACATACCTACTCTGAAAATTTTCATTTTCCCATCCAACCAAAGTTTGGTCCTCACCAAGATAGGGTTTATGAGCTCTTTCAAATCATCCCTTTCCTTTATAAACCAATCAATGGTTTCAATGGGAGTATGTCTAATTTACCTTTCATATTCAAGGACTGTAGCTCCTAATCATTATCTTATAGATATTATACCTTTTACACCTCAAAATACTTGAATTGTTTGAGAGACAATATGCCATAATACTTTCTTCTGGTTTCATAATCATCATAACAGTCAGCCCAGTAATCTTCATTGTCAACAAGATGATAAAAACCCATTCTAAAATTATTAACAATAAATCCCTTGATGTAAAAGTAAGTCCTTGGCTTGAAATAATGAAGTGTGAGGGGGGAAATTGTCCTATCAATATTTTGTGCATCCAAAGTAGTTGTATGTGTAGTTTCCCTATGTGATTGGAAATTGGATGCTTGTAATATTATTTTCCCTTAAAGTTCTGTGTGAGTTTTATCAAACTATCTGCAGATTTCTACTAGATCCATCTTATCACTACAAGTAAATTGGGAGTTTTTGGTGTCCCCTCAAATCTAGCTAACCGTATGTAAGAAAATTTCCTAAATTGAATGTAATATCTCCCATATACACCAATCAACTACTTAGCCTCCTCCGAGAATCTTTGAGATGTGTTTTCTTCTAGCAACCTGACAATATACATGGTGAAGGCATCATTCACCACACCTGAAATGGTGATTACTAATCTTGAAAGTAAATTGTGGGAAATATTCATAAATAGAGCATTATTTTTTTCTTCAATCAGAGAAAACCCCAACCACTCTCTCTGTATGCTACAATAGTGTACATCAAATAGGAAGTCATATAGAAATTTTATTCCTTTGAACATTGGAAAATTGTTTAGTAAGACTATCATAGATTATCTCTCCCTAATTTAGGCTTTGTTTTCCTTCACATATGAGTTTTATGTAAGGGCACATCCAATAGTGGAACTCATTAGTTGAAGGCATTCCCATTATTCAAGAAAAAGGGTGATGACATCTTATAGCTCTTCCTTAAAGTCAATTCTATACATGGTTTTTGGTAGTCTTAAGGATCCTTTCTTTGGGTTTTAAACCATGACTTAGCCACCCTGCTCTTGTATTGTTCATTGTCCAAGTCAAATAGAAATTAGGCCTGAGATTTAGTGAGAGTATTTGCATCTTTCGTCATTGGGATTCTAAGGGAAGTACTGATACAATTAGCATCTAATCAAGCAATCACTACCCATGAGGATCAACGATCTCCTTCATGTCGAATTGAAATAAGATCCAAAGGAAAACATAGTGCCAGCACATTGAACAAAAATAGGAAAACCCCTCGCGTGAGAAATTCAAATTTCCTTAATCAATTGAGCAATAAAAGTAGGGTTTTACTATCATTAATGTCAAAATTTTGAGCATCATTGTCTCTTATTTAAGGTAGGTTTGTTTCAAGTGAAGAGAGATGTTTGTGCCCTTTATAATAAACCTTCATGGTGAATTTTAACAACTTGTTAGAGAAAATACAGTGATGAACAAGCTTGTGTGATGAGGGTAGAAAGATCTTGCAATGTAATTCTCGACCCTCTAAAATTTTATCTTGACAATTCATGACCTCTGCTGGAATGTTTTACACATTAGAATTTGAAAAGACTACAAAAACTTTTCCATAACTACAAATGATGGAGAAATTGAATGGAACAGAAAATGGCAGTGTAATTGTGGGAAGTATGGTAAAACATCCAATTACCCTAGGTATTTATAAGCACATTCTATTTTGAGTAGGTCGGTGGGGAAAATAAATGTGAAAATAATGCATTGTGGAGAAAAGATGAGCTTAGTCACAAAGCATCAAATCGAGATCGTGGAATGCAGATATGATGGAAGATTTGTGCACAACCGCCCATATGATCTTTGCGACATTTAGGACACAGAAAATATGAAATACCTACGAGTGAATGAGGTGTAGAAAAAATGGGATCATGGGGATAGGGAGGTCATGCAATACTAGGGACATGTGGGAAATATAAATCTAAAATGTGCACAATTCACTCAAATTAGGTACGTCATCAAAACTTTACACTATTGACCCTTGGGATAGTGGTACGTGAGTTCTTCAAAATCTGAAATACCCATAGTGAAAGAAGGACTTAGTCAATTTTAAGGTTGCGGTAACTTCGAGGATGGAGGGAAGGTGGGGAATCGGTGAACAAAGAGCCCGATTGAAAATGGGATATAAGGAACACCAAAACCCAAAATGCTCACAAAACATAGAAAAATATCCCAAAGACTCAAAACCTTAGGGAATGACTAACTTCAAAAATCACTTCCTCATTTAGACCATCACAAGGACAATGGATAAGGCATCATACACAAAATTTTCAAGGATAAGGTAGAAATACACAGACACCTCTAGGAGGATGAAAATAATTGGCTCTTTTTGGGGATGAAATGACTTGGATAAAAGAGAACAAGCCATGAAAAATAACCCTAAAATATATGTAAAATACCATGCCAAAATCATTGGGAAATAAATTCAAAAAGGGAAATACAAAAGAAACAAACACAAACAACAAGGAACCACAAAATAAAGACCAAAAATAGGAACTATACAAAAATGTACAAAGGATTGCCTAGTCACCTAGGATTGAAACAACTTCAAATATTTCCCACTATATGGCAATGGAAGAGAGGTTCCATCCATATAGCTCAAATAAAATTAATTTTCTCCAAAAAGTGTCTAATTTTGAAAGGACCCAGCCAAAGAGAATCAAACTTACCATGGCTCCCTCGAGGTTCTCACCTCTTTTCCCATAGTAGGACAATATCTCTAACCTAGAAGTCTCTGGGTCTAGATTTCTTATCAAATAGTTTTTTCACCTTTTTTTGGTGTGTAGTGATCTTGTCTACTACTTGCAATCTATCTTCATCTAACCTCTACAGTACATGATTCTTTTCTCCAAGGCACTAGTAAAATTTTAGTCTTCTATAGCTTTTATTAACTACAAGGCTGGTAGTTCTACAATCACTAGTAGTTGAGATTATTCTCCATACGCCACCTGGAAAGGAGACATCCCAATCACTCTTTTTTGTGTTATTCTATCTACCTAAAGAGCATCATAATTTTTTTATGCCAATTCCTTTGAGATTCATTCACAAGAATTTGGATGATAGTCACCAAATGTGTGTTTGTTGATTCTTCTATTCATTCCATTAAGGATAATAATCGGAAGAATGTGTAAGAAAAATATTGTACCCATAAGCAGAAATCCATCAATTCATAAGAAGAAAAATTAGGAGCATTTTCAGTGACAATTTTTTTGGTACTCCAAATCTGATCAGGATGTTTTCTTTGATAAAATTACATACCACTTCAGAAGTTGTAATTTTAACAGAATATCTTCCACCCACTTTGTGAATTAGTCAATAGTAGTCAAAACATGTGTATGCCTAACAATGGATTTGGGATTGAGGGTACCCAAAAATTCTAACCCCCACTATTGAAAGGGTTCTTCAATTACTACCGACTTAAGTGGTAAGGTGGCTAGCTTGGGTCATCCCATAAAATTTTAGCTAGCCTCACACTTGCTCACTTGACTTAGTTGAATCTTGGAAAAATGTTGGCCAATAATATCCTGCACAAAGGATTTTATGAGAAGTCACGGTAGATGAAAAATTTCCTCCACAAGCTTGATCATGAAATGCTTTGAGCAACCTCTTCTTCTTCTCTTTATCTACACCCTTTAGAAATCTTCCATCAATCCCTCTTTTGAATAAGGAATTGTCCCAGAGCACATATTGTGTAGATCTTAGCTTAATGGATCTCTTTTCTTTAGCACTCAGATGAGGTGGACATTCTCCATATGTCATAAAATGAGCAATATCAGCATACCATTCATCAATTGAGCTGAGGAAAAGGACATTGGGGATGTCATCATCTTCTTTGGGTGAGTCATCTTTAGCACTTTTAGCAATCAATTCGTGAGATACCTTTTCCTTGGACTAACTTAGTTGGCCTAATATCTAAATCATATTCCTGTACCTTTTCCACCCAATTTCCTCTTTTATTCCCAAATTCTTGTTGTGTGAGAATTGATTTAATAGTTGTATCAGGTACAAAGACAATTGAGTGAGAATTGAGGATATAGAAGTGAAATTGTTTGACTACCTTAACTACAACAAAAGCATGTTTCTCCATTTGTGTATATTTCAATTCATGATCCTTCAAGACATAACTCATGAAAGCAATAGGAATATCTCATCCTACAGTATGTTTCTATGTCAAAATGGTTGTCAAAGTATTCTCAGTGGCTTAGCACTAGATTATGAAATCCTTTTGAAAGTCAGGGAAAGCAAGAATGGGGTTTCTGGAAATTGCTCTCTTGACATTTTCAAAATATTCCTTTCCTTCCGATGTCTAGGAAAATGATTATTTTCCTTTCATCATTTGAGCTATACTCATAGTTAATTCTACAAAATCAGGGATAAATATCCTTAGAAATTTATTTTTCCAAAGAAAGAGTGCACACCTTTTTTACTCGTAGGAAGTTGAATTTTCTTAATAGCCTCGGAGTCTCTCTATATCTACCTTGGTCCCTACTTTTGAAATAATGTGTCCAAGCAACGTACCTTCAGTGACACCAAAGATAGACTTCTTTAGATTTAAGGATATCCCATGCTCCCTAAATTTTTGGAGAACAACTTCAAGATGTTTGAAATGATCTTCTCCTTTTTATAGAAAATGGTTAAGTCATCAAGATATACAACAATACATTTTCCTTTCAAAATTTCAAAGGCCAAATCCATTTCCCGTTGAAAAGTGGCACTAACATTAATAAGACCAAATGACATCCTCTTATAAGAAAAAGTACCCCAAGGAGTTATGAAGGTTGTCTTGTTTTGATCTAGGATATTAACCTCAATTTGATTGTACCCTAAAAAATATCCAACATAGATAGCATTTCAGATCCAGTGACAAACTTACAAGATTTGATCCATCATGGGGAGTGGATAATTATCTTTGAGGGAATCCTAATTCAGATTTCTAAAATCTACACAAATCCGAATTTCGCCATTCTTTTTTCTTGCTTGCATAATGTTGGTTATCTAGGTTGAATGATGGATAGGAAAAATTATCTTATCCTTTAATAACTTTTGACTTTCTTGATGGATTGTGTCTGTAATATTGGGGTTATATTGTCTTTGTTTATTCCAGAAAGGCTTAATCCCTTGCTTTAAAGGAATGTAATGTTGTATTTCCCTTGCTTGAAAATATTTCATATCATCATATAAGTAAGCAAGTACATCAACATATCTCTTTAATAATTCTATCATCCTGTTCCTTTCCTCTAGGTGCAACATTTTCCAATGTTGAAAAGATTGGGTTCTTCCACACTCCCAATCTTGATCTTTTTATGCTTTTTTGATTCATGAAATCCATGTGATACCTTTGATTTGATATACATGTCATGTTTTTCAAACAAATCCTCCAAGCTTACTATTCCTTTGGGTATCTTGTTACCTTTTAATCTGATATAACCATCCTTATCATATTCTTCTTCAACTCCTTCCAGAAGATGGCATGGACTCACAAGGTGAGCCTCACTTCCTTCAAAGTACAACTGACTAAAATTATCTTGAAGTTCAAGGAAAGAGAGAAAATTTTGATCATCATTAAATACTTTCCAATTGTTCACATTATCGACACACTTGGCCTATGTATCATCTCAATTATAAACTTTTCTTGAGCAAAGTCAGGATGAGGGATCAATAAGGACCCTGAGATAAACAAGGCATAAGCTCTAGTGTTCTTTTATCTTTAGGCACAACTTCAATAGAAAAGGCATCCAATAATTCAATTGAATCCCACACAAGATTTCTATAGTGCTTTAGCTTTTTTTTAACCTGAAAAACCCTTGACTTGTTTGACAATGAGTTCTGCATCTCCCCATGTACAAATATTCTTAATTCCCATTTCTCTTTCCATTGCTAGTCCTAAAATAAGAGCTTCATATTCTGTTGTATTATTTGTGTTTTCAAATTGAAGCTTATAGGAGAAAGGGTAAGACTTCTTTTCAAGAGAGAATAAGACCACACCTGCTCTAGAACCAGCTGAAGAGAAACTACCATCAAATTCAAGAATCCAAACACCATTAGGATCATTGATCACACCCTAGGAGCCTTCACCTCATCTTTTGACATGATCATGTAATTACCATGACCAATGTATTTGTAGAGAATTTGTGCTTTAGGGTCATCTATTTTCTACACAATGTACTCAGTTCATCTTTCAAGTAACAATTTTTAATCTTTCCATTCACCTGGGATGAGAGTGTGTGACCAATCCATCTGAATTTCTCCTCCTACTTCTTTGCAGAAATTTCTACTTAGCAACATACCATAGGATGGAGGAATATCTTCTACTAAAATGGTGTCTTTGACCTTTTCTCTAGGAAATCAGCAAAGGCTACTTATGCATCTTTGATCCTTCCTACTAATGGCACCTCCTTACTTTCCATAGAATAACATGAGCCAAATGTGTGTGTTAAGGTCAATCCTAAAGCATGAAAAACTTTAGATGACATCACATTGTTTGATGCTCCTGAATCAATAACACAATTACTGATTTTATGGATAGTTATAAGTAGTGTGACATAGAAGGGCTCAATATTTTTTACTATAGAAGGAGTTGTAGCCATGAGATTTTTCTGAGGTGAAGAGGTGGGAGTAGGCAATAGGTCTTTAGTGGTAGGTGAAGGATTGGGTTTGGATTTGAAAAATTTGACGACCTGAGAAAAGGCTTCAAGGTGTGTCTAATAGAACTCAGCCTTTGAAATTTGGATCTTGGTTTTCTTGATATGATCAATTATGTCAAATGATCTGAGGTAGACAAGGCATCTACACTAGAGGTGGTGGGAAACTTAGGCCTATCAACTTTGGCATTTGGGATTATCCTGGATATAGGAATTGAAGCTACATTGGCTTAAGGTACAAAAGAGGAAATAAAAGGAGAGTTAGCATTGCCTACCTTTTGGATGGAGGTGGTGGGGATAGGAGTTCCTATTTTTGCAACAACTAGAATGGTAACCATGGTACTTCCTTGGAATTTTTTAGGGTTGCACCACTTATTTCTTCTTGTTCATTTGTTCTCTGGTCATGACAACATATGATTCAGTGTTCATGTCTACCACTACCTCATCATAATCATCCTCATCATCATCAATTCCTTTAGTGGTGAGGAAGTTGACTTGAGAAGCATCCACTTCTTTTTGCACCCTATCCGTTTCATCCTCGTGTTCCTCATATTCTTGACTTCTACCTCATCATCCGTTTCGAACCTCACATGTTGCATTGACTGGAACTTTGAGAGATGGTCCCTCGATTGCTAGTTTAGGTTGAGTAGAGGGAAAATAATTTCAATGCTAAAAATTCTTCCTCAAGAATTCTTTGTAAGGAGTTTTTGATCTAACTGCTTTTTGATAGCTATGATATAATTTTCCATCTTTTACACTAGCTTGATCAGAATTGGTTCCTGAAGGAGAAGCCTTAGATTTAGGAGGTTATTTTTCAATTTTTCTAGAAATTATCAGATCATCCTCAACACTTATGGCCAAGCGTTGATCAAAGCATCCAGAGTAGCAAGGTTAGACCTTCTCAATACATAACTTACTCTAGAATCGAGAATTTAGGAAGAAACATTTCTTAATTTGGTTAACAGGATGGATGGCTGCTGGAATTTTATTTACCAATTTGTTGAATTTGGCCATGAACTCTTGCATGGCTCATATGGTTCTTTATTTATCTAATAAATTTGAGCAAGGAGATAATGCATGTCCTTAGCAGGTTTGAAATGATTTTCAAACTAATTTCTCATGGATGTCTAGTTAGTGATACTACCAGTAGGGAGATGATAAAACTAGTTAGAAATATTGTCTTGTAGTGTTTATACTAAAAGTATAAAGGAAACATCTTCATGCTCCACTCTGAGTATCTCACATGCTACAATGAATGCAACAATGTGTTCATATGGGTGCATTTTTACATCACCTATGAATTTCAAGAAATTATTCCTATTTCCTTGGATAGATGATGTAATGGTTGAGGAAGAGCTAAAGGCCCAACCCATTTTCCCTAAGGTAGAGGTGTTGCCATTCTAGGAAATATTTTTATAAAGGAACTGCGACTCAATTAATAATAAAGCGTGGATGTTAGGGATTGATTGTGTTTGGGAATCGATGTTTTTATGCAAATCTATCTTTGGTAGGAGGAGTTGCTTATGGATCTCATTCTTCTATTCCTTATTTATGGAGTCGAACAAAACGTTGTTGTTCCGAAATTGAAAATATGGATCTTCAACACCCTGTGCTCTCGGCCTCACGTATATCTCTTATCCGTTAGTGTGTTGTTGTTCTTTGGTTCAATTGAAGTTGTTTTGGTGGGATGCATAGGACGTGTCCCATGGTGGGCACCAAAAACTATTGGTTGTATAATTTTTCCTTAGTGTAAATAGTACTCGGGGACATCGGTACCTTGTCTCTATGGGAGAGGTTTTCTTATTAAACACACAAGTAAAAATACTTATTTACAAATATACAAATTATCAATTTAGAATGAGGATTTTATTTATTTAATGTTTCCATCTCATAATATTTTCAATACGGGAAGAAAAGGATGTAGATGAACTAATGATTTGAAGAGGAGAAGAAGGAAACACTTTTAGACATATAGATATCATAATAATATCCTACTTATGCATGCATGAAAAGTAAATATTGAATCATACACATCTGAATATAGGACATTAAATCAATAGACACAAAGTTCTAAAGATAACATCAACTGTGAGAACATAAATTTTCATATTCAAACATATAATGATCCATGTAACTTAGATAAAGAAAGCACAAATAGGTGAAAGTTAAGAAAAGAGAAGTTATTTTTTATTGATTGTTAATGCATTGTTTCTACATTCAAACATCAAGATCCAATCCCCATTAAATGGAAAGGGAAGTTCGTTAAATAAACTTTTAGGGTGGTTACAAAAGTGTCTTTTTAGTTTCCCTTATTTTAATCAAAGGATTAATATATAATTAAGCATTATAAAATCACATTGTATTTTACATCCATATTGTATGACTTAGAAAGGGGACAACCATCTTAACTAGATACATTAATTAAAAGAAGAGACTAAGAACTAGGAGTTAGGAAACTTGAAGGAGTGCTTGTGGCACTCTTCACCTTAAGTACTCAATTTTCGAATGTATTCAATGCTTTAGCTATATCCGTGCCTTGGGAAATGGTTGTGTTTACATTCACGTGGGTCCAACTACCTAGAAACTTCTCCATTTCTTTCCCAAATTTTGTATTCTCTAGAAATTCCTTACTGGCCTCAGTGATGGATTTTGAAGCATACAAATCTTCCTCATCTTATCCTTAGACATATTATCTTGTTTAAACAAATCTTCTTTAACAAATGTGTTGAACTAAGACTTAATTTCTTGAATTGTGAATTTATCCCTTGAATTTTCTTTAAAGATTTGGTAATGAATATCTTGAAAAGTAGATATGACACATGATTTGAAAGCCTCTCCTTTCTGTAACATATTCCTAAGCTCACCAATGGCTTCCTCAAGGACCTTTATTTTCTAGTCAATGCTAAATACCCTTCGCTTAGACAAATTAAAATTTGCATCATCAAATACTTTACTTGCCAAAAGGATGTGCACATTGTGTCACTCATCACCGGAGATCTTAAATTTATTTGTTCCAAAGTTTCAATTCCCTATCCAAACCACTGGGTGTTGTGGTAAAATCCAATTGTTCTAACTATCCCGATGATCATGAATCTAGAAGAAGGTACAAAATGGACTACAAATGATGATCGGGAGCTAAAGTCACTTTCGAATATTAAACGTCAATAAGAATAGTCACCCGGTAATCTTCAATTTCCACAAGATGATAAAAACCCATTCTAAAATTATTAGCAATAAATCCCTTGATGTCAAAGAAAGTCCTTGGCTTGAAATAATGAAGTGTGAGGGAGGAAATTTTCTGTCAATATTTTGTGCATCCAAATTAGTCCTAAAGTGTAGTTTCCCAATGTGATTAGAAATTGGATGCCTGTAATCTTCTTGTCCCTACAAGTTCTATGAATTTTATCCAACTTTTTGTAGATTTCTATCAAAGCCATCTTATGACTGTAGTACATTAGGATTTTTAGGGGTGTCCCCTCAAAGCTAGCCAATTGTATGTATTCTTGAATTGAATGTAATAGATCCCATGGACACCAATAAACTACTTAGCCTCTTCCAAGAATCTCCAATTTGTGTTGCCTTCTAACAACTCTGACAATATACATGGTGAAGGAATCATTCACCCTTCTGAAATGTTGATTATTAATCTTCAAAGTCAATTATGGGCAATATTCATAAATAGAAGCATTCATTTTGTCTTCAATAGGAGAAAACACCAACCACTCTTTCGCACGTTGTAATAGTGTATACCAAATAGGAAGTCATATAGAAATTTTTAGTCCTTTGAAAATTAGAAAGTTGTTCAATAAGACTATCTTAGATTATCTCTCCCCAATTCAAGATTTTTTTGCATTCACATATGATGTTGATGTAAGGGCACATCCAATAGTGGAACTCATTAGTTGAAGGAATTCCCATTATTCTAGCAAGAAAGCTAAGGACATCTGACAACTCTTCCTTAAATTCAATTCTATACATTGTTTTTGACATCCTTGGGGCTCCTTTCTTTGGGTTTTTAAACCATGACTTAGCCACCATGCTCTTGTATTGTTCAATGTCCTGGTCAAACAAAAATTGGGCATGAGATTTAGTGAGGGTATTTGCATATTCCATCATTGGGATTATGAGGGCAGTACTAATATAGTTAGCATCTAATCGAGTAATCACCTTCCCATGAGGATCAATGGTCTCCTTCGTGTTTGGATTTAAACAAGAGCCACATGCCAACATGGTGTCAACACATTAAATAGAAATAGGAAAACTCCTGGTGTGAACAATTCCACTTTCCTTGATCAATTAAGCAATAGGAGTAGTGTTCTTACTTGAGTTAGGTTGCACCCAAAAATCATCAAGGTCAAGATGTTGAGCGTCACTATTTCTTATTTCAGGTATGGATGTTTCTAATGAAGAGAGATGTTTGTTCCCTTTATAATGAACCTTCAAGGTGAATTTTGAACAAATTTCTTGAGAAAATATAGTGACAAAAAGGATTGTGTGAGGAGGGTAGAAAGATCTTGTAATGGACTTCTCGATCCTCCGAAATTCACTCTGACAAGTCACAACCTATGTTGGAACGTGTTACACTTAAGAATTTGAAAAAGACTAGAAACATATTTTCCATGGCTACAAATGGTGGAAAAGGTGAACATAACGGAAAATGACATCTTATTGTGGGAAGTATGGTGAAACAACCAATTACCCTAGGTATTTATAATAACATTCTATTTTGACTAGGTTGGTGGGGGAAATAAATGAAAAAATTAATGCATTATAGAGAATGGGTGAGCTTAGTCAAAATGTGTTGACTCAATATTGCGAGAATGTGGATATGATGGAAGATTTGTGCATATTCGGCCCATGTGACATTGGGACACTTATGATGTGAAAATTTGAAATACCCATGGTGAATGAGGTGCGGCAAAAATGGACTCGTGGGGAATGGAGGCTAGAAATTACCAGGGGACATGCAGGACATGGAAATCCAAAATGTCACAATACACTCAAATCGGGTAATTTAGAAAAAAATTCACAATTGACCTTGGGGACAATGGGACGTGAGTTCTCTACATAAAGCCAAAATACCCATAGTGTAAGAAAGAATTAGTGAATTTGAAGGTTGCGGTAATCATGAGGATATGGGGAATTTGGGAATTAGTGAATAGAGAGCTTTATGGAACATGGGACATAACAAACACCAGAACCCAAAATGAATGTAAAACATAGAAAAAGGTCCCAAAGACTCAAAACCTTAGGGAGCGACTAACTACCGAAAATCACTTCCTCACTTAGACCATCACAAGGACAATGGATAAGCCATCATACCAAAAATTTAAAGGATAAGTAAGAAATACATACACACCTCTAGGAGGATAATAACAACACCAATGATTTATCATTGATTTCATGCTCACATGGTTATACAGATGGAAGTGATATGGAAAAAGGGCTGGTGTAATTCTATAATGACCCATTCGACATTACCCCAGCCTTTCTCTGACAACCCTATTGATAAGCAGGGGTAGGTGGTGGGTGTGAGTTTTTGATCATTAGTCGACCTCGACTGTGTCACAGAGAACGATTAGCGCCCTTCCTCCCCGTCTGGCCTTCACGTGTCTGTGTCTTTGCCGATGTTGCTAGTGGAGGGCCTCCGTAGTGCCTTTTCGATTACCTTATTAAGGAAAATATCTTTTCTTGAATTCTATAGGTGGTTTTTTAATGATGTCTTGATCTACATAGATGCATTTTATATTGAAGAAACATCTACATAATAATTATTATATGAATTGTCAATTTGTGCATTATTATTATTATTATTATGTATCGAGCAAAAATTTTGTTTTATTATTTTCTATCATCGAATGTTATCAACATTAATATTATTTATCCTTATGTTATTTTATTTTATCATTTCGATCGATCGATCCTCGAGTCACGTAAAAAGAGAGTGGTTGTTTGTTGAAGTGATATTCATGTTTTATTTTCTTAGTTAAAACAAACAAATAATAATAATAATAAATAAATAAAATAAAAGAATTAAAATTAAAAAAAGAGCCCATTAAATTTTGGGGTGGTTTAGGGAAAAGGGCGCTAGGGCTCCTTATGGGATTTTTCCTTCCTTTAGTTTTGGTGGGAGAGAGAGAGAAGCCACCGCCATGAGGAAGGGAGCTTTGAACCCGATTTGCACCACCGAGACGTGAAGAAGGCATTGAAGAAGGTAGTTGTTTTCTTATTAGTGGTCGCAGGGTTTCTAGTTCTACGTAAACATTAATGAATGGTGGGTAGGAGTGCATTGAAAGAAGATGTGGTTTGTTGGTATGTTATTCCCCTTGTATACGTGTGGGTAGTCATAATAAATATGTTTGATGCTTTTAGAGTGTTTAACCAAATGAAATAATGAGACAGCTTCTCATGGAGCATTTTCAATCTGTGCATGGAAGACTTGGGTTCCTCACGAACTAGTCACATTGTTCCACCTATGCAGACAAAAGATCATTGACCATTAGTTACTCCTATACGCCCCTATTTCAATATGCCAAGTGTTAGATCGAGTAGGGATGCCCATCTATCAAAGCATAAAAGATAGAAGAGTTTTCCGATGTTGTTGTTGAAAAATTTGATAGACATGCGTGCAAAACGTGGAAGCATATGCACAACATGAGAAGTATTTGATTGAATACCTCAAAACATTGTGTGGGAGGGTGCTTATGGTTTTGTAAGAAATGCCTCACCAGATGTCATCTCATGGAGTGTTATGGCTGCGACCTGTGCTAGCATCCTCCCTGCTGTGTCAAAAATGAGTTCTATAACCTATGTGGGCATCTTCAACACATAAAAAGATAGAGGGGTTTTTTTCAGATGTTGTAGTTGCAAATGCCTTGGGGATGCATGTGAAGCTGCTCCATTTTAGGCCTCTAACCCAATCAGTTTACATTTTCCAGTGTACTTCTAGCCTGTGCCAAAATGGAAGCTTGGGAGTAGGGTATGATATCCATCAAAGCATAATGGAGAGAGGAAATTTGTCAGATATTGTAGTTACAACTACCCTAGTAGACATGTATGAAAAATGTAGAAGAATAGATAACACGTGTATTGTTTGACAGAATACCCCAAAAAAATGTGTTCTCATGGACTGCAATGATTGCAGGATATGCACATAATGGATTTGTTCAAAAGGCTTTAGAAACTTTCAAGCAACTACACTCGTAGGTGTAGAGCCTCCTGTCCGTTGCCTACATTCTCTCAACCCATGTGTAAGAATGGAGCCTTGCAGCCCTAGAAAATTGTCAGAACATAATGGGCAACTTATTATGTTGGAAAAACTTCAAGTGATTGGGAAGTTTGTGTGACGTTGTGGAGGTTAGATCAAGGCTCGTGAACTGGTTGATGAAGTGCCCAAGCGAGATGCTGAACCGAAGCCTACGGGTTTGACCGACTCCATTCCCCAAGCATGGTTCATCTTCCCTTACCTCTCATAATTCTCGTGTTTTAGTTCTCTTTTGTAACTTAATAGAATTTTAAAATATTAGGATTTTAATACCATTAAATGTTTATTTCAACTCATTGCAAAAACAATGAAATGTTGTGTCGTAACTCACGAAGTCAAAATAACCCATTTGCATTAAAACATGAACTTCCACCCTCATTCTGAGGTGATGTAGAAAATTCCTACCCAACTGGATCGCTACAACATTGTTTTATCGACAGATGAAATTGACTTCCCAGTAATAATGTTGACCTTCTCCTATTTAAATAGTTATTTTTACATTTTTCGGAGACTCATTAAGTACCCTTCGTAACTTTGAAAATGAGATGTTAAGCTTCATTCATGTACCTTGGTATGCGAGGAGTCACCTTGACCTTTGGATCGATGTTCGAACGAACATATGTGACATACTCTTATAGGAGCCCTGTTACATTGTTTTACAATAGTAGAAAGTTGTTAAAACTATAAAGTTGGCTTTCATTTTGAACCGCCATTTGAAACCTGGATAGAGAAATTATTATCCATTTTCGCAAACCTCTAGTGTTCTTACTAGAAAATTACATGGAACTTTCAGTTTAGGGAAAAACACTTTTCTAGATAGTTTGGCAAAGCCATTTTGTAGGCCTCGGTCACGTTTGACGAGGTCAAACTAGACCAATTTTGACTTGTCGCCAGAAAACTTGTCGCCATTTGAAAATGGTTTTCTAGTTCTCAATCCCATCGACTCTGATGAATTCTCCTTATATAGGGGAACTAGTAGGAAGTGTCTTATGCGTGCTCATCCATCGAATGTCAGTTTTGGACGTGGTTTTCTGAGCCCTCGAGCTAACTTTTGTCCTTTTACAACTGGGTCAACTATGACTAGTAGCCCTGGAAAACTAGCCGCCAAACGTAAACCGTTCACTTTTTCCAAATTCCGTCAGTTGCTATGAATTCTTGGTATATATGGGGACACGTAGAAATTTAATCGTGGTGTGTGTTCTCATCGGAAGACAACTTTTGGAAGTGGTTTCTTAGCCTCCGAGCCCGTTTTGAACGTTTTTGTAGCTAGTAAGAAAATGTAAAAATAGGAAGCTATGGGACCCTCATCAGGTTGCCAAACCACCATAGATACTTTTGACACATGTAAATAGTTGTTTAAAACTCTATAGTGTAACTTGTTGTGTGAAATAGAACTTTTGACAAAATGGTGTTTTCTCTCTCTTCCCTTCTTTTTCTCTCTCTGGGTTACAAAATGAAATAAAATGAAATGTAATGAATACATGTCTCTAAACCTTTTTATTTCGATTGCAAATTAAATTATTATCATATGTAAATGGGAAACTGAAAAATGATAATTATGTTGGATTAGGGTGGATGCCATGCCAACAAATTATCATTGATATCATGCTCACGTGGTTTTACTGAGATGAAAGAATGACGATGAAAAGGTGATGTGTAATTCATTTATTTATCTTTGTAATTTATATAGTTCATTGTTAAATGAATAAATGTATAATGTTGTCTCATGTTACAGACTGTTATATTTGATAATTTGTTGATATGTATGAGATGTTGGTTTCAAGGACATCTAGGAAATGTGCATTTAATCTTAGGTTCAATTTTGATTCATAGTACACATGGTAAAAAGGTTTGATACTTATATAAGGTAAATGAATTTGAAGTAATATCTTGTAGTGCATATTTAGTGCTCAATAAATGATTAATGAGTCATCTTGTGCATTCATACTTTTAAATGTAATAAAGAGAATTAAATCGAAACACTCTACCCTTGTTCAATATCGGAGCATAACTTGTTTTTCATGTGCGATACTCTTTACCGTAGAAGACATTGAAAACCGTAGGATGAACTTAATCTTTCTCTCGATGGAACGTCCTAATTTAGGAAAATCAGAGCTCAAGAATGGGCTTATCGTCTTAGTCAGTATGTTTAGTGACATTGTCTTAAACCCATCTGATAGGAGTGACACAGTCAAACTTTTCTTGGAGTGTGTAGAGCTAACTCCTCCTTCGTAGCCTAGTGGACTACCTTGTCATCCAAAGATAGATTTAAAATTAAAGTTCTTCATCAAGTGAAAACCTTGTTGGATCCAGATGACATGGATGGAGGTTGTGACTTAGTTGTTCCAGGTCTTAAACTCTTGTTAATGAACCCCTTAGCTCCGCTCATCAAATGTGTTACCTTGGTTCCTCTCAACATAACACCTTGGTGCCTTTCGAAGGTGGTTTAGCATAAATTTTCCTCTCGCTTAAACCTCATTTATAGTTGAGGGGTAGACCCTTAGGTGAAGTTGGAATTAATCTAAAACTCGGTTGATTTGGATGTTAACTTAGGGTTCATGTGTGTAGCTTCAAGTCTCCTAATCATGTATGTCTTCAAGAGGTTAGGAAAACCATTTCATAACTTCTTTTGCAAGACAATGCTAGTAATAAGGCCATAATGTGACGTAGAAAATAAAGCATATAAGAGTAAAAAAGGATTTGAGGTTTAGAATAATGCCACTCTTGAAGACCTTATAACTCAATTAAATATATTCTTTTGTTTCAAAGAATATGATTTTCCTTGGTGTGATCAACCTTTGAGAAAAAAAAATACATATATAAATCAAAATGGAATTCCTCAAGTCATTGAATTGGAATAACTATGGTAGGGAAATAACTAACCCATTGATCGAGGTATGTTTTTGGTAAAAAGCTATCTCGCATCTAAATCTTTGTTAAAACCTAATAACACTATATGGACACCAAGTCACATCCACTTGAGTTGTAAGAATAAAAAGGTAGACACTGAATATATGTTCGAGAAGAAGTTTTTTAACATAAGAACAAGACAATTAAGTATTTTATATGCATTCGAATTATGCCCAAATAAGTAAGCAAGTTATGGGAAATTTTGTAAAGAATAAGAAGCCAACTTAAAATGGTCAAACTGTAAATTAAATGTGGAATGAACTTAAAATTTTTTGTAGATGGAAAAAGGAGAAAGTTATCCTTGCACAATAATGTTCTTAGAATGTTAATCGTAACTAAAATACAATTAAAGAAATGATGTGTTGTGGGTTCACCATTCCTGAAGTCATTTTTCTTGTGGTTGGGTCATTACTAGTAACCATTCATTGGGAAAAGTGTGGCATCGACATGCCTATGTTGTTTTCATGTGTCTATGTGAGTCGATGACTTATGTGATTGTCGTATGTGAGTCGAGTTTCTATTCTTGGAGCCCTTGTTGTGTTGTGTGTAGTGAGAAATGTAAGTCAAAAAAAAATTATCCTAGTATTTTACTGTTGTAATTGTGTGTGTAAAATGTGGGCACTACATATGGTATCAGAGTGGAGGTTCATGCTCTCGAACCTCTGGGATGGATTGGAGTTGTGATGATTCTGCATGATGGTGGTGGATATTGGAAGAGTAATGTGATATATGTTGTAATGTGAACAATGTTGTAATTGTGACCTTATGGAAGCACATGTGGTGCATGTCACTTAGTGCATATTTTTTGTCATGTTGATGTGCTTGTGATGAGAGTATTGACTCTCCTTTTCATGGATCCAATGAGGAATCCGTGTGTGATGTACCACCTTGTTGTGTGTGAAAGGAATGATATTGTGAATTGCAGAGTGTTGAAACATTTTGACCTTATGTGATGTGAAGATGTATTGATGTATTGCATGACAAAATTGATGTAAAGTGAATCACAGTTTATCGTGATGTCATCACCGTATTGTGATTAGTTGTGTGCATCGTCATGTTGTATTGCAATTTACTATATGTTGTAAGGTTAGACATTGTTTTCCTCATACATATAATTCATGTAATATGTGATGGTTCATGTCATGATTTAGGGGCATATGGTGAGTATGATCCCTAGTGTACAATGATTGCACTTTGGGTGCGTAGGATGTGGTAATGTGATGTATCATAACCCATGAAAGTAATGATTGTGTTATACCTTGTATATATATACCATGCATAAGATGTTATGGTTATTATGTGTCACCATTGTGTTAGTGATGTAGTTATGTGTATGTTGTGGACCTTACACTAGATGACCCTAAGGGGATAAACTGTCAAGAGTGTATGTGTGGAGAGAGGAGGCGTGGACCAGGTTTTCATAATCTTGAGCTGAGTACAAGTGAGGAAGTGGAGTCTTATATAGACTGAAAAACCCACTTCTATCTATTTAGTATACTTTGATCTTGCTCAAGTATATTGTGGCTGTGCACCGCCTTAGGCTCAAATTATGCAACTAGAGTTCCCTACTCTTTCTTATTGGATTTTTCATTGGACAATCCTATGTAATTTTGACTATGTTGATCCTTGTGGGAGTTTGGAGGGATGATTCAGGAAGAGATGATGATAGTTACATTATTTGATATACTCATTTCTAGTTACATGTATATTTTTACAAGCTGAGGCTTGATGTCTGAGTGCCAGCAACTCGATGAGTACCCCTTTGGTGGTGGTATGAGGCCACATAGTGATTGTAATGTGCTATTTTCTCAATACGTATTTTATTCGTAAATTAATATTTATCTCTTTTATTATTAGAACTAGCCATTTTCCGATTGACATGTTCTTATATTTTGGGAATTTATTTGATTGTTGCATTAACATTTGGATTTTGCACTAACCATGGCTAATTAGCCATTTGTTTTTCTTAGTTTTAAAACTTTCTTTTCATATTTAAAAGTTTTGTAGCCTAGCCCAAGGCTTTTGATTTTTCCACTTGGCATTTGATTGGATTGTTATGCTAGTTCTAATGTCGTAATGTGTTGGAATAGGGTCATGGGATTAACCATGGAGTGGTTGAACCTATGGGCCCACTTCGTTGTATGGGGGTATGCCCCAAGGAGTTACAAATAACTAGCGGGTTGTTGAACCACAAGTTATTATGTCACTTGGGTTGGGGGTGACAGGGCTCTATGTGCCAGGGCAATAGGGTGACCGACCTCATTAAAAGGAGAAAGGAGATGGGCCTCTATGGTTGAGTGACTTGATATTCTTTATGGCACTCTATGGTTGAGTGACCCTGACTTGGTTTTGGCACTATGATTCTTTCTCTATGAGAGGTATATGGAGATTATTTGGTGATGGTTTGGGAGGTATATGGAGTTGTTTTATGATACTTCAGGAGATATATGGAGTTATTTCTTGATATTTTGAGATGTGTGGAGTTGGTATAGTGAGTTATGTGTACCCTTGTGAGTCTTTTTGACACCTTGTTATGTTTGAGGCTTGACGCTTCCCTTGGTTGGTATGGACTATTGGATATTGTCTTGGCACTATGTTGGTACAGTCATGGATTTTGGGTCATGTAACACCTGTTGTATATGTATCAAAGTGTGATGATTCTAGTTTTAGTCACATGTGTGTATTGGATCTATGGCTAGGACATAATTGTTGGAAATTCCTTGCTATGTAGACTGTTGGTTGTCATCCCATGGTGGAGTTAACGGTCTTGTGATGTGATACAGTCATGAAAGTAGGTAGCAAGATGTCTCATGGGTTGTTTGTGTTGTGTTAAGTTTTGTGTGACATCTTGATGTTAGTTATTGTTGGGCACCCATGAACTTAAGACAACTGAAAAATTCTAAACAATGAATATTATAATCTTGAGATAAGAAATATTGTAAAAGAAAATGCTAACTAAGTAATAAGGTAAAATGGAACTACCAATCTTCACAGAACCTTGAAAGTTAAAATTTCTACCTGATGTTCCTAGGGCCACCCCATGGCCATGATTTTGTGTCTGAAATCTTAACCTTAGAGCGTACCTTTACCCATATTTGTTCCTTGTTGCTTACCATTTCTCTTTCTTCTTTGTATGTCGCATCGAGGACGATGCTTTCTTAAGGGGAGGAGAATGTAATGCCCCATTCGACATTACCCCAACCTTTCTCTAATGACCCTATTGATAAGCGAGGGGTAGGTGGTGGGTGTGAGTTTTTTGATCGTTAGTTGACCTCGACTATGTCACAGAGAACGATTAGCACCCTTCCTCCCCATCTGGCCTTCCCGTGTCTATGTCTTTGCCGATGTTGCTAGTGGAGGGCCTCCGCAGTGCCTTTTCGATTACCTTGTTAAGGAAAATCTCATTTCTTGAATTCTATAGGTGGTTTTAATGATGTCTTGATGTTGTTAGGGTGTGTCCAGCTAGAAGGAACATCTACATAATAATTATTATATTGAATTGTCGATTTGTGCTTATTATTATTTTACTCATTGTTGACGGGTGATCATTATTAATATGGTTAATAAATTTGTGTAGTAAAAATAATAATAATAACGACATTATTATTATTATTTTGTATGTCGATCGATGATTTTGTTTTATTATTTTCTATCATCGAATGTTATCAACATTAATATTATTTATCCTTATGTTATTTTATTTTATCGTTCTGATCGATCGATCCTCGAGTCGTGTAAAAGGAGAGCTTGTTTGTTGGTGGTTCCATTATTGCGGAAGTGGTATTCATGTTTTATTTTTTTAGTTAAAACAAACAAAAAATAATAATAATAAATAAATAAAATAAAATAATTAAAATTAAAAAAAAAAAGAGCCCATGAAATTTTGGGGCGGTTTAGGGCAAAGGGCGCTACGGCTCCTTTAGGATTTTTCCTTCCTTTAGTTTTGGTGGGAGAGAGAGAGAGAGAGAGCTTGCCACCATGAGGAAGGAGCTTTGAACCCGATCTGCACCATGAGGAAGGAAGATTTTAACGTGAAGAAGGATGTTGAAGAAGGTAGTTGTTTTCTTATTAGTGGTCGCAGGGTTTTCAGTTCTGCGTAGACATTAATGAATGGTGGGCAAGAGTGCGTTGGAAGAAGATGTGGGTTTTTTGGTCTATTATTCCCCTGGTAGACACGTGGGTAGTCATAATAAATTTGTTTGATGCTTTTAGAGTGTTTAACCAAATGAAATAATGAGACAACTTCTCATGGAGCATTTTTCGGCTATGCATGGAAGACTTGGGTTCCTCACGAACCAGTCACACTATTCCACCTATGTAGATAAATAGATCATTGAATCGCCGTTACTCCTTACATGTGCCCTACCTATTTCAATATGTCAGGTGTTAGATCGAGTAGGATGCCCATCTATCAAAGCATAAAAGATAGAAGAGTTTTCCGATCTATTGTTGTTGGAAAGCTGTTTGATAGACATGCGTGTAAAACATGGAAGCATATGTGCAAAGCATGAGAACTATTTGATTGAATACCTCAAAAAATTGTGCGGGAGGGGCACTTATGGTTATGCAAGAAATGCCTCACCGATTTCATCTCATGGAGTGTTATGGCTATGACTTGTGCAAGCATCCTCCCGCTTGTGTCAAAAATGAGTTCTAGAACTGCGTGGGCATCTTCAACGCATAAAAGATAGAGGGTTTTTTCGAGATGTTGTAAGTTCAAATGCCATGGGGGATGCATGTGGAGCTACTCCATTTCAAGCCTGAAAGGAGCGATAACCCGGATCGTACCAAACCAAGAACATAGATGCTAATTAAACACCATGATCAATAAGATGAAAGTAATTCACCCTTTACATAAAACTTTGCAAACAAATGAGAAGCAATATCATATATTATTATGGAATTCAATGCAATATCCGATAACGGGCCTTACTTAAATGGAGGAGAGGAATAACAATCTAAGAAGATAGGTTGTAGATCAAGCCATAAATCAAGGAAATAACTAGTCATCAAAGAACTATTCAAGACCATAGATTTAGGAGAGAACTAGACATCAAGGATCTAGTATACCATAGATCAAGGAAAGAACTATACCTAACAACTAGATAATATCTCCTAATATCTAAATAAGATAAAATAAATATCCACACACATAAGTGGGTGAGGATCTATATAATAAAGGTAAATAAAGCACCTAGTGAACATGAGCTAAGGTAAATACCTACTCTAATAAGGCCTCCAGAGCCAATCGGTTTACATTTTTCGGCGCATTTCTCATCCTGTGCCAAAATGGAAGCTTTGGAGCAGGGTATGATATCCATCAAAGCATAATGGAGAGAGGAAACTAATAAATTTGGATCAGTTTTATAGATGAATACTGTACAATATTAGAATAATGATATTCTTTCAATTCAATCCGGATACATTACATTTTACATCAATGCATATGTATAGGAAAGATTGCTCCTAAATATGAGGAACTCGCAATTCCTCAAATATCTCCTCTGACATCTCCTGCTTCTCCTAAACAATAATCTATTCGTGATATATTGTTGTAACAATATATCACCAAATAATATATCCATAAATATAAGTTGTTAATAACAACTTATATACTAACAAAATATATAATTGATTTGTTATTAAAAATCACTCATTAATTCTTAATCATAGTAAACATTAATATTAATTTCCTAACATTCCCCCTTAATGTTTACATGGTAACATTAGAACTTTCACACTTCCTTTGCAGCCCTGCCGCCTACGCACGCTCATGATCTTGGCACACACTCGGGCGAAGGTAGAAGAAGGAACTCATCAACTTCTTATCAACCAAGCACTTGTTTATCGGGAACACATCGGACCGACGAGGATGGGAACACGCTCGGGAATCATCCGTTATCAACTAGTCACTCTAGGAACACATCGACCTAGCAAGAGGTGGGAACTTAAGAACACATCGAAAATGAGATGGTTTTTTAGGAGGCTAACCACAAACATAGGTACGTATGTGAGGAACACATCGACTATTCTACCTCATCAAGCCTCATGATCTTTGCATTTCTTTGTGTTATTTGTTAGCCACTATGTTTTTGCATTTGGGGAAATAGGAAAAGACACATACTCAACTGAAAAACTGAAAATGGAACATTGGATCATGTTGATCATGTTCCCCCCTCAATGTGAACATTTCACTTATTTAACACAAAACATGAACTCTGAAAAAGAATCACACCAAGCTGAAATTCACACCACACAATTTGAATCGGAACGGAACACTGAAAACTCAAAAAAACAAGTACTCACACTACACACCTGTGCCACCAAATCATTCTATGCGGCCCCGTCATTGGTGACTGACGAGAGGTCGTTGTCTGACCTCCAGCCTCCGATGCCTCCATCCTCCATTATCATGTTGCTAACTCAGCAAGATGTGAACATGAAGTGCATTTGTTTCCACATTGATCTTATTCTTTTCTTCCCTCCCACAATGTGAAACACTTTATTTTTTAGGACGTCGGGTAACACTGAAAATCGTCCAGTGAGGTAAATTTTTTATTTTATTTTCGGACTTAATACAATGACACGACTTTAACACTTGACAAGACAATAATCCTAAAATCACCTATTTAACATTGACTACCTATATTCACCTAAACACAATGAGACTTGACAATAACGAAACTAACAACATAATTACAACACTTTTGGTATTTTGATTCTAAATGACAATTGATGACTCTAATTGACTCGAAACAAAAAACAATAGTGACGTTATAATGACCAATTTTATAAAATATCCCAAATTCTAATTTTGATATCTTTAAACGTCTAGCTTATAGCATTCAACCGAATGCATGGCATTAAACGAATATTATACAGATTTAAACAACTTTAATAACAAATAAATTTAAATAGAATAGGCACTAATATACCAACGGACTAAGACCATACAATTTATCTAAATAAGACTTGCCTTTATCAACCTGTGTGATCTTCTTGTTTGATGGACAATAGTTGTTCAAATTTGAATCTAATCTCCACACGATGGGTGCGATTGCATGGACGTAGGAGAATGAACTATTGAAAATTGGTGAATCCGAGATCATACCCCGTGCGGCTCGTACCAAACCAGGTTGCTTTGTACAGTTTGCATCCTATTTCCCAGATCAGAACATGCGTAGCAGATCTACATTCGAATACAGTCATCTCTGTCAATGCTAGGTGTGTCAGGAAAAATTGGATCGGTCAACACTGCTAAATCATTGAAACTGATCTCTTGCACAATCACCGCCCAGTTTATTGGAAGCTATGATGTGGCCGACATGCAAGGTAGTGAACACATTTTTGGAGAAAATGCATGGTGAGAGTGGCAAACTGAAAAACTATAATCACTCCACCGTTAACCGTGGTTGTCTACGAGGCACTTGCAGTCATTCTGATGCTCTTGTGTGTATGCAGAACAGATGCTTGGAATGGTGATCTAAAGAAACACGTGGGCTTGGAATGGTTAGAATGCAAGCACGCTGAAACGTGCACAAACTTCTGAGTGAAAACACTAGATGTGAACCCAAAAACAAATTGGTTGTACAGTGTCAATTCTTCAAAGCCAATGCAGTCGACTTCATGTGTGACAATTTCAACAGGTAGATTGTCAAGATTTGGTCAGCAAACTGATTCACAAGCTGTTGAAGTCCTCTTTTCTGAATGCATCTATCAGGTTGGAGAAATACACACGGTGGATCCGATGCAAATAATCTGTCTTGTCTCTTCACAACATTCGCTCCTTAGATCTATCACAAATACTACTCAGACATATTGCCCACTTCCAGCGGATGATTGTTATGCAAAAATCATTGAAGTCGATCTAAAAACATATAAATGTTGACAGTATGAATCAGATCGAGTCATAAATTGATGAGCCACGTGGAACCAAAATCAAGCCTGCTGAAACTTTCACGGAGATCCACAAATCTACTACGCAGTGCAAAAAAAAAACAGTGATACAGTGGCACGTTGATAGAAGGATCTGTCATATAAAAAAATGCATGTGTTGAACACAATTCGTGTCATACACTGACCAATATATCCTTTGAACGGATCTACAACAAGAAGAAAAACTATACGCAGGAGAGAGTCGATGAATGGATACATCAATGCATGCGTCGAATATCATATCTCAGGGCACGAGCAATTTTCCCCTTAATATTCTAATCCTCCATGGTGTCGCTCTGATACCAAATAATAAATTTGGATCAGTTTTACAGATGAATAATGTACAATATTAAACACGGAATAATAATATACTTTCAATTCAATCCAGATACATTACATTTTACATCAATGCATATGTATAGGAGATATTTCTCCTAAATATGAGGAACCACAATTCCTCAAATATCTCCTACATCTCTATGACTTCTCCTAAAACAATAATCTATTCGTGATATATTGTTGTGATATATCACCAAATAATATATCCATAAATATAAGTTGTTAATAACAACTTATATACCCACAAAATATATACGTGATTTGTTATTACAAATCACTCATTAATGTTAATCATAGTAAACATTAATATTAATTTCTACATGAGAAACTTTGAGATATTGTAGTCGGTTGCCCTTTGATGACATGTAGGCAAAATGCGAAGAAGAATAGACTTACACATGTATTGTTTGTGGGAGATACCCCAAAAAAATTGTGTTCTCTCGGATTGCAATGATTGTAGGATATGCACATAATGGATCTATTCAAAAGGCTTTAGAAATTTTCAAGCAACTACACTCGTAGGTGTAGAGCCTCCTATCCGTTTACATTCTCTCGGTTCGTGTGCAATAATGGAACCTGTATAGGCCCTCAAAGTAAAATTGTAAGAACATAATGGGCAACTTATTATGTTGGAAAAACTTCAAGTGATTAGGAAGTTTGTGTGACGTTGTGGAGGTTAGATCGAGGCTCATGAACTGGTTGATGAAGTGCCCAAGTGAGATGTTGAACCAAAGCCTACGGGTTTGACCAACTCCGTTCCTCCCAAGCATGGTTCATCTTCCCTTACCTCTCATAATTCTCGTGTTTTAGTTCTCTTTTGCAACTTAATAGAATTTTAAAATATTAGGATTTTAATACCGTTAAATGTTTATTTCAACTCGTTGCAAAACAATGAAATGTCATGTCATAACTCACGAAGTCAAAATAACTCGTTTGCATTAAAACATGAACTTTTACCCTATGGTACCGAGGTGATGTATAAAACTTCCTACCCAACTGGATCACTACAACATTGTTTTATCGACCAAACGAAATTGACTTCCTAGTAATAATGTTGACCTTCTCCCTATTTAAATAGTTAATTTTTGCATTTTTGGAGGCTCATTAAGTACCCTTTGTAACTCGAAAATGAGATGTTAAGCTTCATTCGTGTACCTTAGTATGTGAAGGAGTCACCTTGACCTTTTGATTGACCACGAACAAACATATGTGATCCATTTGATGCTCTTATAGAGCCTGTTACATATATTTTACAAGTAGTAGAAATATGTTAAAACTATAAAGTTGGTTTTCATTTTGAACCACCATTTTTGGATAGAGAAATTATTATCCATTTTCGCAAACCTCTAGTGTTCTTACTAGACAATTTCATGGAACTTTCAGTTTAGGGAAAAACAATTTTCTGGATAGTTTGGCAAAGCCATTTTTGATCACGGTTTGTGGTCAAACTGGACCAATTTTGACTTGTCACTTTAGAAAACTTGTCACTTAATGTTTGAAAATATTTTCTAGTTCTCGATCCTGTCAACTCGATGAATTCTCCTTATATAAGGGAACTATTAGGAAGTGTCTCGTTGTATGCTCATCCACAACATCGATTTTGGACATGGTTTACTGAGCCCTCGAGCTAACTTTTTCCTTTTAAAAGCATTGGGTCAACTACTTACTAGTAGCCCGGAAAACTACCCGTGTGGCGTAAACCGTTTGCTTTTTCCAAACTCTAATAGTTGCTTTATGAATTCTTGGTATATATGGGGACATGTAGAAATTTAATCATGGTGTGTGTTCTCATTGGAAGACAACTTTTGGAAGTGGTTTCTTAGCCTCCGAGCCCGTTTTTTAACATTTTTTTGTAGCTAGTAAGAAAATATAAAAATAGGAAGTCTGCTTGGGACCCCGTTAGGTTGCCAAACCACCGTAAAACTTTTGACACATGTAAATAACTATTTAAAACTCTATAGTGTAACTTGTTATGTGAAATAGAACTTTTGACAAAATGGTGTTTTCT
This sequence comes from Taxus wallichiana var. yunnanensis, assembly GCA_018340775.1. Taxonomy (NCBI): domain Eukaryota; kingdom Viridiplantae; phylum Streptophyta; class Pinopsida; order Cupressales; family Taxaceae; genus Taxus; species Taxus wallichiana. The sequence goes on along the minus strand of CM031236.1, from coordinate 776,759 downwards.
CTCTCTTCCCTTCTTTTCTCTCTCCTGGGTTACAAAATGAAATAAAATGAAATGTAATGAATACATGTCTCTAAACCTTTTTATTTTGATTGCAAATTGAAATTATTATCATATGTAAATGGGAAACTGAAAAATGATAATTATGTTAGATTAGGGTGGATGCCATGCCAAGCAAATTATCGCTGATATCATGCTCACGTGGTTTTACAGGATGAAAGAATGACGACGAAAAGGTGATGTGTAATTCATTTATTTATCTTTGTAATTTATATAGTTCATTGTTAAATGAATAAATGTATAATGTTGTCTCATGTTATAGACTGTTATATTTGATAATTTGTTGATATGTATGAGATGTTGGTTTCAAGGACATCTAGGAAATGTGCATGTAATCCTAGGTTCAATTTTGATTCATAGATCTTTGGTAAAAGGTCTGAAACTTATATAAGGTAAATGAATTTGAAGTAATATCTTGTAGTACATATTTAGTGCTCAATAAATGATTAATGAGTCATCTTGTGCATTCATACTTTGTAAATGTAATAAAGAGAATTAAATCGAAACACTCTACCCTTGTTCAATATCGGAGCATAACTTGTTTTTCATGTGCGATACTCCTTACCGTAGAAGACATTGAAAACCGTAGGATGAACTTAATCTTTTCTCTCGATGGAACGTCCTAATTTAGGAAAATCAGAGCTCAAGAATGGGCTTATCATCTTAGTCAGTATGTTTAGTGACATTGTCTTAAACCCGTCTAATAGGAGTGACATAGTCAAACTTTTCTTGGAGTGTGTAGAGCTAACTCCTCCTTCGTAGCCTAGTGGACTACCTTGTCATCCAAAGATAGATTTAAAATTAAATTTCTTCATCGAGTGAAAACCTTGTTGGATCAGACGACATGGATGGAGGTTGTGACTTAGTTGTTCTAGGTCTTAAACTCTTGTTAATGAACCCCTTAGCTCCGCTCAATTAAATGTGTTACCTTGGTTCCTCTCAACATAACACCTTGGCCCCTTCTGAAGGTGGTTTAGCATAAATTTTCCTCTCGCTTAAACCTCATTTATAGTTGAGGGGTAGACCCTTAGGTGAAGTTGGAATTAATCTAAAACTCAGTTGATTTGGATGTTAACTTAGGGTTCGTGTGTAGCTTCAAGTCTCCTAATCATGTATGTCTTCAAGAGGTTAGGAAAACCATTTCGTAACTCCTTTTACAAGACAATGCTAGTAATAAGGCCATAATGTGACATAGAAAATAAAGCATATAAGAGTAAAAATAAGATTTGAGGTTCGAATAATGCCACTCTTGAAGACCTTATAACTCAATTAAATATATTCTTTTGTTTCAAAGAATATGAATTTCCTTGGTGTGATCAACCTTCGAGAGAAAAATACTTATATAAATCAAAGTGGAATTCTCAAGTCATTGAATTGGAATAACTATGGTAGGGAAATAACTAACCCGTGATCAAGGTATGTTTTTATAAAAATCTATCTCGCATCTAAATCTCCGTTAAAACCTAATAACGCTATATGGACACCAAGTCACATCCACTTGAGTTGTAAGAATAAAAAGGTAGATATGTGAATATATGTTTAGAGAAAAAGGTTTTTTTACATAAGAACAAGACAATTAAGTATTTTATATGCATTTGAATTATCCCAAATAAGTAAGCAAGTTATGGAAAATTTTGTAAAGAATAAGAAGTCAACTTAAAATGGTCGAACTATAAATTAAATGTGGAATGAACTTAAAGTTTTTGTAGATGGAAAAAGGAGAAAGTTATCCTTGCACAATAATTTTCTTAGAATGTTAATCATAACTAAAATACAATTAAAGAAATTATGTTGTGGGTTTGCCATTCTGAAGTCATTTTTCTTGTGGTTGGGTCCTTACTAGTAACCATTCATTGGGAAAAGTGTGGCATCGGCATGCCTATGTTGTTTTCATGTGTCTATGTGAGTCGATGACTTATGTGATTGTCATATGCAAGTCGAGTTTTTATTCTTGGAGCCCTTACTATGTTGTGTGTAGTGAGCAATGTAAGTCAAAAAAATTATATCCTGGTATTTTACTGTTGTAATTGTGTGTGTAAAATGTGGGCACTAAAAATTCATTGTTTATTATTGTAATATATATATATATATAGATGATTCACAAATGTTTATATGTATAATGTATTTCCATGTTACTTAACAAAAGTTATATTTGAAATTTGGTAATATGTATGAGATGCTAGTTTTAGGAATTCCTTGGGAAATGTGCATTTAATCATAGGTGTCATTTTGATTCAGATTTACGTATGGTAAAAAAATGTAGATATGTATGTTAAATGAAATCAAATTTAATATCTTATAGTGCATTCTCATTGTGAAATTTATTTAGAAAATCTCCAGAGTGTTTTGTTATTTAACTATAAAATATAGAAAAGAAACTTAATTATAACATGGAAACCTTTTTTAAAACTCATGCATATCTACCCTTCTCACATGATCTTTCTTAACATATAAGGAACCAAAACCTTATAATGAACTTAAATCTCTACACTCAATGACACCTTCTAGCTTAAGTAAATAAGATCCCTAGTTTGAGTTATCGCCATAACATGTAAGTGTAGCGACATTTTCGTGAATCTGTCAATTAGGAACGACATGTCCAACTTTATCTGGAGTATGTGGTTCCCTTCTAGGATTGGTAACCATGTGTGTGGTAAGGATATTGTGTTCTATTCAGGATCGACATCATGGAGTGGCAAAGGCCACCTTAGAACTCACCTTAAGAGTCATTTTTCAAAACAACAATTATGTGGTGTATCCTTACCATATATGGAGTATGTAAAACTAACAATTCCTTAGTATCCTAGTGGACTACCAAGTCTTACAAAGTTATATCTAAAAATTAACTTCATCATCGAATGAATTCCTTGTGGGATCTAGACGACACAAATGGAATCATTGGAATAGTTGTAATATGACTTAAAATCTTGTTAATGATCTCTTTAGTTCCTCACAACTAAATGTGTTACTTTGTCTTGTGAGATGATATAACACCTTGGTAGGGGGTTTTGTTAGAGGGTTGATAGGGTAAATATGTTTTCAACTTGTAAAGCTTGTATTTTTTTTTATCACCAACTCAGATTTGAGATAAATAAAAATATTGAAATCCTTAGCCCTTGGTCAAACTTTTGATCATTTTTTGTAAAGGTGCTTGCTTTTTCATGTTCTTTCCATTGGAAATATTTATTTTGAGAAAAAAATATAATTATAAAGTTCCTTGTTGTAACACGCACTCATTATAGAGTTGCCAAAATATGGGGAGGGGGGGGCTCTTGTTTCATTTCTTGGGGTTTTGTTTCATTCCTTGGTTCTTGCATTTATTTTGGTGATTTTTTGAGAATGGTGTCTACTTATGCATTAGATCATGTTGAGCCATTAAAAAACATAATTACCACACATGAAAACTAAGAATGGAAACAATAATCAAGTGGAAAGGATTATGGGTTTTAACTTCTTTAGAAAAACCAGTGTTCACTAGAGAATATGATAAATTTTAGTACCAATGCAAATTTGATGAGTGTATGGGTTTGATAGGAACTTATGTAAGTGATAGTATTTTGTTTCATTTGGAAAAATGTGACTCTCCTTTAAAAATATGGGAGAAATTGAAAGATTTATTTGGTAAGGTGGATCATATGAGGCCACATAACTTGAAATTGAGATCACCTCTGAAACCTGAAGATTTTCCAAAAATTATAGAATATCTTACCAAGTTCAAGCATTTTTGACACAATTGAAGGGGAGTGGAAGAGATAAGAAAGATGAAGAATGTGTTTACTTGATTCTATCTAAGTTAAGAGGACCATTACAAATATTTTCTTCTACCTTTTTTCTAACATGGATGCCATTAGGACACATTCAAAATGTATGACTTAGAAACATTTTGTGAAATAATTACTAGGGAAGAATCCAAATTGTCTCACCTTAATTCTTCCACCTCTCAAAAGGCATTAGTTGCATCTAATCCTAAGGGAAAGGAAAACCAAAAAATAAAACCAAATCCACCCCTTATCCATCTCAAAGTACTCTAAACCCAAAGGAAACAACTCTAAACCCAAGGAGTCCTCTAAATCCAAGAATAAGTCTACTTATAACAAGTATGTTCTTATAGCCATGCATTATTTTTGGGGTATTGGTCATGAAGAACATAATTGTTATAAGTGAATGCAAACCTTAGAGGATGTAGTCAAGAAACAAAAAATTTATATCTTCTATCCACCTCCTTCTAATCAGCATGGAAAGGCACCTAATGTTGTTGGGAGATTTCATTCACCACTTGTAGACAGTTCGATGTAATCGATCTGGTGCTTCTCATCACATGATTTCTTCCAATGAGTCTTTTATTTCTCTAGGTTTGAGTTCTACTTCCAAAATTGAGGTTGGAGATTCTTCCTTTCTTTCTGTTGAGGGAAAAGGTGATATACACCTTGATGGTGGTAGTATCCAAGATGCACTATATGTTCCTAACATCACAACAAATTTGTTTTCTGTATATCAAATTTGTCATTTTGGCCAAGAAAAAATAGTAACTTTTACACCACATAGGGTAGAAGTAAAAATTTTTGGAGCCTCATTCACTTATTGCTCAAGGTATTGTTGATCATAGTTCTAGACTATATCACTTTGAGGGTTTTGATGACACTTCCTCTATAGGGACATGATTGGTTTCTCATGCAGATTCAAAGAGTAATCTTTGGCATGAAATATTTGGACATCTCAATTACATATATTTAAAGGAGTTGAGCAATCGATGTTATGGTAGATGGTCTTCCTAGAGTTTATTGTCTTGAGGGAATTTGTCATGGTTTGCATTAGGGAAAAAAAAAATCCTTTTCCTAAGAATTTTTCTAAGAGAGCTTCTTCACCACTTGAGCTTGTGCATAGTGACTTGATGGTTTTTCCTACCCCCACTTTCAATGGAGCTAAGTATGTACTTACATTTATTGATAATTTCTCGACCCGTACTTGGGTTTATTTTCTCAAGTAAAAAGTGATTTTTTCACACTTTAAAGTCTTCAAGTCTTTGGTCGAGAAATAATCTTCTAGTTGCATAAAGAACCTTCGTACTAATAATGGGGAGTACTTCAACAATGAGTTTTCTGAATTTTTGGTAACTCAAGGCATTATTCACTAGAATTTTGTTCCTCATACTCCACAATAGAATGGCTTAGTAGAATAGAAGAATAGAAATTTGAATGAAATGGCTAATTGTATGATGCATTCTAGAGATTTACCTCCTATCTACTAGGAAAAATAGTTAATTGTTATAACTACATTCAAAATCAAACACCACATAGATCACTTAAGCATCTTGACTACAAAGGAAGTTTGGTCTAACACTAAGCTAGATGTCTCATTTTTGAGTCTTTGGGAGCCATGCTTGGGCCTTTGTGCCAAAGAAGAAAACAAAATCTCTAGATAATGTTGGTTGGATTTTCTATCACTAGAAATGCCCAATGAAAATACGAGGGTAAAACATCCTCTTTTTTTTTTATGATATGTTTTTTATATTTTTGATGCTTTTAACCATAAAGCACAAAAGGGAAACAAAATTGAGAAATGGAAAATATGGAGGGAAAGGAAGAATGAATGTGAAAGAATAAGTGTAGATTGTAAGTAGAGAGCTACACAAAAGGAGAACTTCCCTATCAGATAGAAAGGAATACAATGAGTGTAAAATCTGAGAAGCACAAAGTCTTCATCTCCCTCAGGGTATGTTGATATGGCACAAAGTCCATGTACTTCGATGATCGACACAAAGTCTGATTCACCTAGGCATCATTCATACTATGAAGGACCAACAACATTAATAATTCAATCACAAGCAGTTTAATAAATTTTGTAATTGGAAATCATTAACACAACAATATAAAAGCATTGTATTGATTTGTGTACACAAAGTTACAGCCACATATGCAGATAGAAAAGCCTCTCCAAGAACATGGAATGAGAGAGAGAGAGAGAGATAGAAGGAGAGATCCTTGATGATGAGATTCCTTACATTTGATTAAAATGCAGCCTTATATAGGCATCTTTCTCCAAGAAGTAGTTATGAAACTACCTGACTAACCTTTAACCCCAATCTCAACCTCAAGTTGACTCAACTTGAGTTACATGCTTCATTACAATTTATAGATGTATAGTATTTAATTAATTTGATGAACAAATTAATTAAATATATAATGAACATTTAGATGAGGATTTCACTATTGCTTCACGTTGTCCTACTATCTCGTAGCCAGAGAGAATGATGCACATCACCCTTTCAATCACCATTAACTTCTATTCTAGATCAGGTTTGTTTTCCATTAAATTTTATAGTGAAACTACATCAATTCCTTATTTTATTAGTTGTTGTGCATAGATCTTAAAGCCATGGTTCCAACAGTATTTTTTACATGATTTTGTTAAGAATTTCCCAAGATATGACCATCCAAGCGACTATAACTTCCTTGAGAATTTGACAAGTTTACGATCTTCATGAAGCGCTTGTGCCATTCATTTATGCCTTGCCCACATAGCTTTCCCAACTCTACATTTGACTAGGCCATGGGGGTTGTTGACCCCCGTCATACCCGCATCACTCCCTTTAAGCATTTTCATGGCTCCTCGTTGCACTAATGTCCCATGGGTTGTTTGGGACATCCGGGACATGATTTCCACATCAGCCGCAAAGGTTCCTCCACATCACATTGACCCCACGGGGTCATTGAATAGCTATTCACCCGCACCCCATTCCATGTGGTGATTTCAGATTTATAAAGCATGTGTGTCCCAAGTTCATATGGGACATATGGGACATGATTTCTTGCTATTTCCATATTCTTGTCTCTCTAAACGCTACCGCACCCACAAAGTTCTTCCACACCACATTGATCCCGTAGGGATCTTGACTAGTTATTCATCCGCACCCCTTTCCATTCGGTAAAGTCAGGTTTTTTCCACTTGCATGTCTCATGGGCCATCCTGGAATCCAAATTTTTGATGTGCCCACATTGTCTCAAGATGTCCCATTGACCCTTGTGAGGGCCGTTGACCGGTTCATTATACGCTTTCCATTCTATGTGGCGATTTCAGATATTTTTGGCCCATGTGTCCCAAGTTCACATGGGACATCCGACACCCGATTTCCCACATTTTCCACATAAAACCATCACTCTACCTTGACCGAGTATTTCTTCATTACACCTTTTATGGTTTTTATCGGATTGCTCATCCGGGGACCCATTACTCAATTACTTCATACGAACTTAGCAATTTATATGATCTCGGTCTCGCATTTTGATTTTCCTCGCCTCTAGCTTGGTAAATATTAGATAACTCAATTGGGAAATTTGATTCATATATATTGTGCCTAACACTTGAGCCCGATCTTATCGGATAGCTCACCAATACTGATTTTCATCATTATGCATTGATCCATTCTTAATATCTCAATCAAATTTAATGATGCAGGACTTGCCTAAGTAATAGATAGCTTGGTTGCCCCAACTCTATGAACTTGAACTTGGCATTGTGGTAGATACCCCTGTGTTGCATGAGCACAAAAACCAATCTTTTCATGAGATAAATCAGTCCACCTATTACCATAGCTCAAGATAATGTAACTATGCATGTTTATTATGCCATATTAATCATTTCTTAATATGCAGCCCTGACCTGTGTAATTATTGCTCAATAGATTAGTTCTCATAGAAATGGGGTCAAATTTCCATTAAATAATTAGCTTGATTTAAATGGGTAGCTCATCCTTCACACACATAGCTCGATGCATTATAAAAATAGTTGAGTCTTCCTTTTTTAGTTCATCTTCCCTGGAATACAACTCTTAGCTCGTTGGGCATTCCGAGAGCTCGATTCCTCCAAAAAGTAACTCACTCTCTACGGTCACTCAACAGATCCTCTTTCATAGATTAGTTGTTGTAATATTAGCTCTGGTCATTGGAGGAGCTCACCCGCATTGATGTGGCTGGCCAAGGGCACAAAGCACAACATTTTAATCCTTTTTAATCATGCTCCTAGCCTATTACAATCGGAGTGATCGGAGGTGTTTCTAGAGATTTTTTTTTGAAAATTTACACGATTATTAAATGAGTGACAATAGATAAGAAGAACAAACCCTTGATCTTTGTAGGGTATTGTGAGGACATGAGAGATTATCAAATTTTAGATTTTGATACTCATGACATTATTTTTCAAACACATGTTTAGTTTGATGAGCACTTCACTCCTCATGATTCTTCATCTTCTTCCATGCCTTCTTCATCTCATCTTGAGGATCCTTTATTTAAGTAGGTTGATGAGGAATTTATATATGTCATTGAGGATCTTATTCCCATTGATGTTTTCACTATGCCTAAGTGGGATCGTACTACAATTTTTGAGGCAAAACCTTTCATACAGGATCTTCCACCCACTAGGCATCATCACACACATTCTACAAGTTATGGAATTTTGTGTCAGGAATTTTCTAAGGATCCATAGTCATTTTCAAAGGCTCATGGGATACATGAGTGGGATGATTTGATGACAACTAATTATTCTTCTTTGATGAAGAATCGTACATGGGATTTGTTATCTCTTCCTAAAGGAAGAAATATGGTTAAGTTTAAGTGGGTATATTAAACCAAATACACCGCTCATGGGTCCATTGACAAGTATAAGGCTCATCTTGTTACAAAGGTTTTTTCACAAGTAAAAGGTATAGATTACTCTAAACTTTTACACCCATTGCCAAGATGGATTATGCATGCCTTGTACTTGTTATTGTTGCATCACATGAGTGGCCCATGTATTTGAGGAACATGAAAAGAGACTTCTTACATAAATATTTACAAGAGGAAATATACATGGAGTAACCTATTGGATTTGTTCAGGATTCTTCTCTTGTTTTTAGGCTTGAAGGTCTCTCTATGGTCTCAAACAAGCCCCTTAGACTTAGTACAAGAAGATGGATTCTTTTCTTCTATCTACTAGTTTTGTTCATTGTCACTCCGATCATACAATGTATCTCTAGCATGTTGGTGAGGATATTGTGATACTTGTCTTGTATGTTGATGATATGTTACTTACTGATAGCTCTTCTTCCCACATTCAAACTATTTAGAGGGATCTTTCTACACAATTTGACATGACAGATCTTGGGTTATTACATTATTTCCTTGGATTACATATTTCTCAGATAGATTCATGGATTCATTTGATTTAGCAAAATTACACCCATGATCTTCTTCAACGCTTTGATATGGTTGATTGCAAGCCAATTCCATCTCCTTTTAGTCTAGGGTTACTCTTACTTCCACATGTACCACTCCACTTTGTGATCCTACATTGTATATGAAGTTGGTTGGAAGTCTCATGTACTTGACCCATACTTGCCCTGATATTTCATTTACAGTAGGGATTGTATCTCGGTTTGCACATTCTCCTCATAGTAGTCACTAGTAGGATGCTAAAAGTATTTTGTGTTATTTGTAGGAACTTCCCACTTTTTCCTACACTACACTAGGGGTTCTACTTAGTTGGTTGGATATAAAGATTTAGATTGGGTAGGTTCTATTGATGACATATGTTCCACTTCGGCTATTTATTTTATCTTTGTTCTTCTCCATTTAATTTGTCATTCAAAAAGTAACAAGCTATTGAATTTTATCTTTAGAGGTAGAGTATAGGGCAGCAGTTTCAGAAAGTCTATAGAGTCTTTGGCTTTGAAAATGTTGGGTTTCAAATTTGCACTTTGAATGAAACCACGGTAGGGGGACAAACAAGTCCCCCATCTTTAATGGGAGAGGTTCCCTTATTGAAATAAGAAAAAACTTATGTAAAAATATACAAATTTCATCTTGGTGTGGACTTATGATATGAAGAAATTTGTTTTATACCAGGAAGATCATCAACATAAAAGGATGGAAGAATTATGAGATGGGAGAGGAGAAAGAAAAACAATACTTTCGGGGAAATTAGATAAGCATAGAAAACCCTTATGGGTATTGAGCAAAGGAAATATATAATGGAATCATTCACATTTGTAACTAATATAACTTCGCAGAACACAAAGTTCCGAAATCAATATTAACAAGAACACAAAGTTTCTTGGCATACAAAGATGAATGATTCCTAAATTCAAACTAGGAAAGAAAGAAAAACAAGAGGAAGAAGAGTGGAATTTTTTTGTATTTATCTCTTTTGATTCAATTTACACTACTAGAGTATCAAAATTCCAACCCTTGTAATGAGCCAATCTCTTACATTTATCGATGAAGAAAAAATATCTCATGGAAGGAGAAAGGGGAGAAAAATCCATTTTAAAAGACCAACTATCAATAATTAATCCCCGAGCAGTCTATCACATGCGGTTCTTCCCATCTTTTGGCGTATTGGAGATGGAACAAATGCAAAACAAATTAGAATTGTTCTATAAAGTGATTGGACTCCATGTTAATGGCATGGCAGATGTTTTTTAGATTTTCCCCATCAAAAACCAGCTAAAAATAATATCTTATGCTTCCATGGCGTAGTGGAGATCAAACCTTTCCAGTGGTACCAAATTTGTCAGATTTGAAGCACTGGATCGAAAGATATGGCCCTGTGAAGTTCTACATACAAAAATGGCGAAAATGCAACCATTACAAAATGGATCCGTAGGCATGAAAATGGCATTGTGCCTTTTGGCGCAAAAATATGAAAAATACAAAAACCTCCCTCAGCCCTACCACAAGGAACTTTGAAAATGGGTTGCCCACGTGGAGAAAGTGATTGGAGCGGGCGTAGGGAATGCCTTTGCATTTTATGACTTTATGAAGATTTGGCATTTTGGAACAATTCAGCTTGCTCACCCACTTTTGAGTTTTCAACGGCTCGACGTGGCATTATCGATTGGATATGGTCACGTGACTCAAATTTACAATTTTAACTCATTTTGAGGAAAATCTCAAAAACTTAAATTCCTCCACCGGCCCGCTTCCCTATTTTGAATTTTCAACGGTGGGCTCAAGACCAAGGCGGAGCCAGGGATCATTTTGTGATTTTTACTTCACCTTCGAAATAAAACCAAATTTCCAAAAGTGCTCCGATGACCCGCTCCTCCCATTTTGACTTTTCAACATAGCCACATGTCATCATTTGATTGGTTGTGGGATCATGCTTTAATTTTATACTTTTAGCCTTTTTGATGAAAAGGCGTAAAACCACAAAGTTCTCTCTTGACTATAACCCACATCCACGCTTTGACTTTTCAAGGCTGGCATGGACACGTGGCATCTTCTAATTGGTGGTGGGCCTTAGGCATTCTTATTTTTATTTCTCCACATAGCTCGAAATGACCATCTAAACATTTTCACCAAAAAGAGCAAAGTGCCAAAAAACTCCCAGCCTTATCGACCGCCTTTGGCAAAATATACCATCATAGGTCCATGGGCCATAACTTGAAAAGTACAAGGAGTTAGAAGGACTTATTTACCTTTTTGGAAATGGGAAGAAAATTCCCATCTGATGAAGAAGTTTCTAAGAACCCTCAAGTCCTTAGAAAGTACCAGATTTCAAAATACCTGGCTTAACAATTTTCAAAGGCACCAACTCAAAATTTTAGGTCTAGACTTGAAAAATGAGGGGAATTTTGAGGGTGACAATAGTTGGCTCTTTCTGGGGATGACTTGGCTTGGAAAAAGGGACAAGGCAAGATCAAGAACTACATATAAAACCTAGAAAAGAAGGCATAGTGCCTTATCCATTGGGCAAAGGATTCAAAAGAAAAACCAATACAAGGCAACACACACAAAACAGGAAAAGAAACAAACCAAAACAAAAGGGAAGACCCAAAACAAAACACACCACATAGCAAGGAACAAGAAAGGGAAACAAACCAAAACCAAAACACTATACAAAAGGACTTCCTAGTCACCTAGGACTTGAACAACTTTAAGTACTACCCACTATAAGGAAGTGGGAGAGGAGATCCATCCATGTAATCCAGATAAAAGAGTTCTCACCAGCAAAATGCCTGATCTTAAAAGGACCAAGCCAAAGAGAATCAAACTTACCATGGCTTCCTCGAGGCTCATGTCTCTTGTCCCATAGCAACACAATGTCTCCCACTTGGAAAACTTTAGGTTTGGCTTTCTTGTCAAACAAATCCTTCACTTTCAATTGATGAGTTGATACTATGTCAACCATTTTCAATTTGTCTTCATTCATCTTCTAAAGGTACATAATTCTCTTGTCCAAAGCACTACTGAAACTTGGATCTTTGATAGCTTTCATTAGGTGCAAGGCTAGAAATTCCATTGTCACTGGAAGTTGAGCTTCAACACCATACACCACTTGGAAAGGAGACATTCCAATTGCTCTTTTAGGTGTAATCCTATCAGCCCAGAGTGCATCATATAGTTTCTTGTGCCAATTTCTCTGAGAATCATTGACAAGTTTTCTAACAATGGTCACCATTTTTTTATTTTTGATTTTGCTTGTCCATTCCCTTGAGGGTAGTAGTCTAAAGAATGAGAAAGGGAGATTCCATATCCATAGCAGAAATCCATCATCTCAGTAGAAGAAAAATGGAGGCATTATCAGTCACAATCTTGTTTGGTATCCCAAACCTTATCAATATTCTCCTTGATGAAATTGCATACTACTTTAGAAGTAGTGCTCTTGACTGGAATGGCTTCCACCCACTTGGTGAAATAATATGTGGTAGTCAACACATGGGTATGCCCTACACTTGAAGGTGGGTTGAGTGCTCCAATGAAATCCAAACCCCATTGTTGAAAAGTCTCTTCAATCACTATAGGTTTGAGTGGTAAAGCAAGCCAACTTAGGTCTTCCAACAAATGTTTGACATGCTTCACATTTACCCACCCATTTTGATGCATCTTTGAATAGAGTAGGCCAATAATAACCAGCTCGAAGGATTTTGTGAGCTATCACAGCAGAAGAGAAATGACCTCCACAAGCCTAGATCATGAAAAGAAGAGAATAACCTTTTTATTGCTCTTTCTCTACCACTTCAAAAATATCCCATCGATTCTCTTTTGAATAAATCATTCTCCCATAACACATATTGTGTAGACCTCAGTTTGATGGCTCTCTTCTCTTTAGTAGTCAAATGAGATGGGCATTCACCATAGGTAAGAAAGTGAGAAATGTCAGCATACCATACATCTGTCGAGCTAAGAAATAGAACAACATGGACATTAACTCCTTCATGGGACAACTCTTTATCAGCTCCTTCAGCAATGAGTTCACACATGCCTTTACCCCGAACTAGCTTGGTTGGTTTGATGTCTAGATCATACTCTTGCAATTTTTCTACCCAATTTCTTCTCTTGGTTCCAAATTATTTTTGTGTCATAATGGATTTGATAGCTATATTGGGAACAAGCACAATGAATGGGAATTTATAAGTAAAAGTGAAATTGTTTGACAACTTTGACAACTGCAAAAGCATGTTTCTCCATCATGGTATAATTCATCTCATGGGATTTCAAAACATAACTCATTAATGCAATTGGAAGCTCATGATCTTTAGAATTCTTCTAAGTTAAGGACAATAACTAGTGTATTCTAGTGGTATAGTAATAGATAATGAAATCCTTGCTAAAATCAGGGCACACCAAGATTGGGGTCTTTGCAATAGCTCTCTTTATGTCTTCAAATGTAGCCTTCCTTTTAGAAGGCCAACCAAAAGTTTTATTCCCTTTCATCATATGAGTAATGCTCATAGTAAGTTCTACAAAGTCAAGGATGAATCTCCTTAGGAATTTGATCTTCCAAAGAAAGAATGGATGCCTTTCTTGCTTGTAGGAAGAGGAATCTGTTGAATGGCATGAACTCTCTCTCGATCAATCTTGATCCCTTCCTTTTAAACAATGTGTCCCAACATATTTCCTTTAGTGACACAAAAGACCAAATTCTTGGGGTTCAAAGATATTCCATGTTCTCTGCATTTTTGAAAGATTGTTTCAAGATGTTGGAAGTGGTTTTCCCTAGTCTTGGAAAACACATTCAAATCATCCAGATATACAACAATGCATTTTCCCTTCAAACTACCCAAATCCAATTCCATTTCCCTCTGAAAAGTAGCACCAACATTGATGTGGCCAAAATGCATCCTCTTGTAGGAAAAGGATGCCCCAAGGAGTAGTAAAGGCAGTATTGTGTTAATTTGTAGTGTTGACTTCTACTTGATTATACCCTGAGAATCCATCCAGCATAGATAGTATCTTTGAGCCTGTGATAGCTTGCAACACTTGATCCATTATGGGGAGATGGTAGTTATCTTTCAAAGAATCTTGATTCAAATTCCTAAAATCCACAAAAATGTGGATCTCACCATTCTTCTTCCTAACAGGTACAATATTGGAAATCCACATAGAATGGTGAATGGGAAAAATCATCTTATCCTTTAACAACTTCTGGATTTCTTGGAAAATTGTATCAACAATCTTTGGATTATATTTTTTGCTTCTACTTGAAAGGTTTGATCCCAAGCTTAAGAGGAATAAATGTTGCATCTCTTTTTGCTAGAAATCTTTAAGATCATCATAAGAATAAGCCAACACATCAACATACCTTTTCAAAAGATCTACCACCTTCCTTTTCTCCTCCTAAGAGCAACACTTTCCAATGTATCACCATTTTGGCATCATCAAGACTCCCAATATTCACTTTCTCAATTTCAGCAGACTGCTGAGCTCCTTGGGAAGCTTTAGACTTCACATATCTATCATGTTTATCAAAGAGATCCTCCAAACTTACCATCCCTTTGGAGATCTTTTTACCTTTCAATTTGATGCAACCATCTTGATCCATTTCTTCTTTGACACCTTCTTCATTAGAGGATACACACTCTCTAGGAAGATTATCACTTCCTTCAAAGTACAACTGATCAAAATTATCTCTAAGCTCCAAGAAAGAGAGTAAGTGTTGGTCATCATTAAAGACCTACCAATTGTTTGCATTATCAGGCACACTAGGTCTATGAATCATTTAATGGTGAACTTGTCTTGAGAGAAATTTGGATGAGGGATTAATAAAGACCCTGAGACAACTAGAAAATCAGATCTAGTGTTTAATTCTCTTGGCACAACTTCAATGGAAAAATCATCAAGGAACTTGATAGAATCCCAGACCAAATTCCTATAATGTTTCAACCTCTATTCTTCACTTGGTAAAGATCTCTAACTTGTTTTACAATCAGATTTGCATCTCCATGATCAATAAGGTTCTTCACTCCCATCTCCTTCACCATGCTCAACCCAAGAATGAGGGCCTCATACTCAGTAGTATTTTGGTGTTCTCAAAATGAAGCTTGAATGAAAAAGGATGAATCTTACCCTTAGGGGAGATCAACACAACCCCAGCTCTAGAACCAGCTGAAGAGAAGCTTCCATCAAATTCTAAAGTCAAACACCATTAGGATCAAGAAAAACTCCTTTGGGAAGACTTACTTCATCTTGTGACATGATCATGTAGTTCCCATGCCCTATGTCCTCATAAAGTATTTGTGATTTTGGGTCATCTGTCTTTTGCACAATGTATTTATTTTGTTTCTCAGAAGCAACTTCCTCATCTTTCCATTGACTAGGATCAATGCATGTGACCAATCCATTTGAATTTCACCTCCTACATCTTTGTAAAAGTTTCTACTCAGTAGCATGCCATAGGAAGGAGGAATATCAGCAACCAAGATGGTGGCTAAGACCCTTTTTCTGGGAAAAGTAGGAAAAGCTACTTGTGCATCTTTGATTATCCCATCCAAAGGAACTTCTCTAATCTCCATGGAATAGAAGAACCATAAGTGTAGGTTAGGTTAGGACCAAAGCATGAGCCACTTTTTTAGGCATTACATTATCTGATGCACCAAAATTCAATGACATAATTGATAAGTTTATGGCTAGCTATGAGGAGAGTCACATAGAAAGGTTTGATTTTATCACTGGGTGAAGTGACTAGTAGCCACAAAGCTTGGTTGAGGTAAGGGGAAGAAGGAGTGGTCAAAAGGCCTTTAGAAGTATGGGATGGAGTTTTGGATTTAGAATTGACAAATTTAACCATCTTGGCAAAGGCTTTTGGATGGGTTTGATAAAACTTTGCCTCTGAAATATGAATCTTGGTCTTTTAAGGTGATCAATAATGTCAAAAGATCCTAGATGTGGATGGGACATCATTACTAGGAGCATGAGAAACTTTTGATTTATCAACTTTATCATTTGAAGGATAAGAATTTTTAGAAGTAGAAGTAGAGGGAGAAGGATTAGCAGAACTCACCTTTTATGTGCTAATAGCGGTAGTGGGAATATGAGCTCCTCTTCTTGCTACCACTAGAATGGTTATGGGAAACTCCTTGGATCTATTAGCAGGCTGAACCACTTTTTCTTTTTTGTTGGTCTGCTCCCAATTCATAACAACATATGACTCACTATTCATCTCTGCCACTACTTCATTATAGTCATCTTCATCATCAATGCCTTCAGTGGTGAGGAAATGAATTTGAGAACCACTGGGCACTTCCAATTCTTCATCATCTCCCTCTTCTAGTTCTTCATAGATTTCATCTCCTCTTCATCATCAGGCTCCTGAACTTCACAAGTTGCATTGAATGGAACCTAGAGAGGTGGCCCTTCAATAGCCAATCTAGTATGAGGAGGAGATAACCGGTTCCTTGGGTGGAAATTATTCCTTGGAATGTCTTGATAAGGAGCATGCTAAGCCAATTGCTTCTTGATGGTAATGAGATCATTTTCCAATCTCTACACTAACTGATCATAATTGGCTCAGGGAAGAGGAAGAAGAAGATGCCTTATATTTGGAAGGTTCTCTTTTCAATTTACTAGACATGATTAAATCATCCTCAACATTGATTCCAATATCTGATTAACATCCAAAGTTTCCAAGTTATCCCTTCTTAGTGCATAGCTCACTTCAAGAAAATGAGCATTGAGGAAGAAACACTTCTGGATTTGATCAATAGATGAGTGTTCAGTGGAATTTTATGAATTATCTTGTTGAATTTTTGTCACAAACTCTCTCATGGGTTCATGTGGTTCCTTCTTGATATGAGAAATTTTCTCGGAGACCATGCACATCTTCAACAAGTTTGAAATGCTACTCAAACTGAGTTTTCATGGTATTCCAATCAGTAATGGACACAAGAAGAAGATGATAGAACCAATCAAGATAGCATTGCCCTACAATTTTTCCACAAAGATCCCGATGTAAACGTCTTCATGTTCAACCCCAAGAATCCCATATGCAACAATGAAGGTTGCAATTGTTCATCTGGGTGTATTTTCCCATCACCTCTGAATTTAGGAAAACCTTTCCTACTACTCCTGGGTAACTCATGCAATGGATGAGGAAGAGAAAGAGGCCCAACCCATTGTCCCCAAGGCAAAGGAACTACCATCCTTGGAAAGATTGATTGAAGAGGAAATACAACACCAACAAGCACCAAGAGCACAAAGGTTAGGAATAATTTTCTTCGAGAGCTATTACTCTGGAGGTTATGCATCTAGCAGGAGGATTACTTGAGACCATGTTCTTCTACTTCTTTGGTGAAGGGAGAGGAAAGCCTTGTTGCTCTAGGAATTGAAAATGAGAATCTTCTATTTTGAGAGCCTTCTTCCCACGTGTATAACATAGAGTCACCAGATCAACAATGATCTTGAAGTTGTTCTTTGAAAAGGGACAAGGAAATATCCATAAAGTGGAGTCACCAAAACTGTTGGGTTTTAGATTTTCACTTTGAATGAAACCATAGTCAAGGGACAAGCAAGTCCCTCCTCTTTAATGGGAGAAGTTCCCTTATTGAAAGTAGCAAAACTTATGTACAAATATACTTGTTGAAACATGAAACATATTGATGAAATAATACTTGGCCAAGATCACACAAGGAGTGAGTGTGGGATAAGGCCGAGGATCGAAGGTGCGCATAAGGACATGAAGGACCCACACGTGGAAGGCAAGTTCAGATTTCAGGACTTAGCTGATTTTGGGTATAAGGATCTATTTTTGGAAGATGGCGTGCGAAGCACATCAACGATGTAGAGATGTGCGCTCCATGAATTGTCCATATTTAGAAGAGTGGCTCAAAGTGTCTATGCATGGAGGAAAGCTAAGAATAGAATGAACACTTTAGTTATCTGTAAGAGGACTATCGATAGTGCACTTGTGTATGTGGCTATAATTATAAATGGTGTGTGACTATTAATAGCATGCGACCTATTTCTGGAGTAGTTAAGCGGTGAAGGGAAAGTCCCCACCCTATATATATGATGTGGAAAAGATATATAGATATGTATGTATGATTCTGAATATGTGTATCAGATTCATATGTGCCTTAAGATGAATTGATAGTATTGTAAGGAGCTTCTATACTTATTAATAGATGGAAGATATTGGCTGAATCTAAGTGTTATTCTGTGTAATTGAGTAGTGCATGTTAGTGTTTCAATCATGGTTACTATTTAAGCTTATTCTTTCATAAATCTGTGGGTAGCATACACTATAGAATGATGGATTAGTCATGAGTCTTTATGTGTCTTTCTTCATCATGTTAGCATCCTGTTACAACAACCCTAAAGAGGAATCTGGTACCTTTGTGTGCTTGGTGAGCACTCAGTCTAGGCTGAGTGATGTGCCAGCGTGACTAGGTGTTATCTTGCAAATTCTAGGCTGCATCATTGGTTCCATTGCCGAGACCTCTTTTTAGTTTTTTTCAGGATGGTTCATGATGAAGACATACCAGTTAACTCTAGCAAGTATTGAAGAATGGATACACAATTTGGAGGAAGAGTATGCACATCGGTTCAATAGTGGATCTAAGTTTAACGCACGCACTTGGGTATAAAAAACATGTATGCTAGTTTATATGAGAGATTTTTCACTATCTTTCTAATAGAACTATACGAGTGGCTTACTGCTTATGCATCTCAATGGAATTGGAGGTATCACGCACTTGTCTAGACATAAGAAGAATTTCAGGCCCTTTATGATGCTGATTTGATATGGACTCGTGTGGTGGATACGTGGTTCTGTGGTGTTCTAAACAATTATATTTGGAATATTCAATTTTGACATACTCTTCCCAGAGGTAGCTGAATTCTAGTTTTTGAGGTATCCAAGAGGGACATATTTGCATGGTATTCCACTGGTGATCAAGATCTTAATGGTAACTTTGAACCTAGAAAGTAAACCGATGGCTAGCTAAATTTCACCATGCGTAAAGGCAGGAACATGTTTGGTATTAAGATGGTAGACCTAGTGGTAGAAAAGTAGAGAGAGGAAAGGTGGCTTAAGTATAATGAGGCATGCGAGAGGGAAATAGAGAAAGCAATGTTCCATTGCACAAAGTATGGCATTAAGGAGAGAGCTAGATCATGAAGGATTTATGGCTCACATAGAAGACATGGAGCTAGAGCATAGGAACTCCCCCATCTTGGAAAGCATGATAGAGATCCCTTCTCATCCTCGCATGGAAGTGTGCCAACATAAACTACTTGGGCCATAGGTTGCGCATCTTAATCCACAGTGACCTAGATTTTGTGCTTGGTTTTCAAAGTATCTAGTATGACAAGTAATCAAAAAAACTAACTTGAGAAGTAGGAGGGTAGGAGTAAGTCGGGGATCAAGTACATCAATGGTGAGGATAAACAACCTCAATTTATATGAAGGAACATTCTTAGGTGTATCATCTCGCCCGAGAATGTGAGTGCGCAGAGTGTTGGATTCACCGCTAGAATTGGAGCTACCTCACGTACTATAGGGGTTTAGTATAGTACTACCTTTGTTGGAGCATAGGAGAGTACATCTACAAGCCCCACTCCATCTACAGGTGGAGGATCAAGAGGTATAAGTGGTTCTAGTTCTAGTGGATTTGGTGGTTATGGAAGTGTTATCCCGTTTTGAGTTCACGACAAAACGATCGGATAACCCCTACGAAATTTTCGAAGTTGATTTTGCATTATGGCCTCTTTTTAAGAAAATCGGGTTTTCGGGTTTTACCAACAGCTCGACATGAGTTTTAACATGCTTTATGTCGACTGTCTTCCGAAACCCGAAACCCGCCTTGTATTGAGAAAATCAAAGGTTTTCGGACCCCCGATCGGAACATCCATAATCCAAAACATGTTTTATGCCCCATGTTTTCCGATTCCCGAAGTCCGCTTAATCCTTTGTATCGGAGGTTTTGGGGCTATGTAACTTTATCTAAGCACCTCATGCTTTATGCCTCATGTTTTCCGAAACCTAAAACCCGAATTGCACTAAATCTCCTCATGTCGGGTTTCGGACCTCTCAAACATATCTTGACATGGCATTCATGCCGAGTGGTCGGTGAGTTGGCACGTGCCGAGCTGAAGTGTATTAATTACCAATTTTCTTATAAATACGTGGATTTCCACGTCATTCTTACCATTCGTATTTTTAATTCGTGGATTTTTCGTGCGTGCTCTTCCGTTTTCAAAACCCGAAACTTCGCCGCTCGATTGGATCGTCTATTTTCGATCTTACATTTCTCGAATTGAAGGTATTTTTCTTTCCCTTCTTTATTCTTGGTTTTTATGGATCGATTGCGCGTATTTTCTTCCCAATTTCTTGCCGGGTGTTGAAGGTTTTCTTTCCTTCTTCTTTCTGTGTTGTTTTGGAAAGGGTTTTAGGTTTTTAGGGTTTATCTCTTCTGAACTATCACTTGGTTCTATTTTCTTGAAGTTTTAATTATATGCATGATGCATGAATAACAAAAAAAGGAGATTGTATATTTGGAATTCAAAGAAAAACCTGTTTTTGCTTCTCGGGTTTTGAAGATTGTTTTGCAGAGTCAAAGGCCCGAAGTATATTGGAAGTTTGAAGTGCCGGGTTTCCTTCGTTTCCGTCATGGGGACGAGTGAGTGTCGGGGTTTCTCAAAGTTCCGACATCAAAAGCAAGTGCCGGTTTCCCTCCGTTTCCGTCATTAACGGTGAGTCTTTGGGTATCTCCGAGTTCCGTCATCAACGCAAGTGTCGGGCTTTGCCAAAGTTCCGACATATCAAACTTGTCGGGTTCTCAGGGTTTTCCGACATCCTCCTCAGCGTGTCGGACTCTTCTATTCTTCCGGCATATTCAGTCGATCGGGATTTTCAGTGTGGACAACATCTCCTGAGTTTCGAACCTTTCTCCCTCCAACGTTCTTCATGTCGGACCCTGGTCCATCTCAGGAAAAGGCCGAGAAGTCTGGCAGAATGAAATACAAGTTCAAGAAGCCGGAATCTCCATCATACATTGATTGCAACTATGATATCAGAGACACCGAACTTGGCAATATAGACATGGAAGACTTCTGGAATAGGGTGAGGAGTTCCTCCCAAACCCCATGGATGACAGCTTTAGCTAACAGTGGCTTGCCCCTTGCAGCAGGCTTTCCCATGTCCGCCCAATGTCCAGGAATTCATTTTGGCTTGTGCATCTAGTTATGACTCGGCTTCTCGTTCCGTGAGGAATCAGGGTGGTGAGGTAGTAATCAGACTGGATGGAGCTTACTTTGATGATCTCCTAAAACTACCTAATTTCGAAGAGTATGGGGACCTGAACATCAAGTCGGCTCAGAAGGCCTGGGATAGTAATCAGGAAGACTGCATTAAGGATGTCAACAAGAAGTTCCTGGTCAAGGCTAAACCAGCAGTATCTAGATTTCCAAGGACTATCCCCAGATGTGATTTCATACAAGAAATCAATGATATTATCACCTTGCTGAGCCGGGTTTTTGGCTTGCCTGAATCAAATGTATTTCATGGATGGATGTATCAGTTTATGGTCACCATCAAGAAGAATCAGCAAGGGATTGACTGGGGGACCCTTATCAGCAATGAAATTGATTCTCAGATGACGACGGTCTTATCGACTGGAAAGTTTTATATGTTTTCATATGTGGCTTACGCAGCAGCCGGGATGAGGAACTATCCTGGAATTTGGATACTAAGGAAGCGTAGACAGCGAACCCAGCTTTATAAATATTTCCCTCAAATAACAAAGAAGGGGTCCCGAAAGAACATTTTAAGGGTAAATGATGCCTTCTTCTATGAGAATATCTGCCGGCTGAACCCAGGGCTAAGAAAGACAAGAGTCTCAGGCGAGGCTTGGACCGAAGTATCCAAATGGGGGTGTATCTTCTGCAATTCAAGAAGTTTACATATCTTCGAATAGTCATGTACTTGGGAGAGCCTTTCCGTCACCCCGCTATCCAGTGGGGATAGGTTAATATTGATAGAATTGGTCGGGCAATTTTGTGGATTTTCACAAATTCCAAGCGAGCAAGCATAAGGCATTTGTATCCTTCCCAATTTCTATTGGGAGATATACTTGCTCGACAGTAGCAAAGGCCAAAAATGTTGAATGCGAACTTCAGGAAAAATTGAAAAAGCATATGAAGTCTCGGGATGGTTTTGACATCCGAGGAGTGCTTAGAGCCTATGGAGCCCAACATCTGCACAGGCCTGACATTGAGGATATTTGGGTTGATCTGCGTAACGAAGTTTCTGTCTGCGAAAAGATAATAAGTAGGTTGACTATTAATGAGATTCGGATTACTGGAGCTTTCTCGATTTGCGGATACTTTAATGACAATGAAAGTGTGTTGGATATTTCCTATGATGGGCTTAATGAGGATCAATACGTTTTCCCACCTATTGATTGGTCAGCCAGCGAAAAAGCCTCTATTACAGATAGGTCGGCTCTCATTCTTGCTCGCACCAAAAAATGGCTCTCCTCTTGGGGAATGAATTTTAAAGATGACAAGTTTCCAAAGTTGGCTGCTTCGGAGGTGGGGCCCTCCAAAAAGAAAAAGGACAAAGAATCTTCTGGGGGGCCTATAAAAATCAGGATTCCCAAGAAGAGGAAAGAAAGACAAATCTCTTCAATTATTTCTCCAGCTGAAACGGTGGTTGTGCCAGAATCACCAACACCACCAGAAATAGGAGAAATTAATTTGGAAGAAGGAGGAAGCCAGCTCTTGACTTCATCATTTGTTGATTATCAAACTGAAGAAACTTTGTCTCTTGCATCCCAGATTTGGAATCGAACTCGTGCCTCCCCTCAACAACCACTCCAACCTCCTCATTCCCCATCCACTTCTTCAGGTATGGCCGGTATTTTCTCTGGACTCTCACCCCTCTCTGCTGGAACCCAAGTGATCACCAGCACGCCCCAACCTGTACCTCTCTTTGTTGCATCTACTACCACGTTGGCTACTGTTCCCCCTCCAATAGTAGAATCTTCTCCCCTTGAGAGTAGAATACCAGTTACTACAACATTGGCAATTTCCTCTGATACGCCACAATGGCTACTCGAGCAAACTCCGAGGAAGAGGAAAGTGATTGTACCCCTACCAGCCTTTGATTTCAGCTCACTCAAGGCTTCTACTGTGAAATCAGCCAAGAAACCCAAAACAGTTTCAAGGGTTTTGGTAGATGCTTCAGGAGATAAGTTCGCAGAGATTGCCACTCCCTCGGTGACAAAACTAGAGAGGATATAACAGCTGCTGATTATCAGGTAACCAGGGTGGCTCTAGGGAAAGTGGCAAGAAGGAACGTAACAAGATGCACGGGCTTCCATAGGACGTCTTTGTGCAAAAGTTGAAAGAAACAAAGGACAGCAGAAATGAGCTTAAGGAAAAAGTGGAGCAGTTGACAGAGATTTTGATTAAACTCTCAAAACCCCTTGAATCCATACCACCTTCTTCTGTTTCTGCCGGATTCGATTTCTCATCGGTGCCTACGATTGAGAAGATTGCTAAAAAAGGAAGGGTGGTTGATGAATGGATCCAAAAGTTGCTCCAACAGGGGAAGGAAGTAATTCAAGACGTGGTGAAGGTTCATGAGTCTTTGGGGGAGATTCAGAAGGAAGGAGAGAAGATGGATGAGGAATTCACTGAAGAAATTGGACAGCTTGATTTGACTTGTGAAGCTCTCCAAGTGCTAAAGCAATTACCAGCACACCTCTTGGTGGAAGAAGGTATTCTCCCACATACAGATAAACATTTCCAGCTGACCAAGGCCATCAGGTTCAGAGTAAAGATTCTCAATGAAGCCTGCAGCAAGTTGAGAGAATCAAGGGATAAATTGATCGATGGGAAAAGTGATCTGGAAGAAGAATTGCTGAAGATTTGTCCAAAGGTGTCAGTTGGGAACTCAAGTATCCTATCAGCAGATGATCTCTTCAAACAAGTCCAAGAATCTGTTCAGCATGAACCTGTACACGGATTTGACCTTGAAGTCATTGAGTCGGGTTTGTAAGGATTGAACATACGTTGGAGGCCTTAAGAAAGCTCAGCAAAAGATTGAAAAAGCTTCGGCAGTGCCAGTGATATTCATGAGACCTGCGAAATGTGGAATGATCATTCCACTGCACCTGATGAAAATGAAATGCAAGGCATTATTCGGAAGTTCCAAGAATTTCAGAACAAGCAGTCTCAATGGAAGAAGAAAAAGAAGGAGCAAAAGATGATGATTGATTAAGTCCCAACGTTCCATGTCATTTCTATTTTGAGATTGACATGCCTTTTTTATTTTCGTTTTGTCATATTTTTGATTCATGCTTTGACTTGATCTCCTGCGTGAGAATCATGCAAACCGAACTCTAGTTAACATGCTACTTTTTAGGATCTGCCCTATTTTATCTCTACTTCTTTTGTTATAAATAAGGGATGCTTATGCATTCCAAAAGGTCGAGAATTTTGAAGCATTAAGGGCTATTGGAAAGGAGAAAAACTTTGTGTTTTCTTTCAATCATTTTGAAGAATAGGAGTTGATATTGTTTCTGAGACTTTGTGTTGTGGAATATATCTTATCAAGAAACTGTGTTCTTATGTTCATGATCTTAAGCTATTCTTTGCATAGAATCTCAGTGTTTCTAATTATCTCGGACATTACATCTGTGATCTAAAACTCGTATGATTATTTCGTGCTCTGTGTTTACT
Organism: Taxus wallichiana var. yunnanensis; assembly: GCA_018340775.1. NCBI lineage: Eukaryota > Viridiplantae > Streptophyta > Pinopsida > Cupressales > Taxaceae > Taxus > Taxus wallichiana. The sequence continues at coordinate 751,758 of CM031236.1, read as the reverse complement.
CGAAAGAAAATACGTTTCTCCCATTTCCTTTCTATCGTGCTTCTTTCATTGTAACAGTTTCTAACCTATTTCATTTACGAAAGCAATATCCTTGAATCGTGTGAATGTGGATTTTGGATTTCATCCCAACCCCAATGGTTAGATTAGGTGTGAATATCGTATATTTTATTTCTTGTGTTTTAGATTAGTAATTAACAAGCGCCTCTTTGTCTTTGAGGAGGGATTGATCCATATATCACGTAGTTGAACCTCATATTTTGGTTAGACAAAATATCCAACCAACAGAAGCGAGAGGGAATCCAGGGGGTCTGGATCTGGTGGTCAAGGTCCGCCCGTAACCATAAAATATCTACATGGAGATGTATCTTCATCTCCTAAAGTATAGAGGTATAGAGGATGTTGTCAAACATGTGCATATGTGTGAAATATTGTGGCGTGCTAAAGGGATCACAACTACTGAGTGGAAGGCAAGTCAATTCGCTCCTACATTACAAGGGTGTGCACACAGTTGGTATAGGAAGTTTGGCCCTGATCAAACTTGTGTGGATTATGCAAAGACCGAGGGAATGCTTTCTTGAAAGAGTTCCATATCACTGAGTTTGAGTAGAAGAGTATAAGTGCTTTCAAAGATATCAAGCAAGGCACTACTGAGAGTGTATGTGAGTATGATGCTCATTTTAAGACACTTCTAAGTTGTCTTATGATATCCACACTAACCAACATGCACAATGGTTCATTAGAGGATTGATTACACTTTTAGGAGGTGCTTTATCACATAAGACATACATGGATTCACGTGAAGCACTAGAAGTAGCCTGTGCTGGCTGAGGCAATTAGGAGTATTGATACTAGAGTCACTCCATTCCTAAAAGTACAGATCACAACTATGGCTAAGCGATTAGAAAATCATGTTAGCAAATTCAGCATATGAAACGCACTTTCAGAATTTGGTGTCACAGATTTTGAAGTGGAAGGTCACACAAGGATAGTTACCCTCATAGATCCGTACGCTCGTTATTGTTGGAGTGTGAAATTTTCCATTTTAATCATGATGCTAGCCATTGTCCTTTGTTATAGCGTGTGATAAAGAATAATGTATCCTTATTTTACAAGATTTATAGGTCCACGACCCATGATCTGCGAGGATTTTCGGTTGATTGGTCAGATCTAAGATGCCATAGACATTAGAGTGCACCACCATGACATGTGTATAATAGATAATTCTAAGGGTAGAAATGAGCACCAAGATTGGGATCATACTCAAACACGCTGCGATAGGAATGAGAGGTGTTTTGAGGGGGTCATGGATATCATGGTGGATATGGAGGACATGGCCGTGGTGGAGGAAGAGGAGAGTTCCTCGTGGAACATGTTATATGCGTGGATCCCTTGATCATTATAGGCGTGAATGTCCTCAGAATAATGCATGTTCTTTCTATGGAAAGAACCATAACTATGAAAATTTCCCAAACTTATATTAGCATTTGAGCAAGTAGGATAAGAAAGAAAACAAAGTCACCAAGATGGTTAGAATCTAGCACATGGTAGAAGATCAATGGATGCCTAAGATAATAGAAGGACACGAGGCATTGATAGTAAAGATCACTACTTGTATTTGAAGCATCACGTGTGTGAGAGGCATTCCATCGAAGCCTACAATTACAAGGAGGAAATTTTGCATGTGAGGTACCCAGATCCTACTCATCGAGAAAGAAGTTTACCGAGGATACCATGGAAGAGCTAAGGAATTATTAGGGTATGATACAATACCTAAAGGAGAAAAAGAAAGCATCGAGAGGCAGTCAACTGTCACATCGATGATACAGAGCAATATGCAAGATGTTGCAACGAGGAGAACATTATTCCACTATTGGGAAGTTGGTTCAAAGGAACAATCCATGCGCAAGTCTTGAGACCAGACGACAAATTTTGCATACAAATCTTCCCCCGATAGCATTGATTATAAAAATAAATTACTCGAATGTTGTTTTAGATGGGTGGTTTGTTGAGTAATATATTGATTGATATAGGCGCGGAAGTAAATGTGCTGACATTAGATGCTTGGGTACAAATGGGGAGGCCTCCATTGTAGCCATCATCTAATGTGTTGTTCTAATGGCAAACCAAACTAAGGCCACTCCCATAGGAGTGTTGAAGGATGCATCTATAACTATACAAGGGGCCAAGTTTACTGGGGATTTTGAGGTGTTAGCACTTGCAGAAGAAGACAATTTTCCAGCCTTGCTTGGATGCCCTTGGTGTTATGCAAATAATGCTGACTTGAGATTCAATAAGGGATATATAAGCTTTTAAAATAATGAGAAGAGGGTTGTGATACCATTGACAGATGGGAAGTCTACACCCTATGTTGAGCCTCTAAGTGAGGAGGACTTAAACAGAGTCTATGTACACGCTATTCAGGATCCAGAGGTCAATGAGCCATCAAAAGAAGGCATTCTACAGTGGGAGTATTCTCATTCTATTAGTGATACTACGAGTATTGCTTGTGAAAATTGGGCTCATGGTACATATGAATTGGTAGGGTGTGAGGTGAAAAGCGTAGTTGCACACGAATAGATCTCACTCAATTCGACGGATCGGTAGCACAATATCTTGGTATACATGGACAAAAGATCTTTCTACCTTTAAGGCTATGGAAATGTAGTGGGCAGATCTAGTTACAAGGAGAGATATGCTAGTATATACACTACATGGGACAACACGTGTGTTGGTGGGCAGTCCATAGAGATAACCTTATACACTAGGAAGAGATTGGAATAGATTTATCTACCAGGTTTATAAGGAACAATGCACCTATGCAAATCCATACTTATCATGGTAATCAACATGTTCAAAGCATCATATTCAAGCAGGTGTGAGAGACTCCGGAAAATGAGACAGAAGCATTACCACCATCACTCTAGGTGCATAAATTGTATCCCACACTCCAAGGTGTGCACGCGCTGGGTGTGAAGTACCTGAAATGCTTCACCGCTCGCACCACCGCATAAGCATGTTTTTCAATCTGCGACATCTTCAATTCATGCTCTTTCAACGGATAGCTCATGAATGCGATAGGAGCTTCAATGCCTTCTCCATTTTCCTGCATCAGGATCGCTGACACTGTGTGGGCAGAAGCATAGCTATACATGATGAAATCTTTCTTGAAGTCTGGACATACTAAGACAGGAGCACAAGCAACTGCCTTTTTGATTTCTTCAAATGCCAGCTTCCCTTCTGTACTCCATCGAAATGGAATTTTACCTTTCATCATTCCAAGGATATCCTTGGTTTTGTCAGCGAAATCGGGTACAAATCTTCTCAAGAAATTAACCTTTCCGAAGAAAGAATGAACTCCTGTTTTGCTTGTGGGCAAGGTAAGGCTCTGAATAGCCTTTACCCTTTCTGGGTCAATTTTAGTTCCTTCTCTGGTCACAATATGACCCAGCAGCTTTCCTTCTGTAACCCCGAACATGGACTTCTTAGGATTCAACGAAATCCCGTGACGTCTGCATCTTAAAAGTACCTATTCTAAATGACCATAATGATCACTCCGCTTTTTAGAAAAAACGGTCAAGTCATCCAAATACACGACTATGACCTTGCCCATCAGATCTCTGAATGCTAGATCCATAGCCCTCTGAAAAGTAGCTCCGGCGTTGATCAGGCCGAATGGCATCCTCCTGTAAGCAAAGGTACCCCATGGGGTCGTGAAAGCTGTCTTGTGTTGATCCTCTGTGGTTACTTCGACTTGATTATATCCTGAAAACCCGTCGAGCATGGATAACATTTCCGATCCAGTTACAGTTTGTAATACCTGATCCATGATAGGCAAGGGATAGTTATCCTTCAGTGAGGACTGATTTAAGTTACGGAAGTCAACACAAATCCGGATCTCACCATTCTTCTTCCTGACAGGGACAATGTTTGCAATCCAAGTGGAGTGATGGATTGGGAAAATAATTCTAGCATCTAACATCTTCTGAATTTCTGCCAGGATTGTCCCTGAAATCTTCGGATTATAATGTCTTTGCTTCTGTCTATACGGCTTGACATCAGGCTTCAAAGGGATACTGTGTTGTACATCTTTAGGCTTGAAGGATTTCAAATCTGCATAAGACCAGGCCAACACATCGATGTATTTCTTCAAAAGCGAAATGAATCTTACCTTCTCTTCAGGAGAACAACATTTACCGATATTCACCATCCGAGGTTGATCAGATGAACCTAGATTGATTTGATCTACTTCAGAGGAAGAAGCTCCTTCAACTTGCCTTTTGTTTTGGATAAAGCGATCATGTTTGTCAAACCAGACCTCCAGGGAAACCAGACCTTTTGGTATCTTGTTGCCTTTCAGCTGGATAAATTCACCATCAACCTCTTGATATGGCTCTGAAATAGTTTCACGAAAGGGTGATTCGAACCTTCAAAATATAGCTCACTTGAAATTGTCAAAGCCTTTTTAGGAAAGCCAACACTGTTGATCATCATTGAATACCCGCCAGTGAGTTGCATTATCTGGGACATTAGGGCGGTACACAATCTCGATAGAGTATGTGTCTTGCTTGAACTGAGGATGAGGAAGAAGAAGAGATGCAGATACGGCCAAAGAATCGGCCTTGTCATTATAATCTCTTAAAACTGCCTTAATAGAAAATGCATCAAAGCATTCTATACTATCCCAAACTTTGTTCTGTAATGCCTCAACCGATCGTTTTTTACTTGATATATACCCCTGACCTGATTAACAATCAGCTCCGCATCTCCCTGAACCTTGAGATTCCTGATTCCCTTCTCTGCGGCCAATTCTAATCCTAGTAATGGGCTTCATATTCGGCCATGTTGTTAGTATTATCAAATTGCAACTTATAAGTCGATGGAAAAATCTCGGAGCTAGGAGATATGAGAACAACACCGCGCACGATCCAGATCCAGGCCGAGAATTTACCATCAAATTCGAGCGTCCAAATTGCATTGGGATCTTCACCTGCTACCATCAAATTCGAGCGCCCAACTGGAATGCATGCATTCGGGAGGTGGTAAAACCATTGTTCGTGCTTACTCCTCGCAATGTTTCAACGAAGAGCCGAACGGAGACATCTTCGTGGGCTACTCCGAGACACCGCATTTGCAACAAAGAAAGATGCTGATATGCTCATCGGAGATGCTTGATTCCCATCCCTATGAACTTGGGAATGTTTTTACGAGATCCACGTGGTAACTCATTCAATGGAGGAGTAAAGGAAAGAGGACCAATAATCGCACCCCAAGGCACAAAAGTTGAACCGCCATCCTTCTGAAAAGAGTGCGTACAGGGATCCGGGTATCAGACAAGAGTAGTGCACGACAAGTTGCAGATGCTTCCCGTTCTTCAGGGATCCGATCTCTCCGAACAGGTGAAGAACTTCTGGCTCGGTTAGAGACAACGCTGTTGGGAGAAAGGCTGAAATTATCTGCTTCATTGCGATGAACTCAAAGAGTGGATCAATTTCACCTTGAGCTCGGGCGGGACAGTGAAAATCCTCTGGCCACTTGAGGCGAAAGGAGATCTTTTTAAAAATAAGGCAAATATGGAGTCGCCAGACACCGAGAGGATAAGCTTTATACTATTGATCCGTATTCCCCAGCGGAGTCGCCAAAAACTGTTGGTTGGATATTTTGTCAAACCAAAATATGAGGTTCAACCACAGTACATGGGATTAAATCCCTCCTCAAAGACAGGTGAGGCTGCCTGTTTATTGCTAATCTAAAAACACAGAAATAATATATACAATATTCACACTAATCTAACCATTGGGGGTTGGGATGAAATCCCGAAATCCACATTCACACGATTCAAGGATATTGCTTTCGTAAGTGAAATAGGTTAGAAACTGTTACAGTGAAAGAAGCACGGTAGAAAAGAAATGGGAGAAACGTATTTTCTTCCGAGTAAACACAGAGCACGAAATAATCATACGAGTTTTAGATCACGAGATATAGTGTCCGAGATAATTAGAAACCGAGATTCTATGCAAAGAATAGCTTTAAGATCATGAACATAAGAACACTATCTTAAATAAGATATATTTCACAACACAAAGTACATCAGAAACAATATCAACTCCTATTCTTCAAAAACGATTGAAAGAAAACACAAAGTTTTTCTTCTTTCCGATAGCCTCTTAATGCTTCAAAATTCTCGACCCTTTTGAATGCACTGAGGCATCCCTTATTTATAACAAAAGAAGCTAGAGATAAAACAGGACAGATCCTAAAGAGTAGCATGTTAGCGGAGTTTCGGTTTGCATGACTCTCACGCAGGAGATCAAGTCAAAACATGAATTAAAAATATGATAAAACGGAAATAACAAAGACATGTCAATCTAAAAATAGAAATGACATGGGACGTTGGGAATTAATCCGAATCATCATCTTTTGCTTCTTCTTCTTTCTCCTCCTCCAGTGAGGCTGTTTGTTACTGAAACTCCTGGAACTTCCGAATAATGCCTTGCATTTCATTCTCATCGGAGTGCAAAGTGGAGTGATCATTCCACATTTCGCAGTTTCATGAACATCATGGGCGGTCTTAGGAAGTTTCTTCAATCCTTTCTTGAGCTTTCTTAAGGCCTCTAAAGTGTGCTCAATTCTTACAAACCCGACCAATGAATTCAAGGTCAAATCCGTGTATAGGTTCATCTTTGAATAGATTCACGAACTTGTTTGAAGAGATCATCTGGCGATAGGATACTGTGTTCCCAATCGACACCTTTGGACAAATCTTTAGCAATTCTTCTTCCAGATCACTTTTCCCATCGATCAATTTATCCCTTGATTCTCTCAACTTCTTTGCGCAGCTTCATTGAGAATCTTTACTCGAACTTGATGGCCTTGATCAGCTGAAAGTGTTTATCCGTATGTGGAAGAACGCCTTCTTCTACCAAGAGATGTCTTTGGTATTTGCTTTAGCACTTGAGAGCTTCACAAGTCAAATCAAGTCATCAATTTCTTGATGAATTCCTCATCCATCTTCTCTCCTTCCTTCTGAATCTCCCCCAAAGACTGATGAACTTTCACCACGTCTTGAATTACTTCCTTCCCTTGTTGGAGCAACTTTTGGATCCATTCATCAACCACCCTTCCTTTTTAGCAATCTTCTCAATCGTAGGCACCGATGAGAAATCGAATCCGGCAGAAGCATAAGAAGATGGTATGGATTCCAGGGGTGTTGAGAGTTTAATCAAAACCTCTGTCAACTGCTCCACTTTTTCCTTAAGCTCATTTCTGCTGTCCTTTGTTTCTTTCAACTTTTGGCACAGGACGTCTATGGAATCCTTTGCATCTTCTTTGCGCCCCTTTTCTTTGTCACTTTCCCTAGAGCCACCCCCAGTTTACCTGGTAATCAAAGCAATGTTACATCATCTCTAGTTTTGTCGGTGAGGAGTGGCAATCTCTGCGAACTTATCTCCTGAAGCATCCACCAAAACCCTTGAAACTGTTTTGGGTTTCTTGGCTGATCTCGCAGTAGAAGCCTTGAGTGAGCTGAAATCAAAGGCTGGTAGGGGTACAATCACTTTCCTCTTCCTCGGAGTTTGCTCGAGTAGCCATTGTGGTGTATCAGAGGAAACTGCCAATGTTGTAGTAACTGGTATTCTACTCTCAAGGGGAGAAGATTCTACTATTGGAGGGGGAACAGTAGCCAACGTGGTAGTAGGTGCAATGAATAGAGGCACAGGTTGTGGGGAGTGTTGGTGATCACTTGGGTTCCAGCAGAGAGGGGTGAGAGCCCGGAGAAAATATTGGCCATGCTTGAAGAAGTGGATGGGGAATGAGGAGGCTGAAGTGGTTGTTGAGGGGGAGGCACAGATTCAGTTTCCAAAGCCTTGAATGCAAGAGATAAGGTCTCTCCAGTTGAGCAATCAGCAAATGGTGAAGTCAAGAGCTGGCTTCCTCCTTCTTCTAAATTAATCTCCCTATTTACGGTGGTGTTGGTGATTACGCACAACCACCGTTTGAGCTGGAGAGACAATTGAAGAGATTTGTCTTTCTTTCTTCTTCGGGGAATCCTGATTTTTATAGACCCCCAAGAGATTCTTTGTCCTTTTCTTTTGGGAGGGCCCCACCTCCGTTTACCCAACTTTGGAAACTTTTCATCTTTAAAATTCATGCCCAAGAAGAGAGCCATTTTTGGTGCGAGCAAGAATGAGAGCCGACCTATCTCGTGATAGAGGCTTTTTTTGGCGACCAATCAATAGGCGAAAACGATCGATCTTCATTAAGCCCATCATAGGACATATCCAACACACTTTCATTGTCGGTTGTGCCATCGGCAAATCGAGAAAGCTCTGGCGTCGAATGTCATTAATAGTTAACCTACTATTATCTTTTTCGCGAACTGCAACCGTTACGCAGATCCACCCAGATATCCTCAATGTCGGGCCTATGCAGATGTAGGGCTCCATAGGTTCTAAGTACTCCTCGGATGTCAAAACCATCCCGAGACTTCATATGCTTCTTTAATTTCTCCTGGAGTTCACATTCAACATTTTTGGCCTTTGCCACTGTTGAGCAAGTATATCTCCCAATAGAAATTGGGAAGGATACTGCTGCCTTATGCTTGCTCTGTTGGAATTTGTGAAAATCCAATAGCTGTCTGACCAATTCTATTAGTATCAATCTATCCCCTGGATAGCGAGGCAGACGGAAAGGCTCTCCTGAGTACATGACCGTTCGAAGGTAGGTAAACTTCTTGAACTGTAAGAAGATACATCCCCATTTAGATACCTCAGTCCAAGCTTCGTCTGATACCCTTGTCTTTCTTAGCCACAGGTTGTTCACCGGCAGATGTTCTCGTAGAAAAGGTGTCATTTACCCTCCTAAAATGATCCTTGGACCCCTTCTTTGTTATTTGAGGATAATACTTATAGGACCGGGTTTGTCTTCGCTGCTCCCTTTAGTATCCGATCCCGGGATAGCTCCTCATTCCTTCAGCTTGCATAGGCCACATATGAGAACATATAAAACTTTCCGGTCGATAAGACCGTGTCATCATCGAGAGTCAATCTCATTGCGATAAGGGTTCCCAGGTCGATCAATCCTCTTTGGTTCTTCTTGATGGTGACCATAAGTGATACATCCATCCATGAAATAAATTTGATTCCTAAGAAGCCAAAACCCGGCTCAATAGGTGATAATGTCATTGATTTCTTGTATGAAATCACATCTAGGAATAGTTCTTGGAAATCTAGATATTCTTGGTTTTGCCTTGACCAAGAACTTCTTATTGACATCCTTAATGCAATTTTCACAGTTCGGTTTGTCCCTGGGCCTCTCGAGCCGACTTGATGTCTAGGTCCCCATACTCCTCGAAATTAGGTAGTTTCAGGAGATCATCAAAATAAGCTCCATCTAGTTTGATAACTACCTCACCCGGCTGATTCTTCTCATCGAACGAGAAGCCGAGTCGTAACTGGACGCACAAGCCAAAACAAACTCTGGACATTGGGCAGACATGGGAAAGCCTGCTGCAAGGGGCAAGCCACTGTTAGCTAAAGCCATCATCCATGGGGTTTGAGAAGAACTCTTCACCCTATTCCAAAAGTCGTCCATATCTATGTTGCCAAGTTCAGTATCCCTGATATCATAATTACAATCAATATATGATGGGGATTCTGGTTTCTTAAATTTGTACTTCATCCTGCTAGACTTCTCGGCCTTCTCCTGAGATGAACCAGGTCCGACATGAAGAATGTGGAGGAGAAAGACTAACTCGTGTGATGATGTTCAAACTGGAAATCCCAATTGATCGAATGCTTATTTGGAAGAAGAGAAGAACCCGACACGCTGAAGAGGATGTCGGAAAACCCTGAGAACCCGACAAGTTTGATCTGTCGGAACTTTGGCAAAGCCCGACACTTGCTTTTCAATGACGGAAACTGGCGGAAACCCAGCACTCACTGTCAATGGCGGAAATGGGAGGAAATCCGGCGCCCACTTTTGATGACGGAACTTCGGAGATTCCCGACATTTACTGTTGAGGTCGGAATGTTGTGAAACCCCGATACTTCAAGCTTCCTTTATACTCTGGGCCTTTGAATCTGCAAAACAGTCTTCAAAATCCGGGAAACAAAAACAGAGTCTTTCTCGAATTTTCACATATACAACTTCCTTTCTTTTTTGTTATTCATATTCCATACATCATGCATATAATTAGAATTTTGGAAGAAAACAGACCAATTGATAATCCCAAAAAGAGAATAAACCCTAAAAACCCAAAACCCTTTCCAAAACAACACAGAAAGAAGAAGGGAAGAAAACCTTCAACAACTGGCAAGAAATTGGGAAGAAAATACGCTTGCAATCGATTCATAAAAATCAAGAATAAAGAAGGGAAGAAAAATACCTTCGATTCGAGGCAGTAAGATCGAAAACAAACGATCCAATCGGGCAATGTGAGTTATGCGGGTTTGAAAGCGGAAGAGCATGCGAAAAATCCACGAATTAAAAATATGAATGGTAAGAATGGCGTGGAAATCCGCGTATTTATAAGAAAATTAGTAATAAATACACTTCAGCTCAAAGCACGTGCCAACTCACCAACCATTCGGCATGAATGCCATGTCAAAGATGTTGAGGGGTCGAAAACCCGACACGAAGAAATTTAGTGCATTCCGGGTTTCGGGTTTGGAAAACATAGAGCACAAAACATGAAGTGCTTAGGTGCTACATAGCCCCGAAAACCCGAAAACAAAGGATTTAGCGGACTTCGGGAATCGGAGAACATGGCGCATAAAACATGTTTTGGATCATGGATGTTCCGATGCTTTGGGGTTCCGAAAACCCGAATACAAAGGGTCTTCTCAATACAAGGCGGGTCTCGGGTTTCGGAAGTCAGATGTCATAAAACATGTTTTAACTTATGTACGTTCCGATGCGTTGAATTTCCGAAAACCTGATTTCAAAGGATTTTCTTAATCTGAGGCGGGTTTCGGTTTCGGAGGACATAAGACATAAAGCATGTTAAAACTTATGTCAAGTCAAGTTAAGAATAACACCGAAAACCCGATATTTCTCTAAAAGAGGCCAAAATGCAAAATCACTTCAAAAATTTTGTAGGGGTTATCCGATCGTTTTGTCGTGAACTCAAAACGGGATAACACACCCTTGGAAGAATTATCAAGGGGAAAGGTACATTTTATTAGGGAGAACCGCAGTAGTGTGCATTTGAGATATTAAAAGAGAGACTTACTACCGCACCCATTATGTGCTTTCCATCATGGGATAAACCATTTCATGTACATGTGGATGCTTCTAGTATGGCCATTGGTGTTGTGTTAGCTCAACCTAGTGAAGGTATTCTTGATCATCTAATTTGTTTTGCTAGTAGGAAGCTAACTCTGCTTTGAATGAAATTATACAACTACAGAAAGAAGCGAAGTTTTATCAATGATTTATGCATTGTACAAGTTTTTCAACATTACATTAGAACACCATTTTTGCTTTATATAGATCACATGGCATAAAAGTACTTGGTAAATAAGCCAATTTTACAGGGGCACATATGCAAATGGGTGCTCCTATTTCAATAATTTGACTTCACAGTTGTGGTAAATCCAGGGAAAAGCAACTTTGGACTAGACCATTTATCTAGAATCAATATAGGAGAGGAGGCAAAGAAAATTGAAGAGACAACTTTACCAGGGATGCACAATTATACAAGTTGTAATGCGTGCCCATAGAACTAGAAGAAATTGTTATCTTTCTATGAACATATATGACACCATAAGGAATGAAATCATTGGAAAAGAAGTAGCTTTCTATACGTGCGGCACCATTTATGTTTATCAGTGGTGACCTTTATAAGTTAGGCATAGATGAAGTATTACGCCGTTGTGTGTTAAAATGTGAGCGCAAGGATATCATGGAAGAAGCTCATGGTGGTATTGTAGGAGGCCATTATGCAGGTGATGTGACTACCCAAAAGATCTTAATTGTTGGATTATGGTGGGAGACATTGTATAAAGATTGTAAATACTATTGTAAGGTGTGTGATCATTGTTAGCACCTAGGAAAACTAGGGCAAAGAGATGAGATGCTTTTGAGACCAATTACTAGTGCTGAACCATTTGAGAAATGGGCCATTGACTTTGTAGGACCTATTTTTCTAGCCGTGCATAGGATTAGATCATGCTATATCATTACTTGCATATATTATCTCACATGGTGGACAAAAGCAACACCTACTAAAGACTGTATGGTAGCTACAACAACTAGGTTTCTATGGGAGAATGTTCTTACATGATATGGATTTCCTCTAAGCTTGAAAAGTGATAGAGGTACACACTTTTTGAATGAGACAATCAGGATCCTATTAGATGAGTTTATGGTTGCACACCACAAAGCTACACCTTACCATCGTCGGGAAAATGGAAGCTGTTGTTCAACAAAAATTTTGGCTAGACTTTGACAAAAATATGTGATGTTGGAAGAAAGGATTAGGATGATAAGGTATCAGCTGTGCTTTAGGCATATAGAACAACTTACAAGAGATTGAACAAAGCCACACCATTTCAATTGGTGTTTGCGGAAGTTGTTCTTCTTATAGAATTTATGTTACCTTCTTTGCACATACATGCGTTGGAGGTCTAGCTGATGAATAGGCTTTAGAAGAATGGATTGAAAAGATGATTCAATTGGATGAGTGCCGAGCCATAGCATGGTGGAGTCAGAAGCAGGAAAAGGCCAAGCGAAAGCATGGCATGATAGAAACATAAGAGATAAGAAGTTTGAGATTGGACAAATGGTTCTTCTTTATGACTCAAAGTTTTTGTGCCATCCAAGCAAGCTCAAAGTACATTGGTTGGGGCCATATGTTATAACTTCTATACTTGAATCAGGTGCATTCCAGTTAGAAGCACTTCATGGAACATGGCTACCCGATTATTTTAATGGGAGTAGGCTAAAGCCCTACTATAAATAAGTCTTCTTGGTGTTTGTAATAAGGCAATATTTCCATTTAGTCTAGGTTTTTAATTCAGTATTTCCTTAATGTATTTCCTTTATTATCACTATGCTTTGTCAATTTAGTTTTTGTTTGTGTAATAATCACGCTTGTGCGCATGAAGATAGTTAATGTATACAAAATGTTTATGCGCAGAGGACTGCACATACCTTTAGGGTGGGATGGTTTTCGTTATCAATAAAAGGATCGAGGGACTTGAAAGGTGAAAGAAATAAGCTACTAAAGGTGTGCTTTAAAGAGGATTACTTATAAAAAGGTGACCAAGGATGAAGATGGATGAAGGAACAGTATAACATGAGGTAAGAAAAGGCCATGATAGCTACTAGGAGAAGGTGCAGTGACAAGGTACTCAGGTGTAGGAGTGCATGTCTTGAAGAGAATTCTATGACTAGAAGGTAGGAAGGCGCACTAGAAGGTTATAGTTGGGCATGAAGATGTACCACATGGAATGAATGGATTTGGTCAATGAATGAAGGGATATTTGGTAGGTGAGGAGCAATAAATGCATCAAAATTTGAAAAAATTATATAAGGGATGTAGATTCATTTTTACCATTGCCACTAAGAATATTTGAGAGAAGAGCCAAGTATGAAGAGCCGAGTGATCGATTTAAGGTGCAAAGGGTGTGAAATCAAGCATGGTAACCAGATCTATGCTTTAAGAAGCTTGCATCCCCAGTAGTGAAGGGTTTGAGGGAAGTAGGGAGATAGAAAAGAGTTAGGTTACAAGGTTTCCACCTAGGGAAGAGTTGGATTGAGCTAGGGTTTGATTCGTAGAGATTCAAGGGTGAAGAGGAGACATTGCAAGGTAAAAATGACACCAAAGAAGGAATCACAACATAACAAAAAAGAAAAGAAGAAGGTGTTCATTGAGGAAGAAGAGATGGCACCTGAAATTCATTTTTGGAGATGCAATACCCAGAAGGAGTTATTGTTGGCCAAGAATGGGATTCACCCATTAGAAAAAGTAAAGTGAGTGAATATAATCACAGGACGTCAGAGAAAAAAAAGGAGCTTGACTCCTTACTCATGGTTAGAACCAAAAAATGCATGGTAGATGACATGCCGGTATATGATGATGTGGGTGAAAAGATCTTGAAGAAAATCAGGGTATATCAGTTGTATGAGCTGCCATATTTTGGGAAGTATGAGCCCTTGTACCAGTGGCTCATGAGCAGGGTTCATGAAGACTGCTTCTACTTTACAAGACACAGAGTTAGAATTTTGTCTATGCTTGTTTCATCAGTGATAGGTCTAAAGGCCATAGGAGAGGATATAAAGAGTGACCTCACAGATAAGGCCACAATTTTAAAGACCAAACAGGAGTTGGGATACCTGAAGGGTCCATGCGAGAATGGACATCGACAAATTTAAGAATTGTCCAGTTGTACAAGCTGCAACACATCTAGTTACCAAGTTGAATGATCATGAGTGGTGGTGCAGGTAAACACCATGTGGTTGCATGTGGTGCGGAAGATGTTGGAGGGATAGTATATAACATTGATGGCTATATTGCAGAGAAAATAGTTGAAGAAGCACACAGGAGGGAAGATCAACTTTGGGGCTATTCTCCTATCATTGGTCTTCATGGAAATTAGAGTACCAGATGGACCAAAGGAGAAAATATGGGAATACCCCATGGAGAAAAAGTCCCCAGCTGAAAGATTCAACAAATACCTATGCAAGGGGACTATGACAGATGAGGTGAAACAAAGGGTAGAGAAGTGGTATGATAGGCTCCATGCGACATTTGGAGAAGAGTGGCGAATACCAAAGGACCTACCAGTAGTGGTAGGAAAACAAGTTTAGTTTGTTGTATACCAACATTTCTGCATCACATGCTTTCCAATGAAGGATGGAACTTGGAGCCCTTGGTGTAATTTACCTTACGCCTTCACTACAAGGTATTTTTAGGAATCTATTCATAGGTTTACCGACACGTAGATTAAAATTCAATGTAGACAAGGTAGACTGTGACTACCATACATTATGGAAGAAGTATGTATACCCTAGTAGGAGTGCCTACACAGAGAGAATCATTTCTGAAGTGTTGAACATCAAGCCAATAAGCTTGGTTGTAGCAGATTTGGGGGCAGTGTTGGTGTATCTCTAGTTGAAGCTGAAGATGGAGAACAACAAATATGTGGAAGGTGAGTTTGCACTTCCAACACCACCAAAAGGGAAGCATACAATGGAGAATGTCCCAACACCTAAGCCCTCAGAGAAAATTAAAGTGCAGGATGAGGAGGAAGAGTGCGAAGATAGTGGTGGCTTGGAGCATAGGGGTAGGAAACATCCTACAAGTCAGAGAGAAGCTGAGCGCATTGTTACACCACCTCAACCACAAGAGGGGATGAAGAGGACTTAAATGTGGTCCAAGGGGAGCATAGGTTTAAAAGGATATTTAGGAGAACAAGGACCCAAGGTGTTACCCCAACCTCTATGTATAGATCACCCTGAATCTCCCGTAGAAAGAAGCGACCGCACGAGAGAAGGAGGAAGATGAAGTTGAGTGAGGAAACGAAAGAATCTACGAGTAGAGCGCGCCTATATCTCCTAAAAATGGTGAGGCATCAAAGGAGAAGGATGGAGAAGAGAGAATACCAGAGGAAATAACTGCAGAAGATACATAGGACATGGAGACGTAAGATCCAAATTTGGAGGCTAGAGTTCCTAAGTAGCAGAGGTCTAGAAGGGTGAGTGGAGAGCACATTCCACCAACCATGGGGTATGCAGAGGACAAAGGAAATATTTTCCACACCCGCATCTAGAAGAGCACAATTGTGTAGAAGGATCTATTTGGCTGGGAGTTGATGGATGAAGATATGATGACCGTGTAAACATGAAAGCAACTATCTTGGTCAATACACACCCACATGTATGAGCCTAATTTTGATGTATGCAAAGAGTCATGTGTATCAAGGAAATTGAAGAAGGCACCCTAGGCTAGACACATGACGGTAAAGCCTCATTTGTCATGTCGACAACAGTCGTCAATAATGAGCTAGTAAAAGTTTCAACGGAGGTGGCCAGAAGGAACATGGATAAATCTTCCATAATTAAGGTGCTACATGATGAGGAGCTGAAGATGAAGGATGCAGAGATAGTGTGCTTACACGTAGGAAAGGGACTTTTGCAAAAAGAATAATGAAGTATTCATAAGCATCGCAGAGGATATTGGGGACAATGTGATCAAAACAAGGCCACACTTAGAACCCAAGGTACCACAAACATTTCCTTTAGTGATACACTATGTGGGGAAGTTGGTGGACTTGGTGCTCGAAGATGAAACTTTACATGTGTGCAAGCACCTAAACAATCGAGAGGGATGCCGAATGGCAAAAGCATCTATGATGAGGAAAATTGCATCATATGAAGGGTTTTGTAGGCATTACAAGAAGTCTTGAAGAAAGTGGATCAAGCTTTAAATATATGCACAACTCTAGAGGCACTCATCAACATTAAGACCTTGGAAGAGAACAATGAGGTACAGAAGGCCATGAAAGATGAGACCTTGGGCCATGTATAAATGTTGTCCATGGTTAAAAAAATTGTGAGAGGCCCTGACAAACAACATAAGAGCTACACAAAATTTTATGCATTATTGGAAGAGCTTGGAAAGCTGATTGCGTAGAAAATGGACCTTTTGGAAGGAAGGATGACATCCATGTCCAGTGTTGTGTTGGTTCTATAGAATGAGAAAGGGGAAATTACATGGGATGAATTGGAATCCATAGTTGTGGACATCCCAGAGAAATCAAAACATGCACTCACTGAATGGAAGGATTTGGAGGCTTGCAATAAAAGAGGAGTATCTAGAGCTGATACTCCAAACTGATTCCGAGGAGGTTACTTAAATAACCTCGTATAAATTCTTTATTTTTTTCCACATTCTTCATTCTTATTCTTTCATTCTTGTTCTTTCCTTCAAATTTTGGAGATAAACATTGTTGGGATGACAATGAGATTGGTGTGGGGTAATGTTGATCAAAGAATACTTGCAAATATCATACAAGGAGTCCGCGTGGGATAGAAGACCAGGATCAAAGCGCGGAAGGACGGGAAGGACTCACGTGTGTGGAAGGCAAGTTTATATTTTAGGACTTAGCTGATTTTGGGTATAAGGATCTATTTTTGGAAGATGGCATGCAAAACACATCAACGATGATGCGAGAGATGTGCACTCCATACATTGTCCATATTTAGAAGAGTGGCTCAAAGCATCTATGCATGGAGGAAAGCTAAGAATAGAATGAACACTTCATTATCTGTAAGAGGACTATAGATAGCACACTTTCATGTGTGGCTATAATTGTAAATGGCGTGTGGCTATTAATAGCATGCGACCTATTTCTAGAGTAGTTAAGTGGTGAAGGGCAAGTCCCACCCTATATATATGATGATTAGGTGCATAGTAAGAGAGATATGTATGTGTGTGGAAAAGATATATAGATATGTATGTATGATTCTAAATATGTGTATCAGATTCATATGTGCCTTAAGATGAATTGATAGTACTGTAAGGAGCTTCTATACTTATTAATAGATGGAAGATATTGGCTGAATCTAAGTGTTATTTTGTGTAATTGAGTAGTGCATGTTAGTGTTTCAATCATGTTACTTGTTTAAGATTATTATTTCCTAAATCTGTGGGTAGCATGCATTGTAGAATGATGGATTAGTCATGAGTCTTTATGTGTTTATCTTCATCATGTTAGCATCTTGTTATAAAGAACCCTAAAGAGGAATATGGTACCTTTTCACGCTTCGGGTGAGTGCTCAGTCTAGGATGAGTGATGTGCTGCGTGACTAGGGTGTTATCTTGCAAATTCTAGGCTGCATCAATAACATAGAGTCACTAGATCAACAATGATCTTGAAATTGTTCTTTGAAAAGGGACAAGGAAATATCCACATGGAGTCACCAAAACCGATGGGATTTAGATTTTCACTTGAATGAAACCGCAGTCAAGGGACAAGCAAGTCCCTCCTTTTTAATGGGATAGGTTCCCTTATTGAAAGAAGCAAAAACTTATGTACAAATATACAACTTTCATCATGGTGTGGACTTCGATGTGAAGAAATGTGTTTTATACCAAGAATATCATCAACACAAAAGGATGGAAGAATTATGAGATGGGAGAGGAGAAAGAAAAAAATACTTTCATGGAAATTATATAGTAGAGAAAACCCTTATGTGTATTGAGTAAAGGAAATTTAGAATGGAATCATTCATGTTTGTAACTAATATAACTTCATGCAGACACAAAGTTCCCGAAATTAATATTAACAAGAACAAAAAGTTTCTTAGCATACAAAGATTGAATGATTCCTAAATTAGAACCAGAAAGAAATAAAAATAGAGGAAGAAAAGTGGAAAAACTTCTGTATTGATCTCTTTTGATTCAATTTACACTTCCATAATATCAAAATTCCAACCCTTGTAATGAGCCAAGCTCTTACATTTATCGATAAAGCAAAAAGATCCCGAATTATACATTAGAAAGAGTTCTTCAAGGATAGATCTCAAGAACACTACAAAATCATCGAGGACCAGATCAAATAGATTGATGGAAACTAGAAGCCTGGGGCATCGAGACAGCGAATAATATGAACAGTAGCAGAGTGTTATACAGTTTCAAGTTTCATGAGCCAAACAGAAAGGAAAGTGATCCTCCTGGATAGGTCAGGTGGCCCATGCTTGGCTTGAGGAGGAGGATTTGATTGTGAAATAAGCAGTTTGATTGGAGGTGTTTGCTTTGTTGGCTCGTGAATGAGTATCCTGATGTTTTGGAGGGGGACTGTGAATATCAGATTCCAACATCGTGGCTTCCAGTCTGCATGTAGCAATTTCTGTCAGCATGATGCCATAATCACATCCATCATCATAGTTACCAAATCCGGCCAGATCTGGATTTTTCAGCCGACCGAATAAATTCGGTCCGGTCAGCCCTAATTTAGGGATTTTTTTTTAAAAATTCTGTAGTTTTCTGGAAAAAACAGTCAACTATCAACCTTATATATTAAAAATATAACATTTTACATTACATTATTAAAGTTTTCATTGTATTTGTCAAATTTTCATATTTGTAAAATTCAACTCATATATATTTCGGACCAGATTTTTCCAAACTTTTTCAAGAATTCCAGATTTTCGGATTTTTTTGCCCTCCCGAATGGATCCGGATTTCCGGACCTGGTAACTATGTCCATCATCTCATCATGTATAGTGGCCAGGTGACTGAGATTTTCCATACATGTTTGTATGGACTCCAAGCATTCATGTTGTAGGAGCATACTTTGACTCATGGTGAAGATGACTTCCTCTAGTCCTGGATTATGGATGCCTTTTTGCTCTATACTGGATCCCATCTGTTGAATCAATCAGAGATCTACAGCAAAGCCGGAAGAACAACTGTGTCCTTGTGGGGGTTGATTTGAGTGAATTGATGGGAAGTGAGAGTTGGGGAATGAAGATACTGAACATTTTTGGGAGAAGTAACAGGGACACGCTTCAAAAGCGAATCCCCATGGATAAAATGAGGCAATTCATTGTAAGTGAGTTGAGGTGTAGAGCCAAAAATTGGAATATGAAGGGCACTGTCTGAATGAAGACCCAACTTCCTAAAGGATTGATTTAAGGATGATGGGTGAAGGCAATTTCTTGCAGGAATAGACTTGAGGGATAAACAAACCATGATAGTAAGTTAGATCTAAAGAAGTGGCTTGAGGCAGGTAGAGAGGCCATTACCTTAGTTAAGTCCTTTTCTAGCAATCTAGGCCTATGAGAAGAAATTGACTACTGAGGGTTGCCATGCACTTGTGTATCCACAGTCATGGTTGCGGCTTCATCGCCATCAACTTGAATTGGAGGCTGCTTTGTATTCTTCATGGTGGTAGACTGCTTCTGGACCTACTGCATTGCAGAGCTTGGTGATTAATTTTTTTCCTTGGCCTTTGTCTTATATAAACCCTTCTTTATTTGTTTCTTGAATGCCAAAGAGACTGAGACCAAGTCTTTACTTTATTTATAAAGACAGCGAGAAGCATTGGTTTAGAGCCAATTCTCAATACTGCAAAGAGATTAATGGTGGTAAGTGGGTTGATGGGAGAATGATCTTGCAGGAGGGTATAGATATTGTTACAAATCTCATAAACACTGCATTTAGAATATCGTGCAGCAGCTAGCACATCTTTATGGAGAGGCTGTTTTGCCATGGAAGGGTGAAGGTAAGTGGGTGGGCGAAGAGACAGAGTACTGATATGCAAACCAGCAGGAGTTGGGGGTGGGGGCTGGGCATGTAGGAATGTGAATGAAGATGTCATCACTACCCTCCTCATAGGGTTCCCAATGTTCCATCCTTTTTGCCAAGAAAGACTGTGTATTTAAGAGAAAGATTTGTGTCAGATTTTGGATAATCGATAGAGTTAAAAAAACATTCCTATAGTAGAATGAATAAAATTGGATTTTGTTGGGCTTGAGAAGGTGTCTCTTTGTCTATGCAGAGTGGTGTGAGGGGATGCTGACAAGTGCAGACAAATCAAACAAACCTTTTTGCTATTGTGGAATGGTGTGGTGGCAAGCATTCATAACCAACACTTTTCGAAGTCTGGTTCCAAGCATTCACAACCCTTCATCTATTGACAATCTTATTACGAGTAATACTATCCAACAGAAGCATTACAAACACGGACTCACCCTAACTCATGCTTACTAGCAGTACTAGGAACCAAAACATGTCGATGAATGCTCTTCCAAGAGTTAGTAGTGGTGGGCTTAAAAGACTTTGGATTGTGACATAAAAATGTGAATGAGCAGCCACCCAACTTTGGTATAGGCGTTTAAGGTCAAGGTGAGGGGGAGGTGGGGTGAGTGAACAACAGTTTTTTCTAAGGTTACCTAGTTGATGGAGATGGGTTGGGAAAAGTTCCAAATAAACAACAACATGAGAAGTATAATTAAAAGTTTTTCCAATTTCTTCTCAGGGAGAGTTTGCTTTCTGCGCAGGGATCAACGAATACTCATTTTGATAGCAGGGGTTTTCGAACTGTTTTTGCAGGGATCAGTCGCTTTTTCTTTCGAAAGAGTCTTCCAGTTCCTTTCGAGGGCAGAGAAGGATTCGCGAGGGAAGAGAAGATTCGAGGGCAGCGGGCAGAGAAGGATTCGCGAGGGCAAAGAAGATTCGCGAGGGTAGAGAAGACTGTTTTTCGAGGGCAAATACAGTCGCCAAGAAGGAAAACGAGGGTTTTCGAACGACGGCGGAGCCAGTCACGAGGGAAAACGACGGCAGAATCAACAGGACAAAGTCGTGAGGGCATTCGAGGAAGCAAACCCTAGACGCATTTTTAGCAGTCGCAAATACAACCATTCGAGGGCAAGAAAACAAAAAGACTGTTCACTGTCGCTGCCTCTCTATTCACTGGCAAGGCTTATCCATTTGTGCATTTGCTAGTGCAAAAAACACACAGCCGGACATGCAGGGGATGAGATAGCGGCGAGTTTGGAAAACCAGGAAGGAGGCACAGTGAAGTTTTTTGAGCCACCATTTGGGTTATTCGAGCGGAGCACGCACCAGATAACCGGGAAGGACTCAGCGCCGTTCAGGAGGGGATCAAGATTGCAGGGCAGGAGGCAGCGGATCCAGGAAACTCTCAAAGGCACATTGCTTCTAGGGCAAGATTTATTAAAGTGGTGGAGTGTTCTAGGGCACAAGCTGACAAACACAGACAAATCATGGTTAAGCATGAGGGTTTCAAAGACAATCCGAACTTGGAGTTACAGAGGTACATTGCTTCAGAGGCACATTTACCAATGGTAAACGGAAATACAGGAAACTCTCAAACTCTTGCATTGGGAACAGGGAAAAAGCTAGTTTTTGTGAATGCAAAGCAAGTATAAGGGGATCTTACGACGTAGGCATGCCAAAAAGCTAAGGCAGACTCAAAAGAAAAATCTTACTTTGATTCTACCAAAAACAACGAACAACAAAGGGAATTTTGTTTTCAAAGATTATCAAATACAAGGAAAACAATCAATACATAAGGAGGATAGAGAGGATCCAAAACTGAGCAAAACAAAAAAATTGCAACAAACAAGGATGAAAGAGAGGAAGTAGTGCAAGATCCTAAACAACTATACAGCCCTACATCTACCCCCTTGATGTGGTCTTCAAAATTGTATGTAAATGAGCTCATGAGCATGAAAGAGAGACTTGGAACTTTAGAAAATCGGAAGGTGCAAGAAGACAATGAGAGAAAAGAATGTGCAGCACATAGACACAAGTTGGAAAGGGAAAATAAAGTTCTTAAAGAGCAGGTGATAAATCTTCAAAACCTCATGGAAAGAGGGCAGCAAGAGTTAGTCGTTCTAAAACACGACTTAGGACATTTGAAAGTAGTAGGAGAGAAAAACATCGAAACGATAAAAGGAAATGAAACATTTAGATAAATGAAATCCAATCAGCAATTAAAAACATGGAAATAAAAGAAAACCAGCTAAGAGATCGGATAGAAGAGGCCAAAACTTGGTCACAAGTGGTAAGCGGATCATCAAATGAACAAAGACAAGTCATAGAGAAGCACATCAAAACTCAGATAAAAGAAGAAAAAGACCAGCAGGACAAAGCGGTAAATTTTATTATCAAAGGCTTAAGAGATTTTGGTGAAAAAGAGAGAACTGACATATTGGCAAGGGACTTCCTTAGAGACAAGTTGAAATGGACAGGGTATATACAACAAGCTAATAGGATTGGTAGGAGAATAGAGGGAGGAAAGGATCGGCATGTGCGAGTTGTCATGAGAACCGTAGAAGACAAGCAGGCTATCCTAAAAAGTAGGGGACTTCTTCGAGACACACATATATATCTAGACGAGGATTTAACATTTGCTCAACAAGAAGACCGAAAGAAGGAATGGGAGAAAGTGAAAAAAAAAGAGAGGCAGGAAAATGGGCACAATTAAGGAATGGAAAGGCCCAAATCAGTGATCATTGGTCAAACAAGAAATAGGAATTTGGGGCCCCACGGGATCCCATGCACATAGTAAGTTGGAATTGCAGGGGGTATCCGTGGAGAAGAGGACCGGGTTGGGGCCCATAGCAGAGGGGAAAGATATTATTATTCTTACAGAAACTCATGAGCACGATGGTTGCAAAGTCCCAGATTTCGAGGGGTACAAGAAAATTTCAGTTTGGAACGAAGGAAGTGAAACAGGGAAAGGACACAGGGGAATTACAATGCTAATCAAAGAAGCGTGGTTAGGGATCATCAAAGTGGAAAAAGAAGATGCAAATAAGCAATACATTTGGCTGAAAATATCAGATAACAAGGCAACAATTAGATTGGTTGCTTGCTACTTTGCACCGAAAGGCTCAAAGACATATAAGAAAAGAAATTTGGATATGGAAGACCCATATGCTTCGTTAAAAAAAGACATCTCTGTGTTTAGTGCATCTGGGGAAATTATTTTGATGGGGGACTTTAATGCAAGGACTGCAAATAATCAATCTCTTCAGTTGGGCAGCGAAAAAGGTGGAGATGACAATCCGCTTTGGCTTAACGAAGCAGAGGACAAGTTTTGGGAAAGACTATCTCAAGATGGTAATGGAGGGGTGAATCATTTTGGGGTTGAGCTTCTAGGTCTATGTAGCTTATACGACATGGTTATTTGTAATGGCATGAAGGCTTGGCCCAGATCTAGCAATATCACTTGCAAAACTTACAATGGACAAAGTGTAGTGGACTATGTAATATGCACTCAGAGTTCTATTTGTAGGTTGCTCGAGTTTGAAATTGGAGATTGTCCTATTGAGCTCAAATCTGATCATAATCCTCTCTTGGTCAAACTTGGTACCATTTCAAATCAGCAACAGGAAAACAAGTTCATCGCAGGCAAGAGACATCTCCAAAACAAGGCAAAATCATTTTAAATAAAGAAAATCAAGAAATCTTTGTGGCTGCCCTTGAACAACAATTTCAGATGGCAAGAAATGATATCGAGAGCAATACAAACAAGGGGGCAAGGGGTTATGTTTGTAGTAAGTTGTTGATACCATTAATTCACAAGGCATTAAGTGCTTGCAAAAAATCTAAGCCTAGAAAGGGAGCTGCAAATACTTTTCCAACAAATCCGTGGTATGACGAAGATTGTAAGGCTGCCAAGAGAGCTATGAGGAAAGTGACGTGAACAAAAAAGAAAATAAAAAGAAATACGAGAGATTGGTTCAACAAAAAAAAGAAAGCTATGTGAATAAGAGAAGGTCTGAATTAATTTCTCTCGGAAAACACAATCCCAAGGGATTCTGGAAGGAGTTGCAACAAAAGAAAACATACATAGAAAACAATATCACAGAAGCTCATTGGTTAGAATATGCGAAGGCTCTCTATGAGCGGTCTCAACAGAAGGATATTCCTCCCATCATTCATACTTCGATTGAACTTTTTTTCGGAGGAAGACATCAAACATGGCATAAAGAATCTAGCAAATGGTAAAGCTCAAGATGTTGATGGGTTGCAAGCTGAGTTTTTAAAGTGGGGGGTTGAGGTGCTCACTCCGCATATCAGAAAAATCTTCAATAATGTAACTCAGGTTGGGTTCCCACTAGAGTGGACAACTAGTGTGGTTATTCCTCTTTTTAAAAGTGGAGATATCAATAATCCTTCTAACTATCGCACTATTATGATCAATCCTCTTTTTGGTAAGTTATTTGGGGGCATGATAGAGCGTAGAATCAGCAGTTGGGCAGAAAGAGAGGGCAAAAGAGCAAAAGGACAAGCAGGTTTCGATCTAAACATTCAACCATTGATCATTGCATCACTCTTAGGCACTTGATTGAAAAGGTATGGGATACCCAAGGGGATGAAGCTTTTTGTTGTTTTGTTGATTTTAAGAAAGCTTTGACATGGTTCCTAGAGACAAACTTTGGAACAGGATGGAGGAACTTAAGATTCAGATGAGCTTAGAGTAGTAGTGCATAGACTTTATGAGCAGGTCAGAGCTAAAATTAGAACAAGAGAAGGTATGTCTGAATGCTTTGGTAGTGACATTGGGGTCAAACAAGGTTGCCCTCTTTCTCCCACTTTGTTTGGTTTATACATTGATAAGCTTGAAGAATGGTTACGTAAAACCGAAGGAGGGGGTGTTCAGTTGGCCGAGTATGTGGTGAAGTTACTCTTATATGCCGATGATCTTATCTTAATTTCAACAACAACTCAAGGTTTGAGGAGCATCTAAAAGCTTTAGAATTCTTTTGCCAGGAAGTCGGGATGCAAGTGAACACTGACAAAACAAAAATCATGATTTTTTCTCTGAAAAGAAAAGAGAGGCAATTTAACTTTCTGTTTGAGGGGAGTACTTTGGAAATTGTTACAGAATATAAATATCTTGGGATTGATTTTCACAACAAGATGAGCTGGGAGACTTGCAGAGCAAAAAGGATACAAGGAGGTTGGAAAGCATCTTACCTACTTCAGA
The DNA here is from genome assembly GCA_018340775.1 of Taxus wallichiana var. yunnanensis. Classification (NCBI taxonomy): domain Eukaryota; kingdom Viridiplantae; phylum Streptophyta; class Pinopsida; order Cupressales; family Taxaceae; genus Taxus; species Taxus wallichiana. The sequence goes on along the minus strand of CM031236.1, from coordinate 726,289 downwards.
ATAGATGTAGGAAAGTTGAGCTCTGGGACTGGAAAACTAAGAAAACCCTCTTTGGTTTGTTGGTTACTCCGGTTGCTCTTTACGGTTGTGAGGTTTGGGGAAGTAGCGTGTCAAAGCATGGATGGCGGAAATTAGAAAGAATCCAGAAACATCTAATCACAAGCACTCTTAAAGTCAAATCAATAGTTCCTTATGAGATCTTGTTAGCTGAAGCGGGTACCTTCCCGATGGAAGCATCGGCAATAACTCGGTTGATAAGCTATTTGAAAAAAGTTGAAAGCATGGACGATCTTCGCTGGCCCAAAATGGTTACAAAGGATAATCTAGAGCGTAGAAAGAAAACTTGGATGAACAGAACAACAAATGGATGAACAAATGGGGCATCAATTTTCAGGAGTGTCCTAACAGCAACAGGGAAATAAAAAATTATGTGATGGAGAAGTTTAGGACTATCATGTGGACATAACAGATGGGTCGTAAGAAAGCTCAATATATCAAAGATTTCAACCCACTTGGGAGCATGATGAAAAAGCTTACCTGGGAGCAATTATCAAAGGTAAGGCAAGGATTTTAGTGGCTCAATTGAGGACCGGATCACATCATCTTCGTTGTGAAACCGGTAGATGGACTATTCCCAAAGAGGATTGGGAAAGGAGAATTTGTCTTTTTGTAGCAAAGGGGTTGTTGAAACGGAATGGCATTTCATTATGGAGTGTTCAGCATATGATGATATCCGTATCCAGTATGAAAGCGAATTAAAAGTGGACAACTTAAATGAGTTATTTGTAGAAACAAAACTTCAAAAGATCGTTGGTTTAGTGCTCAAGATTCACAGTAGGAGAGTTGATATGGCAAAGAGTCTGAAAACTGCTTAATGTATCGGTTTCGTTTGGTCCCATAGACTCTTCAGTCTCGTGGATGTCATTAAAATCTTTCATTTCATTTCATAAACTGCGTGTGAAGTGGAAAGGAGAATATGGCCAAGACATCTTCAATTATATTACATTCACACGGTTTGTGCTGAAAGAGGATTTGAGTGAAATCCATGGTGTGGAGAAGAAATTTTGAATGATATTCTCCATTTTCCAATTGGAGGGCATGTGATGGCGAAGTGTGAAGATGGACCTCCTGAGAGATCAATAGAATGATGAATTGGGAGTCCCCTTTGACAATGAGCCTTTGAGTAGTATGCTGACGAGCCTGTGCTACTCCATATCGGCAGGCTATCAATTCTGCAAATTTGTTGGTTTGTGAGCCTACATTGTGGGAATTGGTGAGACAATATTCCCTTTATTGTCCCAATAATGCCCCAATCGTGGCCTTGCATGTGTTGCATTTGGCTACTTCATCAAAATTCAATTTATGCCAATCTAGGGAGGTGGGTCCCATTGGTTCTTGGTAGTCTCTGTAAACTAGTTCTAATGAAGATGGAAAGGAATATTCCATTATTGAGCTATCCGGAGATCAGTCATGCTAGAAGAATGCAAACTCCCCTTGTGTGTAAATGGCATAGAGCAGTATTTCGAATAATTACTTTCATCTGATGTGGAATGGTTGGAATAGAATGCAATTCATTGTTAAAAATGCATGAATTGTGTTAATTCCACAAATGTCAAATGCGTGTCCTGTTGCTATATGGGCCATATGCCAGATCATGGGCATATCTGTACTAATACTAGCCAGGCATGGAAAGCTTGATTCACAGTTTGCCTTTGTTTGGCTCTGGAAGAAAACCACAAGGTGGCTCTGTCCCATAATGCACCTACAAGGGGACTGTTAAAAAAGGTGTATAATGGATTTCGTTGCTTGAAGGCAAATTGGGCAGATGGAAGGGCCAAGAGAGCCTCTATGTTGGAGATTATCCATTGTAAGGATCCTCTTGTGAATAACCAGCCATAGAAAGGATTTGATTGTAAGCCAATTAGTATGCCATAGATGGTTCCACTTGGATCCTTGAGTATAAAGATATTGGTTTAGGATGTCATATGTTGAGGCCATTGTGGCTGGAAAGGGCCATATTAGAGAGTCGGATATCTAGGAGAGAGTAATCTCCGAGTTGTGCTGTCTAGGGCCAACTGGAAGGGCACTGATCAAAGGCTGAAGGAATTTTCCAGTCACTATAACTATGCTGATTTGTGGTGCAATAATCTGCAATATGAACAAAGCCCCTGCTATGAAGAAGAGCTTGGAAGGAAGGATCAAATTGAAGGGACAAAGGCAGTTTTATACCCAGCTTGACATCCAGAACAGGCAGTTTTCCTATCTTCAATGTGCCAATTCAAACGAGGACTTATATTTAACAATCCTATTAGAATATGCATAACGTTGCAGACATCTGTTTAGGTGGTGGATATTGTTCTGATTGCAGTTGTGAACCATACTGATACCTTTCAGCTAGTATCAGCCAAGCAATTCCTTGTGTTTGAGGGAGTCTCCTGGCAGATTTCATGGCAAAGGCCTGATTGAACAGTTAAGGATTTTTGAGATTGTGTCCTCCATTTTTTCTCTTCGTAATCTGACTCCATGCTACCAGAGGGTACATGAAATCAGCTTGTTGTCCTTGCCAAAAACATTTATGAAGATGTGTATGAGCTGCTATTCTACAAAAGTACAAAGAGGAAGAAGGGATATCATATTGATTGGAACCGCCTAGAGGATGGTATTGATCATTTGAATCCTGCCAACAAAGCTATAAGTCATCTGTTGGTCTAGATAGAAAATTTGTATCTGATTTTGGAGAGTGTTTGATCGCATAAACTGGTGGTTTTTTGAGATGGAGGGGAAAGCCCAAATAAATGGTGGGAAATTGCCTGTAAGTAAAGGGAGAACTCGTAGAATTTCCTTATTTTTACTTGCTGAAATGTTGAGTAAAAAGATGTTAGATTTATCATTGTTAATCAGCTGACCCGTAGCATTTTGGAAAGTGTGGAGGGTATCAACATGGAAAAGAGAAAAGTATCATCAACAAAGTGAAAGTTGGAGTGTTAAGGGAAATATTTTAAAAATGGAACCAATTGAGGGTTGGACCAGACTGGTTCAAATGTTGTAAACTGGTTTACTAAAAACACATAAAAATTTACATTGTTAATGAAAACAATATATTTGATAGATTAGTAACCATGAATCCAACAATTACACACAAAATATTCAAAGTTTGCTCATGTATATATTATATAAAATGTAAGAAAAGTGTTTATAGAAAAATGGCAATAAATTAGGGTTTATATCAGCTAAAAACCTCTACTTTTAATTTAAAAATTGTTTTTTGCAAAATTAGCATCGTATTATAGTGTTTTTTTGGCTCGGCCGGTTCGGAGCAGAACTGGACCAGTTTTATTACCAATTTTCCCCTAAAACATTGAACCGGACGGTTCCTATCTTGGTTCCGGTTCGACCGGTTTTAAAAACACGGTTGGTTGAGGTCCCCCTTGATTGAGGCGATATCATGTATTCACTAAACTTTTTTTGTGTGTTGAAGAGAGCGGTTGAGGGTTTTACTCGTAAGGATAAAGAGGCAAAGATGAAATATTCCTAGTGGGATACCCCTTAAAAAATATGCAAAATACGGACAATTTGCAGCCAAACAAAAATATGATTTTTGCAGAAATTAAAACTAGGGCAGCGAATAGAAATAAATCTATAACTCACAAAATACTTGCCCGAATCACTTGAAAATTTATAGTGAGCTTGCTAATGCAATAACAAGTAGTAGAAAATTATTTTTGGAATTTTTCAGATAATAAATTGCTGCCAGAAAATTACAGCGTGCCCTAGGCAGCTGGAAAACTTCAAAAATTTATTTCTTTCCGAATACAAGTGCAAAAATTATGAAACTTTGGAAATAATATTTATAAATATAGGGAATGATATTCCAACCTTCAGATCTGAATTTGTACCACTGGAAACCCTCCAAATAATGGCTGCAATCTCCAAAACAAGTCGCCCCCTTGGAAAATGATCAAAACCCTTTGAAAAGTCTCTAGAAATGATGCCAAAACCTGCTCTTATCGCTGCCGTAAATCTGATCTGAAAATGCCTCTTTAAAACAACCCTGATTTCAGCTCCAAAATGACAAGCTAGGGTAGATCTCTCACTACCAAAGATTTCCTGCTAGCTAGGGATGGATCTCTCACCACCGAAGCTAGGGTCCTTGTGGGATTTCACTCCACAAGCTGTAAATTTGCAAGCAACAGTTGCACATGAAGGAAAATAATTATGTATGCAAGAATGACCTTCACTTTTTCCTCCCAACTCCTTATATATTTTCCCCAAGGCAAAAGAGCCCCAAATAGCCCAAGTCGCATTTTTCCTTAGGAAGGACCAATAAAATAAAAGTAACTTAAGTTACTTTTCCCTTTTAAGTCGTCATGGTCCATAAGTGACCCCCAACGCAAAATTAAAACATTAAGTGTCATGTGGCCCCTTCCTAACGACAAAACATAATATCTAGTCCCTCCAAAACACTTTACGCTTATGTCAATGAAGAATTATAACAAAATGGACTAGATATTCATACCCAATAGCTCCCAACGTCCATAGCCCCTTGGGTATGACCAAGGCTTGGACTCGAATTGGCCCTTAGGCCTTAGGCGTAGGAAAGGGGACATTACAGTCCTCCCTTCCCAAATTTTGCTTGTCCCCAAGCAAATGCAAACTAGGATGCGTTGCAAAATCTGTTCTCCCTCCCAAGTAGCATCCTCAAGTGGCAATCCCTTCCACCGCACCAAATACTCTGTGATCACTCTGCTCCTAAGCCTCCTCTGTCTCACCTCAATAATGGATTGGTTCTAACACCAACTTCCCCTCCTCATCCAATGGTGGCAACTCCGTAGATGGTACAATATGTTGCCCAAGTGCCTTCTTAAGGCACGAAACATGGAAGACATTATGTATCTTATTGTGCTTTGGTAGCTCTAGCTCATATGCAATTGCCCAACTCGTCGAACTACCTGTACGGACCATAAAACCGTGGTTTCAATTTCTCTGCACCCTTCTGCTTCAGTGAGGACTGCCTATATGGCTACAAACATAGGAATACCAGATCCCCAACCTCAAAAGACCTCTCTATCATGTGCCGATCTGCATATACCTTCTGTTGATTCTGTGCCTTCTGAAGGTTCTCTCGAGAGCCTTTAGAATATCCTGGTTCTCCTATAACCAATCTTGAGCTTTGGGAGCTCGGCTATCCGGTAATACCAAATCCACAAATGTCATAGCATCGTACCCATACAAGGCTCGGAAAGGAGTCATGCCTATGCTCATCTGATAGGTGGTATTGTAGCAATACTCACCCATATGTAACCATCTAATCCATGCCCGTTGATGACCTGACACATAACTCCGCAAGTAGCCCTCTATCCACTTATTGACTATCTCTGTCTGCCCATCCGTCTGTGGGTGATAGCTAGTACTAGGAGTCAACTCATACCTGCTAGTCTAAAGATCTCTGCCAAAAGGTGCTCATGAAGATCTTATCCCTGTCACTGACAATATTTTTAGGCAACCCATGTAGCCTAAAAACACTGTATAGAAAATTTGAGCCACATCTGCCGCCTCATGCCCCTTGGGTAGGGAAAAGAAATGAGCATACTTAGTTAACCGATCAACTACAACATAAATGTAGCTATGCCCATGCACCAAGGGAAGCCCTGTGATAAAGTCCATAGATATGCTTTCCCATTTCTGTTCGGGAATGGGAAGAGGCTGAAGTAATCCTGCTGGAAAAGAATGCTCGGATTTGGTTTGCTGGCAAACCATACACTCTCTGACATGATTAAGGACATCGTCCTTCATCCCCTTCCATGCAAATCTCTCTCCTGATAAACCTGTATGTTTTGAAATATCCGGGATGTCCAGCTAATGGTGTATCATGTACTGCTCGAAGGATCTTCTCCTTCATCTTGGACCCCGGTACAAGGAAAATCCTATCCTTGTAGAAAATGAGATCATCCACCACCCTGTATCGGTCATCTGTATAATACCATCCATGATCTCACATGCAAACTGATTTTTGGAATACTCAACAAGTATGTGAGCCTTCCAATCTGCTGAAATCTCGGACATAGAACTAAGCATAGAAGTAAGGTAAGGCCTCCTAGATAAAGCATCAACAACAACATTATTCTTACCTCTAGTGTACTCTATGTCAAAGTCATACGTTTGTACCTTGTTCACCCATCTCTGTTGGCGGTCGTTGAGATCCTTCCCCAAGAAGAACCTCAAACTGTTGTGATCCGTACGAACCACGAATTTGCTGCCCACAAGGTACTGTCTGAATTTGGCCAAAGCATGCATAATGGCCAACATCTCCTTGTCGTAAATTGAATACCCTCTCTCCATGGTTTAATTTCCGACTCTCATAGGCAATGGGATGCCTATCTTGCATGAGAACTGCCCCAACACCTCTCCTGATGCATCACACTCTAGAATGAATGGGCGAGAAAAATCTGGCAATGCGAGAACGGGACATGAACTCATCACCCCCTTGAGGTGATCAAAAACTGTTGTGTTGTCTCGACCAAGCAAAAGCCCCCTTCTTGGTCAAATTGGTCAATGGAGCAGTCAACCAAGAGAAATTCTTCACAAACCTCCTGTAGTATGTGCATAACCCCAAGAATCCTCTCAAATGTGTCAACGTCCTAGGTGGTGGCCAATCCAAAATTGCCTGTATCTTCTCTCTATCCACCTTCACTACTCCCCCACCAATCACATATCCCAAATATAAAAGCTCTGTCATGCCAAACTCACACTTAGAAGCTTTCGCATATAGCGAATTAGCTTCTAATATCCCCAATATCTCACCAAGGTGCCTGATATGGTCCTCCCAAGTCCTGCTGTAGACCAAAATATCATCAAAGAAAACCAATACAAACTTCTACAGGTGGCGGTTGAACACATGGTTCATGCAAGACTGGAATGTAGCTGGAGCATTAGACAATCGAAGGGCATCACCAAGAACTCAAAGTGACCGTAATGGCATCTGAAAGCTGTCTTATGCACATCCTGCTCCCTGACTTTGATCTGGTGATATCCAGATCGCAAATCTATTTTTGAAAAATAGATTGCACCATGTAGCTCATCAAGCAACTCATCAATACGTGGTACTGGATACTTGTTCTTTATTGTCTTCTTATTCAAGGCACGATAGTCTATACACATCCGCATGGTCCCATCCTTCTTCACCAATACCTCGAAGAAGCAAAAGGACTGGAACTCGGTCTAATATGCCCCATATCAATGAGCTCATGGATAGTCTTCTCAATCTCATCCTTAAACCGTTTGGGGTGACGGTAAGGAGAAGTAACCACAGGTCTAGCGTCCTCGAGCTCAATCACATGCTCAAATCCCTATCTGGAGGTATGCCTGGAGGTATGTCACCAAAAATTGTACTATGCCTGTCCAATAAGCCCTGTATATCCACATGATACTCATGTTGTCCATCCTCTGATTTCTTGGTCGAAACCAAACAATGTACTGCCCAATCCACCCCATTGTGCCTATAAATTCTCTCAATCCTCTTGGCTATAACAACTCGGGTGCCTCTGAAGATAAGCCCTCAAAGTCACATTCCTCCCTTCGGACTTAAACTTCAACTCCATCGTCTGAAAGTTAGTCTGAAACTCACCAAGGGAATGGAGCCACTGTACTCCAAGCACTAGGTTGGTCTCTCCAATACCAACAATATAGAAATCATTAATAATTGTATAGTTACCCATCGTGATGCTCAATTGGGGAACCCGTCGTGTGCACCTCATAGACTCTCCATTGGCTACAACCACGTTGAAGCCCTCAAAATCCTCTATCTGTAATCCCCGCCTCTCAACCAATGAGGCATCAATAAAGTTGTGGGTTGCCCCACTATCAATGAGTACCACTACTCGTTGTCCCTGTAAAACTCCCCTAACTCTGAATGCCTTGTACCTCGGGGTACTAGACAAAGTGGCGATAGTCTCTGGGGAAAGTCTCGCTATCCTGCTCAACACCTGCACTATCCAATGCCTCATCGTCATCCTCCTCCAATCCCTGTGTGTCCAACTCCTCGTCACCATCACTCTCCTCAAAGACCTCTATGAATTGGGCCTTCCCTCTACCCCTGCAATCATGTCCTGGAACCCAAGGTGTGCGGCAATCAAAACATAGTTTCTTTCACCTCAACTCATCTCTGTCCTCCCTAGATATGAATGGTCTCCTGGCTGTATCTTGCCTAGGTGGAGGTACCTTCGGCTGTGAACCATCGGATCTAGAAGGAAAACCTTAGGCTGCACTCGAGGTGGAAACCTCGACTTAGGAGTGGATAACTCCAAATCACGAGCTCTCCTAATAGCCTCATGCAAAGAAGAAGGCTCAAATGCCTTCACAAACCCAAATGAGAGCATCTGTCAAACCTGTTGTGAACAGTGAAATCAACCTCATCTCCGTAACATCAGGTACCATGACTGATAATCTCTGAAAATCTGCGATATACTGATCCAGGGAACCGGTCTGTCTCAAATGAGTCAACTCCCTAAAATACCTGTCAGGGTCCCTCCTATCAAATCTACTCACTAGCCTCTGTGTGAACTCTGCATAAGTAGTAATGTGTATGTGTCCTTGTGTAATCAATCCATGATGCCACTAATCATGAGCGTCTCCCTCAAGATGTAAGA
>CM031236.1:609291-717544 GCA_018340775.1 Taxus wallichiana var. yunnanensis | reverse complement strand
ACATGATGAAGCAAGTGGAGGAGACACTTAAGTGCCATATTTTTTAATTTAATATTGTGTTTAGTGTTGCAGGTACATGTACACAAGAAGGAAGAAGAATGATGGAAGTAGTAGAAATACAAACAATACATGTACAAGAAAAAATAAGGAAAGAGAATGTAATCCAAATTTCAAAGTTGAGGAAGGCTGGATAGAGACAAAAGAAGTAGAAAAAATCAATAAAATCAAGAAGAACAATCAAATCAAATCAAAAAGAAAAGCAATCAAGAGTACATATATGGAAGATGAGTACAAGAAGAAAAATAAATTGGAAAAAGAGGAATAAGTCAATTCTTAGGGGTGTTTTTATTTTAGGTTGGACATATGATGCAGGAGAATCTATAGGTGGCTAGGTGTTGTCATATGGTATTAGAGCATTTAATTCAATTTACCTCCATTTATTTGTATTTCAAATAGTCAAAGTGTATGTAATTTCCATTTGGAAGGTTAAATTTCATGTAAATGGATATACACAAGATCATGAGTTGTATTTAAGAGATAATTATCATGTTTTCATAATTAGTATATTATTGAGTCAAAATAGGGATCTAGTTGAGAATTTTAGGGATTGTGGTTGAGCTCTTATAGTGAAGACTAAGTCATTTTAGGAGAGAGAATAAGACTTGTTTTGGGTGATGGATCCAATTTTGGATCAAGAATTCAGAAGAAAAGGTTTTAGAAGAATGTAACAGAGAAAAAATAAATTATTATGAAGGGTGGAAATAAATATTTGGTGAGTTTGGAGTGAATTTTGTATGTTTTTATAGGACTGTGATAAAATCTCCATGACAGGACAACGTATAACAAAGATGCAGTCAACAATTTGAAGGCAAGCTAGCTAGAACTACGGCATTGAAATTCAAGGAATTTAATCATCCAATCAAGCTGAAAATTTAAATAAATATTTGTCTCATCTAGAAACCCAAGCATGAAAAAAATTATCTCCTAAATCCACGTGTAAGGGAAGATATCGATTTCAGAAATTTTCAGGCCTGTGTAGAATTATGACTAGGGCATGAATGGAAAAATGATCATATCTTGAAAATTAACCAACAAAAAAATCTGAAATTTGGACAAAAAAAATATTCTTGCAAATACGAATCCAAAGAGTTTAGTTTGAGGTCGATTGGATATGTGTGGAGAAAGTTATGATCAAATTACAGACATGTAGTTCTGAGACAACACAGAAAAAACGTATTTTCAATAAGTAAAATCATCAAAAATGAAAAATACTCAGCCAAATTGTCTAAAAATTGGTATGCAAGGAAATTTTTATGATATATTTGTATTTAAAGTGATTTGAAACATTTTCATTGATTATAAGTGAATATATTCATGTTTTTCAGAATGAAGCCCTTTATATGTAATGCATGGTATGGTCTTGATTATGAGTGAGTTCATTTTGATCAAGTTTATGCATGGTTCATTGTTAAGGTTTCATTTCTAATTACATAGAAATATCCTCATATGCAATTTGAGTGGATTAATCACAAAGAAAAATATGAATGCATGAGAGATTGTTTGAAACTACCAATCAACAAGCATCAAATTGCAACAGTTTATCAACAAACAGTCAGTTGAAACACAATAGAAAGTCAGAAACAATGTTGCACTACCAGAGTTGTGTTAAATAATAAGGAAGGTGCATCATATCTCATGCACTCCCATTGTCCTAATAAGTACAAAAGGCATCCTTGTAGAAACACCTTCTTCTTAGTACTAAAGTTTGATTTAGGGTCTTGTTGCAACATTTAATACAACAAATTGAATTTACGACATGAGAATTATTTCCTCATACCCAATCCAACTTGATCAATCCTTAATAAGAAATGAAAAACACTCCCACCTTTATCATACACTGTCAACACACTTTAGATAAGCACCTACAAGCATGTAGGATGACTTCTGAGGTAAAGCATAGTAGTTTCATACCCTTTCAGTTACTAGATCCCATATTAACTTCATGGATGTCATATACCACATGGAACATCAAAAGTGTTCAAAAGAAACTTGGAACACACCTCTTACCTTATGGAACAAGCATACTTTGCCTCTAAGAGTGCATCATGACTGTAGTAGACCATCCTTGCATATAGAGTCATATGTGGGCCAACATACTCCAATAGAGACTAGGTTAACTTCCTTACTCAACTTCATAAATCCCAAAAATTTTACTACTTCTCAGTCATAGTCCAAAGGAATGTAACACCATAGAAAGATGCATAATACCTTGTCATACCTAAAATGTTAGCATACCCTGCCTCTTTCTTTCCATTTGCATGGGTGTCAAATAGGTGTCATAAACACACTTACACTCTCCATAGATCATCTTAGAATGCATCAAGGTTTATATATAACACATTTCAATATTACAAACACACTATTAGATTTACTCCGTATATTTAACCTACCATCAAGGTTTATATATAACACATTTCAATATTACAAACACCATTATTGAGATTTATACCTATCCAAGATTGATAAGAACAACTTCACTAACCTGTATAAGCTCATTTAGCACAAGGAGAAATAGAGAACTCCCTCAAGCTCACCAAATCTAAGATCTTATTCAATCTTTCTTGCTTTCTAAAGAGATGTCTTAACCAATTCTCAAGCATGGATCTAGATTCCATGATCACCAAAATGATACCCAAACAACATCCATACCGTAGGATCTTACTATCCATCTAAGTCCACTGAACTTGCATCTTTTAACAAATTTTGTCATTGCAGTCAGTGGTACCATTAGACATAGAAGGTCTGAAAGTAATTTGTTGTGTTCTTTCTCATCAAAGATCCATAAGAAGCCTTCAAAACCTCTTTCTATATCAACCAAATTATGATTTTTCACCAAAAATACACTATGCCTTCTTCAAACCATCTAATACACTGTCACAGTCTTCTAGCCCCGGTTTCTACAAGATGCACACTTAACTTTTGATAAAAATGCAATCATGAAGAATTCTCACCTAGTTTAGACACCCAATTAGCTTGCAAACATCCATCAAAAATCTTGTGATCACATTATAAAAGATAATTCTAGATCAAGAATTACCTAACATAGATTAGGTCTCTAGACACCATAGTCAATTTTACAATATTGTCAAAGATTCCGGGAAATATACACCTTCTCATGTATTAAAACCACATGTATCCTTTAGTCTAACATGTCTAGATGATATGTACAAAATTTTAGCATTAGACTTAATCATTTACCCCTTCATATCTTAGATTCCATTTATACCACTTACAAACACTATGAAAACATAGTATAGGGCAGAGAACCTTCCAAAATCACCAAATTTTTCTTTCATGACCTCAAAATTGGTCATAATTACTGAATTATCATTACCAAGATTTATGAGCACTTATATTCTTGATTCAAATTACACTTCATAAGCCACCTTAATTTTTATCTGTAGCACATTGAAATTGACTATATATTTGTCCAACTCCATTTTGGTAGCAATTTACTAATCAAGTTATCACTTGATCACATTAGTCATCTTAAAACACATTTATAATTCAACCTATAACCTTGCAATTTTATGACACAAGTTCCAATGAATTCACATACCCATACTGATGTCCTGATTACATAAAACACATCTTAGGAAGAATGAGTACACATGGACTCATGATGACCTTTTTATAACTTCAAAGACACCTCCAAAGCTTCATACAAACCAATGACAACTAGACACACTTGACACATGCAATTACAACTCATGAATAACCTTATTACACCTCAACCACTTAGACTCATCTCCATAGTTCTCACAAGATCACATACTCCTTCAACACAGCTAAACATAATCTCAGAGACTTATAAAGCATACTTCATGAGTTCAAGAGCACATACATACTTCATATAACATGACCATGAGACTCTAGAATATAAACAACCAACTCAAATCATCCACACACCATGATGATGTAGACACGGATCATAAGGACTTTATACACGCACAACTAGTGACTCAAGACTGAGATCAAGACTTCTTACACAAGAACAATCATCATGAACTAATAATACCATGAAAAAAGTATATAATGACATACCTTGAACTTATGGAGGATAAACACATTGAATCATACAACTCCCCCTCTTGAATGCTTCATATGCATTGATATACCTTCAAGAAGCATAATGAAGGTATATATGTACCATAATGACCTAAAATAAGGTCTTGAAGAGGTCCCAAGCCTTCTTGGGAACATGTCCTTCATCCTCTCTCTTGATCTCAAACATCCATAATATCTAACTATGTTCTCTCTATGTTCCAAAAGTCCTTCTATATCACCAAATTATGAGTTCTCACCTAGTAAAAATACACTATGCCTTCTTGAATATGAAACCATCTAATGACACTCAATCTGAAGAGTATTTGAGAATGCATGATCCATGAAGTAATCTAGAACTGAAGAACTATTGATTCCCAACTTGAATATGAAAGAGGTTTAAAAACCCGTGAGTGAGGATCATGAGGATGACAAAATGAGCACATCAATGGGACATGCACATCATGACGGAATGCAGCATGAAGAGATCTCGGGAGGAGTGAGCATCAACCGAATGTGCATGAAAATATTTGAAACACGGGCGGAACACTTGGTTAACCCATAAAACTCTCCTCTATCTCATTGATTAAATGGGGTGTACATATAGAGGTGTTGAGTAACACAATCATGACAACTTGAGTAGAGAGGGGGAGTTACATTCCCATAATAAGTGTAATGCATATCATGAAGAAATCTCATAATGACCCCTAAATGACACATGGACCTATGATCTCACCTAAGTGAGATGACTCACCTAATGATGTGGAAAATAATACACACCAACACCCCCTTCATCATAACTTAGGATGAGGCACAAGTCAGAAATGAGAAATGGGTCCTGCACAAAGCCTGATGAGGTACCCATGCACAAGAAAAAGGTCCCAAGTAGTGAAGGAAAACCCAATGGGAAAAACATCCACCATAAGAGAACAAAACACTCTCTAATCTAAGAAAGATGCCAAAGATGGGTCCATATAGGTCGAAAAGGTACCCTCGAAAAGAAGAAGAAGAGAGAAGAGAGGGAGATGAGAGGAATCGAGAAGATGCCATGGATGGATTGTCAAAGAGGTCTCCCAAAAGAAATGATAAATCCTCTCATCTATTGAAGAAGGGCCACATGTATCCTTGTGCCGCCTAAAGGACATAAATGATATGTGAAAGTCTACCCACTTCACGAAGGAAGCCAAGGTAGTAGCACGAAGAACTCTTCGGTCCATGAAAGTGTGACATAGGTCTCAGTATGTTAGATTCTGAAGGTAATGTCACGAGTGTAAAACTATTAGAGTATGAAGAGTGAACACTGAAAGGATGTCCAGATAAAGGAGAACCTTCCAAAATCAACAAATTTGACTTTCATGACCTCAAAAATTGGATCATACTTAGGGTGAATTATCATCTACAATAGAAAAAGAGTGGTCTCCAAAAAAGTGGAAGTAAGAGTTAAGGGGCACTCCCAACAATGGAGATGATGAAATTCTCGAAACACTTGTAGTGCATCACAAGTAGACTCTGCGCAAAAAGATGACTAAGGTCTGTAGATACTCATCCCAATGAGGGGGCTCAACAAACCTTAGCGATGTCGAGACGGTATAAGTCATGTAATGAAGGTAGAGGAGTGGAAGGGGCCTCACACCTTTGAAGGTGGAAAAGAAATGATGAATGTATAATATTTGATCTTGCTCGATATCCATGAGATGTGGGAAGTGTTAACACTCTCGGAATAGTGAGAGAAAGAGGAGAGAAGTCATTAGTACTCTTGACATCGAAAGATGCACAATCCTCATAATTAGAAGTAGAACCAAGCAACATAGTGGAACTATCATCACATGAAGAAATAGAGGAGACAATGAACACAACAACAACAATGGCGAAAGTATGTGAAGGGTCTTATAGAGGGACTGAAGAATGCTCCGGACACGGTGAGGTGGATCTCGAGTCGCCACGTGAAACCAAAGAGATTGAGATACATGCATCATCATGTGACCAAAGACATAGTCACAAGTGTCAAGGAATTCCTCCAGGATGATGACAAGGTGGCCCAAGCAAGAAGGGTAAAAGACCCTCGTGGGTGAAGTAACGTTCCATGGAAGCACGCCAAGCTGAATAGTTCCCTCTCTCGGTGAGAAGTGGTGGGGTGTAAGGTGATCTTATGATGCTCAAGATTGGAAAGAGAACTCTCCATGATGTGGAATGAAAAGTGAGTACACATGGACTCATGATGCGTCTGCGTGTTTTACAACTTCAAAGACACTGCAAAGAGTTCATACAAAAATGAAAACTAGACAACTGTGAGAACACAACATGTGCCATGCACTTTATAAAAGTGCATTTATAAAAATGATAATTGAGAAATCATCAACTTTGACCAAGGATGAGTTGTGAGTCAAAAGTTATGGCATTATTATGATTCCCACAACTGATGGAAAAAGCCAATAAACACGCAAACCGATTTAAGAAAAATGCCGAAATGGGTGTAAAGGGTGCCGTGTGGGTACTCGTTGGAAATGCCATCAAATTTTAATTTTAGGTAGGGTTTGTTTTTTATTACAAGGGGGATTATCCTCCCTGCCAACCCCATACCTTGCCCTTCGTCTTCGACACACGAATGAAGGACATAAAACAAGCAAAAATGAAGCCCAAAAATTATTACAATGCCAAGTGAATGTTTTTAACCTTAAAACATTTTTAACCTCCAAACAATTTCTAAAATGGAAAGGGGCCTAGAGCAATACAACTTGAGCTATTGAGAATGAAGGCCCACGTGGAGAGCTAGGTGCCAAAGGTGGAACGGTTGGAGATGTTGACTGAGCTAGGCTTGGTGTGCAGCAAGCTGGAAGCCACGTGTCCCAAGCTGGTAGAAGGAGTTGAAACGACCACTATGAAAGGCCGTTACATGGCCACCTGTAAGAGTTGAAGGAGAATCCATTGTGCAGAGATGATCAGAGGAGCTCCAAACATGGAATCCAATCATGAGCAAACAACAAAAATGAGTAGCGATGGGTGGAGCTCCAAACAACAACAGGAGGAAAAAAATCAAAACGTAGGTCTGGGAACCCGAGTTGGTCAATGAAGCTGCATAGTATAGTTGAATGCCCTTCCTACGTGAGAGGAATCGGGACAAGAAAACCATATGAAACTAATAAAGACCGAGTGAAATGAGTGCCACGAAGAGAGCCTAATACCTTGAAGGTGAGTGTAGGCATAATGCAAGGAATGAGAAACACCATCATTAGTTCAAACCATAAACTGCAAAACCCTGAGCCAAAAGACTGTTCCAGTGTTCCTGAATGAGCCAAAGAAACCAACAAGTTTTCCAATGCTGAGATGATCAAACCACGAACCATGCATGAGTCCCTTAAAAAAAGGCAAGTAGAGCACAAAACAAGAGCTGGGGAAGTCGGCCAATAGATTCAACAAGGTTTCAGGCTCGTGAAATACAGAGAAGCCTGGAATAACAACCTTTGTAAAGCCAAAACCATGAAAACCAAACACCAACAAATGCAGCATGAGCAAGAAGCCGATGCATGGCACGAAGAGCTGCAGCAATAATGGTCGAAGACCAATAACCACTAAACTTGAAACCATAAACAAGCCACCATGAACACTCAAGAACCAAACAGAGGTAAAAAAATCCTGAATCAAAGAACTAAAGTCACTGATGGAATATCCATTATGACACACAACAAGAATCTAAGTATTACAGAGAAGCCGAAAACACACGAGAACTTCTTGAGTGCACGGATCCACAAGATCCGCTCGATACCGAGGAAAGAGGGTTTAAAACCACAAGTGAGGATCATGAGGGACGTGCACATCAATGGATATGAGTGAGCATCCATTGAATGTGCATGAAAATATTTGAAACACGGGTAGAACCTGGTTAAGCCATAAAACTCTCCTCTATCTCATAGATCAAATGGGGTGTACATATAGGAGGTGATGAGTAACCCCATTTGAAATCATGAAAACTTGAGTAGAGAGGGGAGTTACATTCCCAGAATAGAAGTGTAACTCCCAATACGCATATGATGCACGTACGATCTAAGAGAAATTTATAATGACCCCTAAATGACACATGGACCTATGATCTCACCTAAGTGAGATGACTCACCTAATGATGTGGAAAATAACACACACCAATAGAATATGCTTGGAAACAATCCCTTGCAAAATGAAAACTTTGTTACAGTTGTAACATACCACTATATTTTTCTTCTTGAGCTCATGAAAATGTCTAGATGAGTCATCCATACAATCACTAGCAGCATGGCCTATCTTTTTGCATTTGAAGCAAGCAAAATTCTTAGCATGATCATCTCTAATGTCTTTCTATGGCTGAGTATCTCTAGGAGGCCTTCTACACTCCTTATCCCTATGAATAAATGCATTACATGTATAACAATAAACATTAAAAGACCTCATACCTTGAGGCATTAAGTTTCCTAATTTTCTTGATTTTCTCATTGTCCTTGATATAGATCTCATTATTTTCTTCCTTGGTGCTTGGTTCTCCCACTTATTTACATGAAATCATGTCTTATTTATTCACCTTGTTGTATTTGACTTCAGATTTGAAACCTAAACCAACCTTGTCACTTGCAACCTTCTGATTGCTCAAGATATCATCAATAGCTTTAGTACTTTCTTCAAAATTTTGATTGGTTTTCAACTTACTTACAACATCTGAGAGCTCCTTGAGAACTATCTCCTCTTCCTCTTTGGATTGTAGATTAAGAGTCATGTTACTAATTTGAAACTCTATCCTTCTCATTGATTCATCAAGTTTTTATAAATGTCCCAATGTTTTCCTTCAATCTCTTGTATATTTGCTTCATACTCTTTGACTTGTGAAGTCAAATTATTGTTGTTCTTTTCAGCATGTTCTAATTTTGATTGGATACATGCCAACTCAATCCTTAAACCATCATCTTCTCCTTCTTCTTTGAAAGGATCAGGTGAAATATCACCCCACAAAGTGGAGCCACCACTAGAGGATCTCATAGCTTCCTTTGTCATGAAAAGAACCTCATCTCCTACATCATTGTGATCAGATTCAATCTCTGAATCAAACCTATCAACTTCACTACTTACATTAGAGGAAGAATCCTCTTTCTTAGTATATAGACTCTTATTGTTATTCTTCATGAATTCATTCTTCTTGAACCCTTTCTTCTTCTTATAAAACTTCTAATTTTTCTTCTCATGATCACTATCATGTTCATCATTTATTTTCTTATCATGTCTATGAGGACACTTAGCAGAAAAATGACCTACTTTACCACATGTAAAACATTTAAAAGGAAGTTTACCCTTGTACTTACCAGTTCCAAGTGTCATTCTTCTAGCAACCATGGAAAATAGTTCTTCATCATCAAGATCTAATGTGGTATCTTCATATTTAACCTTTTTGTCCTTAGCCATCTTCTCCAATTTTAAGTCTATCTCTTTCTTAGCAGGTTTAGAATCAATTATCCTCATCTCATAGGCTATAAAAGTGCCATGTAAATCATCCATCTTAAGCTGAGACAAATCCTTAGCTTCTTCTATGGTAGACACTTTAGAGTCAAAATTTGAAGTTAAAGACCTCAACACCTTTTGAAACAATTACTTTCTCTTTTACTTCTTCTCCTAACCCTTTCATACTATTGACAATATTTTCAAATCTAAGAATATATGCTGTAATAGACTCAATCATAACTCACCTTAAGAGATTTAAATTGATTTCTGAAAGTTTGAAGCTTTGCAATCCTTACCTTTGATTCACCTTCATAAATAAATTGTAGTTTTTCCCATGCTTCCTTTTCATTTTTACAATGCATCATTTTTCCCATCTCAGATTCTCCAATTCCACTTATGATGTCATTAATAGCTTTTGAATTGTTGGTATATGCATTATTTTGTTCTTCAATACTTAGAGGAGTGACAAGAGGAGTATAAGGATGCTCCACAACATCCAAACATCAAACCCTTGAGCCATGATGAATGAATTCATCCTCAAGCTCCAAAACCATAATTCACTCCATCAAACAATGTTTCCTTTCCAGTGACTGAGATTCTCGCCATATTGTGCTTCAAGGATCTCCTTTCAAGCTGTCAAACTTCTCCAAAAGGACCTACTCTGATACCAATTTTTATAATCACAATGGATTGAGAGGGGGAGTGATTCATTTCTTACAATAATTTAAATTTATATTTCAGATATGATTATTCAAAACTCATAAACATTCAACCATCCATTAATGTGTGCATACAACAAATAATCACATGTGCAAGAACCATAAGAAAGATAATCAACACAAGAAACAAGATATAAGTGAGAAAACCTCAAGGGGAAGAAAACCCACTGAAACACAATATAATATTTACATTTTTCAATATTTAGTGATGCATCAAACCCACAAGGAACACTAACCCCTAGTTCAGTAGAGCACCAACCCCTAATTTTGTGAAACATGAACTCTACAAGGAGGATACAACCCCCCAAGATGATCAACCACCCACTCAACCACCCTATGAAGATATGATATGTGATTTATTTCTACCACAACTGATGGAGACCTAGTATCCAACTCGCACTTCTTCAAATCTTCACACAAACTCTAGGTGATCAAACCATTCACAAACAATCTCTCCCTTCACTTCTCAAACATTCAAACACTTACACACATAATTTTGATCTTACTCAACTTGAAACACACTTTATTCAAACTCAATTCATGCTTCAACACCTGAAAATATCTCACACCTAGGTCACACACCTTGCACACACACAACTAGCTTTCAAAAGCACCCAAAACTATGCTTTTATAAGCTCCTCTTGATTTCAAATTCAAACAAATTTTTTTCCCTCATGTGGATCAAACCATAAATAAATTAAGTATACAAAATTTGAATTACAATAGTCACAAGTGACCCAAGTAAGTTGTCCTAGCTAAAACCCTTATTATATGTGCCAAAAATGGCTCAAAACCCCATGGCCACAAAGATAAAAATTTCCTTACATTAAAACCATACATAGTCATGACCCATAAATCATTACACATGATTAAACTATCATATAACATTCATACATGGTCACAATTTATCTCAACCAATCAAATTATTTCATTTAATGGGCCCAATACTCTTTGTATTTATCAAAGTTTTGTTTCCTTCACCCTTCAACACCCTGGAAACTTCATTATGCCACAAAATCACATAAACTCAACCAAACCATGCCATGTGACCACTTGATGTAAATTATATAACATTTATAACACTTATAAGAAAGTTATAAGTATTGAATCAACCACCTGCTCAAACCACAACCACATTTGTCTTCATCAAATCAACCTGCCAAAAATATTGTTTCCAAAGATTAGATCATAAAAAATTTATATGAATAATCAATGTCTATAAGTGGATTCATTGGATTCAAAATTCATACCTCTTCACATTATAGGTGATATAAATCATCACCTAATCCATCTCCTACTTCAAACAACTCAAAGAATTAAGAAAAGTACATCCTATCCTGCACTAGCAATAACCTTCTTGTCTAAGGATTGACTGAAACAATATGAAAAACACCTCATCATGAGACAAACCTCCTTAGGGGAAATGGTAGTCACATAAATCATGCATTATCAACATCATCAATCACAACATCACACAACAATCAACATGAACAACAGGTACAATGTAACATTTACACATATGCTCTCGCCCTAGGTTCATCATCATCACTTTTTTCACTTCCTCTTCTTTAGCTTCCACGCTTTTCCTTTTCTCTTATCATGCCTTTCACCATATATTTAAATGGTTATCAGGTACACATATCTTATCTACTTTATGTTATCAAGCATCTTCTCAACAACATAAAGTGGGGGAAAATGTATCTATCTAGTCCTGATCACATACTACTATTCATATGATTCTTAATTAAGAAAAGTAATAATTAACCCATGTATTTTTGCCTCTTTGCTTTCTTTCTATTATCTCTTCTTGGTTTTGCACACCTTCTATCCCAGACTATATTTTCATCCTTTGACAGCTCTTATTCAGAAACCAGCACCCAACCAACACGCCAGCGCCAGGCACCCTCATCCCCTTTGGGTGATCCCAACCTCTTTACACTTTACTCATGCCTTTTGGGTCCTTTCTAGCCATTTGGGAATCTTATATTTTTGGTAGTTAGCCTTTCTAGGGTTAATTATGAAATTCAAGAAAAGGAATCATATAAATATAAAGTTATATGACCATAATAAAGAACCAAACACTAAGCATTAGCTATCACCACCTAAGGTTGCATTCAAAGGCCATTACAACAACACTCAAACATCCATCTAGCATCCACACACAAGGGCAAGGGAATGATTCTTTTGCATACACTTCATAGGAGGGGAAGTTGATTATTTCATACACACATATACTTACATTTCTTACATCTAGCTACGTGTTTGCTATTAAGTGCGACATGCATAAGACCCACCAAGGGCACAATTCTACACACATATACATAAAACTACATTGGGTCTGAGATGTAGTGCAACTTAGTCATAAGATCACTTGTTTGACATATGAGGATAGTCTGAACCCTCATTTGTATTTTTTTCTTTTTGGGATTTAATACGCTTTGGGTTTTTATAGGTCATTTCTTCATTGCAAGTTACGAGCAACATTTCCCACTTAATGCGACATACTAGTGACAAGAAGAGAAAGAAAACGAACATCTTGTGACCCTCCAAAATTGGTTTTCCGTAGCTTTTGAGCATACACATGCACCCTTAGGAGGTCTCAAACACCTTTGACACCCCTGCCTTGGCCTAGGTGCCCCATTCCAGTATATTATGACACCTATGATTTTTTTGGGATTCATTGTGACATTCTACACTTCAGATTTTCTAGTTTATAGTTCTATGCACCTTGGGATCATAGTGAGATAACAAAGTATTTATTCCTTCTCATTTGCACTTAGGGTTTTTATCTTAATTTTTTATTTTCTTGGGTCTATTATGTACTTAATTTTTATATTCAA
The DNA here is from genome assembly GCA_018340775.1 of Taxus wallichiana var. yunnanensis. NCBI lineage: Eukaryota > Viridiplantae > Streptophyta > Pinopsida > Cupressales > Taxaceae > Taxus > Taxus wallichiana. The sequence goes on along the minus strand of CM031236.1, from coordinate 704,424 downwards.
CACTATTACATAACATTAGAATTAGGAATTTATTTATCCAATATTTTCTTAATTAGGGAAAGGTCAACTTCAACACAAATGTATTTATGAGGCCGAGCATTGTAGAAGCATTGAGGTTCCATGAAAATAATTCACCCTATAGAGGAGGTGATTTGGTACAGAAAGTGGATAAATGGAAATGGAAGAATAGGGAACTTCACCTAAATGGGAACCTTGAGATCCACATGTTCAAAAACAACAAAATATTTGGTCCAAGGAGAGAGGACCAAAAGTCAATTACACACGTACCAAGTGGCGGAACGATTCAAGATAGTCGGGGCATGAGATGGATTAGAAAAAAAGAAGAGGAAGAAATATTTGGTCATGTTCTACACACTTTCGAGTCATATGCCATGAGTGGCCTAGGCTGTGTTAACCCATGACTTTAGCATGCTTTCGGAGGGGATGCTGCCCAAAAATACCCAATAAGAAAGAACTATTCTAGCCATTGTCACGTAACATTAAATTCAAGAACATGTAAAATAACATCAAGGAGGAGAAGTATTACCTCATGAAAGACATTAAGAACAAATTTCTAGGGGCATTTTTTTGGCGAAACCATTGTTTGAATTTCCACAAGCTCCAGAACACAAATTGTTATTTATTTCAAGGCAACGACTACTCAAACATAGTAGCAGTGAAACTGATGATATTTATATATTCAACCCTAAAAAATATATGCCAAAATAACATCCATCACAAAAACCATTTATTTCCCCATTTTATGTAGAAGCACAACACTGTAATCACAACATAAAATCCCACCCCATAACTTAACCCCACTACCACTACCCACCCACCATCGATCTATTTCATCTTCATCTATGTTTACATCTTCCACTTGGGTGCCTCTTTCAACATAACCTGAGCTATGTGTTCATTTTTTCATGGGAAATCCATGAATATCGGGGTTTCCTTGAAACACAGAAGCCTCAAAATTTGAAAATTGATTCCCATGAGGAATTAAACCAGAAAACTTGTTGTCTAAAAGATTCAAAAAATAAGTGAATGTGATATTTAAAATTTCGGTAGGAATCTTCCCTGACAACATGTTTCTTGAAAGATATAGAGACTCCAGATGAACCATTCCTCTAAAGGATTTTGGAATTGAGCCGCTCAAATTATTTTTACAAATGTTGAGGGTGACCAAACCTCGGAGGAGTCCCATTTCTAGAGGAATGCCTCATGACAACTTGGTATGTAACAAATCCATGAATTTGAATGATCTCCATATCTTAGGTATGGAATTTCCCTTCCTTTAATCCATAACATTATTTGATCCATAAATATTAGGAAATAGTTGAGCACATAAGGAGTATCAGTAATCACCTGAGTTCCTTCAGTATATTGTGTTTCAACATTCTGTGATTGATCAACCATGGCACTTAACTTTCCTAGATTTGTAGGAATAGTTTTTTCAAGTTGTTGTGAGATAAATCTAAAACCTGAAGATTCTTCAGCTCAATCAACTTGCGTGGAATAATACCTTCAAACTTATTAAAACTCAAGCTGATAATTTTTAATTCTGCCAGTCCTTTTAATAAAATAGGAATAGATCCCTCCATTTGGTTATGCCCGATGTCAAATACTTTGAGATTCACACAATTTGAAATACTAGAAGGAATAGTTCCATGTAAGTTGTTTCCATTGAGATCTAATGTCTCAAGGTGTGTTATATTTTCCAGATCCTTTGGCATCTCACCTTGAAATTCATTTTGAGCCAAATTCAAAACTTGGAGAGTAAAACATCTCCACAAATATGCGGGAATCACATCTCTTAAACTGTTCTTTGATAAGTCCAGAATATTGAAGAAGCCAATTGCATCAATACAAATAGAATGTGGAATTCCTCCACTTAGATTGTTCCATGATAAAGATAGATAGAGAATTTGTGGAATAGTTGTAGCAAGAAAAGATCCATTAAACTTGTTGTCTAAAAATCCAATATCATTCCATGAAAATAAATATCTGGAATAGGGCCGTGGAAGATATTATTATGCAAGTACAGAGAAAAAAGCACTGACTTCAATGGGTGCATAGAACCTTATTGTTGGTTATTGGAAAGATTTAAAGATTCAAGAATGGGAAGATACCATAGCTAACTGGGAACATTTCCTTTAATATGGTTGTCTGACAAGTCCAACTCTTCCAATAAATATTGAGTAGAGAAAAAAGTAGGAAAATCGCCATGGATGTTATAAGATCTCAATCCCAGGTATGACATCCAGTTGAATTGGGGAACCCAATTCGAGGAGATATCAATTGTCAAATGATTTGTAGAAAGGTCCAGTACTTGAAGCCAAGTCATATTTTCAAACATGAAAAGAGACACACTACCTATTAAATTGTTGTAGAGAGTGTCATTACTTCTAATCTAACAAACTTTGAAATGCTATCTAGAATTTCTTTTGACAACTGGTTATTACCTAGTCCCAATTCTCTTAATACAAAGAGTTGACTGAGAGAAGGTGGAATAGGACCACCGAGTAGGTTTCTATCTAGCCAAAGTTATCTTAAAATAGAGAGTTAACCCAAATAAGGTGGGATATGACCATTAAGTTGGTTATTATTAAGATGTAGATATATAAGTGAGGAAAGCATACGAAAAGATAAAGGTATACTACCTTTCACATTGTTTTTTTATATTATTGGTAAAAGGTTTTGGAGGGACCTTACCCAAGATTACATCCATAGGCTCAACAACCAAGATAAGAAAAGTAAAATAGAGTGGTTTTTTGATCCATGGGGTCCACACCCCAACCAAAAGAGAAAATAACAGGAAAAAACAAAGGCAAGGGCCATATGCCTACAAAGACCCCAATATCAAAACATCTACATAAAAATGTAGCTAGAAAATAGCACAAAAATAACTACACCGAGAAAAGGAGACAACAACACTACCCAACATATTTTCTAAAAACTTTTACAACAACCCTGAAATCTTGGTAGAGTTTCAGGCAATGGAAATAGTGGGGTCCTAGTTTGTATCTTTAAAATTTCTTGTAATCTTGCCATTCTTCCAATCCGTGTATGAAATGCCGCTAGAGTCACAATTTTGGTGGATATGGACTTGCATAAGATCCAAAATAACATTGTGCATAGCTGAGTAATTTCTATGTTTCTCCTCAAGAGCTTTAATATTAGTTTTAAGGGAAACAATTTCTTCTTTGAGGCCGGTGTTGGTATTCGAAGCTTGTTCCTTAATAATAGACTTAAGCAGGAATTCTACATTTTCCTCAAGGGTTTTAACAATATTAACTTACATGTTGAATTTATTTTCCAAACTAGAGCCTTCTTCCATGACAGGGAGGATAGAGGGAGGACTATCATCCACCAATATTTCTTTACCCTGCTGGCCATAGCCCACAACTTCCTTTCCTTTCCTACTGTGAAGAAACCTTTTAGGGGGTGGATCCGAGACAGAGTCATGATACATGGAGTTTTTGGATTGAATGAGGGTTTTCTTGGGAAGGGGGAAGCCACAACAGGGAAGGGGTTGTTTACAACAACACTAGACAAGAAATGGTTACTGAGATAAATGACACCCTAGTGTAGAAGAACAATCCTCTTGTGACCCTAAACTTCAAGAATAGATTTTCCATTGATTGCAGAATGTAGTAGGAGAGACTCACCTTCACCTCATGCTTGAAGTGATTAAGCAGGACCAAGTGATACTGTGGAATGGTGGAGAATATTCCCTCTAATATGACATAGTGCACCATCATACATACCACCTACTCATAAGGCATTGGGATAGAAGAAACTAGAATGCCTTCTTTTTTATGTCAAAATTTTCACCATCATCAAAAAGAAAGAGATATTTCTAATATTTGATTCTAATCATTCGGGATCTAGAATGCCTTCTTTTTTTGTCAAAATTTTCACCATCATGAAAGAGATATTATTTGATTCCCTGAATAATTTGTTCCCCTTCATGCTTAGACCGGTGATAAATGAGATGAATTCTTCAGTGATTTGAAAGTCCCTATCACTGAAAGAGACGTTATGGTCTTTCCACTTCATCACGACTTGTAAAGAGATATATTGGTCATGCCCTTTTTATGCATTAGATGAATTCGGTGAAGCCCTCCATATTTATGTTCTCCTAAATCTCAATTTGATCTTGCCATTGAGGATCAAAGATAGGTTCCACATGGAAAGGGGCACCACCCATTCTGAAAACCCTCTAAGAATTTGTTGAGTTGAATTGACAGCTATGAACATTAGACTTCCCAACAACCATTTGATAACCTATATGCCTATGCATTGTAAGAATAAAATATGCTTCCTTCTCCCTAAAATGCTCAGTATGAAAAAATCACTCAGTTTTGAAAGCATGGAAGATTAAATTCGGGCATGCCCGAATTTCCATGGAGATTTTGTTGTAGGATTACACACGTGCTGACACCATTGACTGAGAAGTAATAATGAGTGTGTTATTTTCATTTGAAATGATATTTCTAACTTTGGTGGGAGTGTCATTGAATTTATGCCATTCCTTATAATCATTAATTCAAACTCCAATATTTGCAAGTGAATCTGATTTGTTCCCTTCTCTATACACATACTTAAAAATGATGCTTACAACATTACATAAATTATGAGCTTCATTAATGAATTTTATAATGGTCCAACTAAGAGTTATGGATTTAGAGAGAATATTGAAAATATTCATTGAGTCACCTTTGATAATTATGTTTCCCATGTTGAGTTTATGTTATCCATATTTCACCCCGGGACAAATATTAGATCAGCCACGACCTCGCATAGAAAGAACCTAAGAAAACTCATTCAGATCTGTAAATAGGTTGTAGAAGGACTCAATAATGGAGTGGTGGGGGCTGAGAAAGACTAAAGGACCCTCTACAAAATTTTTGAGCTAAGACCATTCGGGAAAGTTTCAAAATTTTCCAAGTTAAGTATGGATGAAGCGGCGGAAAGAACCATGTGTCCTAACGATGTTTCTCTAAAGGTGAATCCAAAAAAGCAAGCCCAAATGAGGAGACTTCAGAGAAGAAGGGGAAGAAAATTTGTGAAGTTTGAAAATTATTCTAAGATCAAGACCAAAGAAAGAGTCCAAGTGTTGACTAAGTATGGATGAAAAATAGGAAGGGCCACGTGTCCTCAACGACATTTCTCCAGTGAATCAAAAAGCAATGGTCAAATGAGCACCAGAAGGTGGACGCGTCCGTGGCCTCAAAATTGGGACCGTATGAAAAGTATTCAACTAAGAAAGATGCCAAGTGTCGGTGTGATGAATCTCCAAATAGCCCAGGATGGAAACTCAAATGTGCGAACCCTCCAAAGAAAAAGAGTCAAAAGGTGGAGGGGGCCTCAAAAAGCTAAGTATAAAAGTGTAAGAAGAGAATGCCAAGTGTCGGCGTGACGCATCTCCAAAGTTAGTGAATCGGGTTTTAGAGACCCAAATGAGCGCGAGCTCCCACATAGCCCAAAGTCCAAAAGGGGTAAGAGGGACCATTGAAAAATCCACGGACCGGTGGAGGCCGACAAGTGTCGAGCTCTCAAGGGAAAATTTTGAATCGGGGTTTTTGCGAGCAGCATGGTTCCGCCACGTGTCAAGTCTCAAAGGGGTAGATTCGGCTTGAATAGTCAATGCATAGGCAGCCGATGACGGAGGCTGCCAAGTGTTTAAATGGCACTGATTCAAAGATTAAATAGAGTGAGGGTCTCCAAATGAGCGCCAAACTACCGCGTGTAGGTCAAAGTGGGCCATTGGGGGGAAGTTGGTTTTTTGACCCTTGATATGCCAAAAGGTGTAAAAGTTGTAAAACGGCTGCAACTCCACCCAAAGGAAAAAGTCAGTGTTTGAATCCGAGTCAAGGCCAAAGAGGGGAGTCGGAGAAAAAGGTGAAAATTTTCCTTTTGTCAAAAGGCATAGAGGTAAAAATTGAAGTGCACCTCCCCAACCAAACAAAGGGTGCCATGTATCCAAGTGGGGCATCGGGCCACGGTTTTTTTTTGAGTTTTTCATTTTGAGGAAAAGAGGAAAAAGATAAATTACGGACCCACAAACCCGATTTTTGCTCTAATTTGGCTGCTACGTGTCCCATATAAAAAAGGGGACCCATTTTTCAAATTTTTTTCCCACCCATTTGTATGGACTTGATACAAACTTTGAAGGGGCATATATTTCGACTCAGGGCTCAAAATATTGCAAATTTGACACCGTTGGAAGTGTCTCGATGTCTTCTACACCATGGAAAGATTAAAAATCATTTTCAGACCCTAATAGGTGAAAAATGGAGGAAAATATTTGGGCCTTTAATGCAGGATCTCTTTACCTCAACAACCAGATCATTTGATCTATTCTACCATTTCCTCTTCCTTCAAGGTGCCAAACCAAAGATTGATGCAGTAAAGATGGATTTGGTGGCAGATTTTGTCAGAGGCATTAACATTAGTGGTTGATTTTCAACCTTCTTTTCCCGCTCCTCTCTCTCTTTCTTCTCTCTTCTTGAATCTATAAATGTAGGGGTGGGATTCATTGTAAAGGGTTAGACATTCTTGTTTTGCAGGCTCCCTTTTCCTTCTAGCAAAGGAATTTGTGGAGTTCAGGCTTTCCATTAAAATTACAATATGTTTCTTGCCTCCTGGCTATATTGTAATGCATTATATCAATCTATAGAGAAATAAAACATGTTTTGATCGATTCTAGATCCTTTCTGTCTCTTTTTCTCGCATCTAGACTTTCATTATAAATCTAGTTATCTGTGCTTTGTTATTGTATGTATTTTGTTAGTTTGTGTTTATCACAAAACCAGTGTCCATCATTCCTTCAGTGCATCACCTTGTAGTTTAGTTGTTTCTTGTTTCTTATATCCCTTTCTATCCCTATTTTCCTTGGCAAGTTTTAGATTAAATAATAGAAATAGATCCTCTGCAAGTTCTCGCGTATGCACCTAAATAGAGGAATAGGAACCAACCTTTAACTTGGAGAGCTTTTCCAATTCTGCAAAGTCCCACACTTTGGGAAAAGCTCAATGTTGTGCAATCACACCAAATGACTTTGCCTTAGAAAATAAAACCTACAAAACTCATTTGGGGGTGCTGTGATTTCACACTAATAGTTTTGGCATGACCGGTGGGACAAATAAGTCTCCACCTTATTATAATAAGATTGATGTGCACTTTCTGTGATTTTAAGTTTTAAGAATTTTTAAAATTTTACATCTGGCGACTCCAAAAGGAAAAAATCCATTGGTTTCATAGTCCAAGCAAGTTCATGAGAAGAATACAAAAATGGTCAAGAACCAGAGAAGAGGGATTATTTGTCTATCTAGACTTATTCCCAGATAGAAGGAGGGGAGGGAGAAGAGCCCAGATGTCTCTATCTCCACCAAACAAAGCCTTATCGACACCTCCTCCCAGCAGGATGTTCTCTTAATCAAGAGGGGTACTAGGCCGATCAGGATGGCTCAAGCCAAATCCTAATGTGAATTTCACCGGCAGCAGCCCACTCACTCTGAATGCACAAAATCTAGTTCCGATAGCAGCATTAAAGAGCATCCCATATTTCACTAGGAAAACAGACTTCTCCTGGTGATCATGTCCAAGATATTGCAAATGTCTATACAATCCATGAAATCCATGAGATGGACATTACAATCAAGTTACTCACTTCTTCACTCAAAGGTAAAGCTTCACAATGGTTCAAGAGCCTTGAAGCAAGATCTATCCAAAATTGGAACCAGCTATGCACAAGCTCTTCACAACCAGTTTGGGGAAAAGGGTGATAACCTATCTTTTTGGAGCAACTAACAACAATCAAAAGAGCCCCAAAAGAGCAACTGATGGAATTCAACCTCATATTTTAGTGGACCTGGGATAGGATTCCAACAACAGTAAAGCTCACTAATGAAGGTACCTTCTTATAATTTCTTAGGGCTTTAAATTATGATATTTCTTTGATGATTCAGTCGATGGGGGGCACAACCTTACCTGCGGCCTATAGCCTTTCAATAGGGGATGAGAACCATTTGATTCAAGCTGGTAAAATCACTCCTAGGACATCCATGCCTCTATACCCCGAGTTAGAAAACCCAGATACTAGCCAAATGCCACATTAGCCCCTATACCTATTCCCAGGAGTCAAAGCTCAATTGAAGCCTCCACCTCATCATCTAACACTTCAAAAGAACTATAGGAAGTCATGAAACAACTTCAAAACCTGGGAAACAAGCTAGTAACCATCAAAAGACAGCAAGCTCAGAGTTATAGACCCATATCATACCTAGGCTAGATCCAGCTAGACTAGACCCCGAGTCAAGCAAAATAGACCACCATCCCAAATTGTAAATCAGAGCCAAAACCAAGGACAACCTCAAGTTATTAGACCTTTCAGGTCATATGATTCAAACACAACTTCAACATCAAGGGCATTGGTTCCAGCACAGAACAATATGGCATAAGAATATGATTGGTGTTTCCCATGCAATTAGCCACATAACCAATCAATGTGTTTTAATGGTTCTCTAAATCAGGCCTTGATGGTGCAAACTAGTATGGTGACACAAGAACCTAGCCAAGAAGGAGATCAACAACAAGGAGCTCAGCAAGAGGGACCTCTAAGTGAGACTATGCTTGTCAATTGGCAGGATGAGGACTTCTGTGGAATAAATAAGTTCCCTTCTCAAAATGTAGTTGCCAATACATGGTCCAAAAAGAGAAATATTAGAGAAGGCCAACCACTGAGTTCAGGTGACCCTCGACCTTCCATCACTCCATAGGGTTTTGGTGCTCCAAATATAACTCCCAACATGTAGGGTCAACCCAAGCCACCTTCCAAATCCACTCAGGCACCGGTTGTGAAAACTCACATGCAAGAGAGAAATGTACCAGGGAAGGGGCAACAAAAAGACAATCCATTTAATATCATTGAGCAAATGAAGAGGAAAAGTGTGAACATTTCACTATGGGAGTCACTGGCCATTCTAGGGTAGAGGGATCTATTGCATACTGCTATACAGAATTGGTCAAGTTCAAATCAACCCCCTAGCCAGCAAGAGAGAGTGCTTGCCAATGTAGTTCAACATGGGAAGAACCATGGGGAACAACAAGGTAAGAACCTGAGACCTCCTCCATTCTATGTTTCATTGATTATTGGAGACAAATTGGTGCACAATTGTATGATTGATTCTGGGGCAAGTAGTTTTGTAATGCCAAAGAAAATAGCTGATGAAATAGGCCTCCTAGTATGAAGTCATCTCTAGGGGGTAGTGCAATTAGATGGGAAAGAAGTGATAACTATTGGGGTCATCAAAGATCTGAGCCTCGCTTTGATGCCTACCCCAATGTGACTATTTTGGAGAATGTATCCATCATAGATTTTCCACCACATTTTGCTTTGTGTTTATCCAGGGAATTCACTGCCAAAATTGGAGGCTATCTATCTCTGATTGGTCGCATATGCTCTTTAGGACAAGGTATGGGGCAAAGGCCACAATCATATCTGAACCCATTGTTGATTATCATATTAAATCTTATGTGCCTAGCCCAATCAATGCCAACTACTCAGCTTTTGATCAAGAAGACCTCCTAAGCACTCGTCAAGTAGATACCAAGTTGGGATGTATCCCAGACTTTACCCTCGATGAGTGGGCCAACAAGAGACATGATTTTGAACCCTATAAAGAGATGGAAGAATCTGAGCTAGGTGTCTACTATCTACATGAATAAAATCATCCTCTTCCTAACCTAATTAGGTTAGAATATAAGGATGAAAATGAGGTATGCCAATTGTTCTTTGATGGCTCAAGGAGTTGACAAGGAGCTAGAGGAGGAGCCATGATTGTATCCCCCAAAGGTATGAAATATTATTCAGCCTTTAGATTTTATTTTTCCTACTCAAATAAAACTGCTGAATATGAGGCTTTGGTCCATGGTCTTCATTGGGCAAGGAAGCTAAGGATCAAGAACTTGCAAGTGTTTGGTGATAGTGAACTAGTTTCAATCAAGTCAAAGGACTTAATGTTGTCAAGAATGACCTTCTCAAGAACTACAAGAGTAGGGTATGGGATCTCATGGAGGATTTTGAGGCCTTCAACATTGTGTCCATACCCAGGAAGGAGAATGAAGCTGATGATAGGCTTGCAATAGTTGGAGCAACATTTGATGTGGTCAACAACATCAAAAGAGACAAAGAACAACCACATATCCATATAGTTGTGAGGCCAACAATACCAAGATAATAACACATGTTGGCAGGTGTTCGAGGATGATCAACAGATTATTAATTTTTTGTAAGAAGAAGTTGAATTCTTAGCTAGAAATCAAAGCAGATTAGAGCAAGCAATACGGGAATCAGATAGTACAACTGCATACAAACAAGCTTCCCAAAGGCTTAGTGACATTGGAGTCTATCTTCAATCCTAATGATCAGTTTAGAAAAGAGAAGGCTAACATACAGATCAAAGGAGAAGATTCAAATTCAATCCCAGTTGGAGAAGGCAAAACACTTCAAATTGGAAAAGTGGCCACCGAGCAAGAAAGGTATGAATTCATACAACTTTGCCAAGAATTTCTAGATGTATTTTCTTGGAGCTATGAAGACCTAAGAGGGTTCAATCCAAAGCTATCCCAACACACAATCAAACTAGATCCAGCTACTCATCCCATCAGGAAAAATATAGACCAGTCAACCCACACATTGAGCCTCTAATGAAGAAAGAGTTGAACAAGATGATAGAGGCAAGTATCATATTTCCAATCAAACACTCAAGCTGGGTTACAAACCTGGTCCCAGTCAGGAAGAAAAATGGAGAGATTAGGTTGTGTGTAGATTTTGAGACTTGAACAGAGCCTCCCTCAAAGATCACTACCCACTCCCTTCAATGGAGCATATCTTGCAAGTGGTGTCTAGATCAGAGAGATTCTCCCTCTTAGATGGCTACTCAGGATACAACCAGATCATGGTGAAAGAAGATGATCAGTTCAAAACAACTTTCACCACCAAATGGGGCACCTATGCCTATAGAAAAATGCCATTTGGACTATCTAATACCGGAGCCACTTTTCAAAGGGCAATGGATATGGAATTCAAAGGGATGATCAACAAAATAGTACTAATCTATTTGGATGACATTATGGTGTTTTCCAAAAATGCAACAAACCACCTTTTCCACCTAAGGTAGGTGTTTTGAAGATGTAGGAGTTTTGGGGTATCATTGAACCCTAAAAATGCATATTCTTGGCCCATGAGGGTAGGCTTCTAGGCCATATTGTATCAAAGGAAGGATTGGCAATTGACCCAGAGAGAGTTGAAGCAATAAGAGCATTACCATTTCAAGCCACAAGAAAGCTCTTCAAAGCTTCTTGGGAAAAATCAAATTTTTCCGTAGGTTTATACCAAACTTTGCCACCCTCGTTAAGCCAATAACATTGATGCTAAAGAAGATCTTAGCATTCAGGTGGAAAACTGAAGGAATGGAGAGATTTGAGGCCATAAAATAAGCTATATCACAAGCCCCAACTCTCGTGAATCCAGATTCCTCTAAGGACTTCATACTGTATTCCTTTGGTGGCAGTGACACAATTTCTGCAATCTTAGTTCAAAAGAACAAAGAAGGCACAAACCACCAATTGCTTTCTTCAGTCAAGGTCTAGAAGACTATGAAGTAAGATATTCCTTCATCGAAAAGTAAGTCCTGGTAGTAATCGGGATTAAAGAAGTTTAAGCATCTATGGTTTCAAATAATAAAATCCAATTGTTTGTCTCCCATGCGGGAGTTAAAGAATTCCTTCTCAGCAAGGACCTGAATGAAAGACGTGTAGGATGGATCACTGTGTCATGGAATATGACATTGAGATCAAGGTCATTAAGCTGGTCCATGGGAAGGGTTTGTGTGAACAACTAGCCTTAGGTCAACAAGATGAAGCAAATAGTGAAAAGGAGGTTGTTTTTGTTCTACATGATAATCAAGAAGAAGGAAGTGATGATGTACCTACTCCTTGTTGGACCCAAGACATGGTGCATTTCCTTCAAACATGCCTATGTCCTCATGGGATGAATAAAACAAAAAGGAGACATTTCAGGCTACATGCCATCCCATATGTTCTCATTGATGGTGTCTTGTTCAAAAGAGACATCAATGGCATTTTGCTAAGATGCATTGAGACAGATCAAGTTGAGAGGGTGTTACAAGAATTCCATGTTAAAGCAGCTGGAGGCCATTTTTCTCGAAGGGTGACAACACTCAAAATCATGAAGGTGGTTTATTATTGTCCCATAGTGTTTAGTGACTGCTATGCATGGATCAAAAGGTGCAAGAATTGTGCATTCTTCAAAGGCAAAGAAAGGCTAACAACACTTCCATTGTACCCAATCTCAGTTGACCAACCCTTCATGGAATGGGGATTGGACTTCATTGGAGTCATCAATCCAAATTCAAGCCAAGGCCATAAATGGATTATGACAAATGACAAATTATTTCACCAAGTGGACCGAGGCAGTGGCACTCAAGGAAGCTAATGAGTCTAGTATACTAGATTTCTATGAAGGGATAGTGACCAGATTTGGAGTGCCAACCACCATTATATCAGAAAATGCATTGGCATTCATAGGTTCCAAGATCACAGGATGGGCTATTAAGAATGGGACTTACTTGAGCACTTCATCAAACTATTACCCTCAAGGTAATGGCCAAGATGAGTCCACAAACAAGAACTTGCTAAAGATCATCAGAAGAACTCTTGATGAGAATCAGAGAATCGCACACAAAGCTCAAATGGCCTTATGGGTTGATAGGATAATGCCCAAGAGATCTACAGGAAGCTCTCCATTCAAACTTGTCTATGGGAAAGAGGCAGTGTTTCCTATATCACTTGAGTTTCGACATTAGAGCTCGTGAAGCAACTAGAGATGTCTGAATTTGAACCAATGGAGGCCAGGTATGCGGAGATGATAGAATTAGAAGAAAATAGAGAGCATGCTCTCCAAGTAATAGAGAAGGATCAGGCCTCAATCAATAAATGCTTTGACAAGAAGGAAAAAGCAAGAACCTTCCAAGGAAGGAGACCTAGTTTTGAAATGGGATGCAGATCGAGCAAAACCAAGAAGGCATTCCAAGTTTGATGCCATTTGGAGTGGCCCCTATATGGTCACAAGATGCAAAAGTAGCAATGTTTTCCAATTGTCTACATTGGAAGGAGAGGAATTGCAGATTCCATTAAATGGAATCCATCTTAAACACTGCTACTAAAAGGGAAGATCTCACCTTGTACATATTAGTTTAATATATTTTCCTCTAAGTGCTTGTGCACATTTTCTTGCTGTGGTTTAGGTTGCTTTTCTCCTAAGTGTTTTGCATGCTCTGCATGTTCTATTTGGAGCATGTATGATTTCAAATTTTGTATATAGTTGTGGTGTTGTTTTATTGTTCTTATGCAGTCCATTTAGAGAGATAGATGAAGCACTAGCTCAAAACAATTTTCTACTCTCATAAACCTTTGTTTCGAGATTTTCTATGAAAATTGAGAGTGCAAAAAGCTAGGCTCATGAATCAGAGGTAGAATCAAGTATTAGATCATCGTTCTCGACTCCATACCCAATGGATATGACAAGGTAATTGGTCTTTACATCTAGCAGGTAGATACTCTAGTGAGTCGCCAAATTGTTATCCATATTTCATCCCCGGGCCAAATATTGGATCAGCCATGACCCATGCATAGAAATAACTTGAGAAAACTCATTCAGATCTATAAATTGGTTGCATAAGGACTCAATAATGGAGTGGCAGGGGCCGAGAAAGACTAAAGGATCCTCTGCGTAAAAGAAATGAATCTGTCGAGCCATTTCCATGTTTTAAATCCATTTTCCAAGTGCATAAGGACCCAACAATGGAATAGTAGGGTAAGAAAAGAAGGGGCAGTGCGCAGAGGAATCAGGAGCAAGAAGGGGAGAAAATGGTGAAGTTTCAAAGTTTTTTTGGGATCAAGACTGTTCAGGAAAGAGTCCAAAATTGACTAAGTATGGATGAAGCAACGGAAAGAACCACATGTCATAATGACGCTTCTCCAAAGGTGAATCCAAAAAAGGAAGCCCAAACGAGTGCTAGACTTCCACGTGTCGAACCCCAAAAATTTGTGGGACTGTTGAAAATTCTTCAACTAAGAAAGAGCGTGCCAGGTGTTAGCTCAACGTGAATCTGAAATGGGAGCCCAGGGTGGAGACTCAAACTTGCGCCAGCCCTCCATGTAGAAAATGGTCAAACAGAGTCAAAAGGTGGATAGGGCGGGCCTCAAAATTAGGTAAGTATAAAAGTGTAAGCAGAGAATGCCAAGTTTCAGTGTGACGCATCTCCAAGAGTTAGTCCCAGGATGGAGACCCAAATGAGCGCGAGCTCTCCACATAGCCCAAAGTCCAAAAGGGGTAAGAGGGACCATTGAAAAGTCCAAAATGGGTAAGAGTGACCATTGAAAAGTCCACAGACTAGCGGAGGCTAAAAAGTGTCAACTCGACGCTCCTCCAAGGGAAAATTTTGAATTGGGCTTTTAAGTGAGCATGGTGCGCCACGTGTTAAGTCTCAAAGGGGCAGAGTCGGTTGAATAGTCAATGCATAGGCCAGGCCGATGGAGGCTGCCAAGTGTCTAAATGGCGCTGATTCAAAGATTAAATAGAGAGAGGGTCTCCAAATGAGCTCCAAACCACTGCGTGCCCGAGGTCAAAGCGGGCCGTCAGGGGGAAAGTTGGTTTTTTTGCCCCTTGATATCCCAAAAGGTGTAAAAGTTACAAAGCGGGCTGGAACTCCACCCAAAGGAAAAATTTAGCGTTTGAGCTCGAGTCAAGGCCAAAGTTGGGAGTCGGAGGAAAAGGTGAAAAATTTCCTTTTATCAAAAGGCAGAGGTAAAAATTGAAGCGCACCTCCCCAACCAACCAAAGGGTGCCACGTATCCAAGTGGGGCATCGGGCTCTTGGGGTTTTTTATTTTATTTTTTCATTTTGTGAAAAAGAGGAAAAGATAAATTACGGACCCACAAACCCAATTTTTGCTCTAATCTAGCTGCCACGTGTCCCATATATAAAAGGGGACCCATTTTTCAAATTTTTTCCCGCCCATTTGTAAGGACTCGATAAAACTTTGAAGGGGCATATCTTTCGACTTAGGGCTCAAAATATTGCAAATCTGACACCGTTGGAAGCGTCTCAACGTCTTCTACACCATGGAAAGATAAAAATCATTTTAAGGCCCTAATAGGTGAAAAATGGAGGAAACATCTTTGGGAATTTAATGCAGGATCTCTTTGCCTCAACAATCAAAGTAGATTCGATCTGTTCCGTCATTTCCTCTTCCTTCAAGGCATCAAACCAAAGATTGATGCAATAAAGATGGATTTGGGGGCAGATTTTGTCGAGAGGCATTAACAGCAGTGGTTTAGCTTCAACCTTCTTTTCCCACTCCTCTCTCTCTTTCTTCTCTCTTCTTGAATCTATAAATGCAGGGGTGGGATTCATTGTAAAGGGTTGGACATTCTTGTTTTTAGGCTTCCTTTTCCTTCTAGCAAAGGAATTTATGGATTTCATGCCTTCCATTAAAATTACAATATGTTTCTTGCCTCCTAGCTATTTTGTAATGCATTGTATCAATCTATAGAGCAATAAAACACATTTGTGATCGATTCTAGATCCTTTCTATCTCTTTTTCTTCGCATCTAGTCTTTCATTATAAATTTTGTTACCTATGCTTTGTTATTGTATGTATTTTGTTGGTTTGTGTCTATCGCGAAGCCAATGTCCATCATTCCTTTGGTGCATCACCTTGTAGTTTAGTTGTTTCTTATTTCTTATATCCATTTCTATCCTTGTCTCCTTGGCAAGTTTTATATTAAATAATAGAAATAGATCCTCTGCAAGTTCTCGCGTATGCACCTAAATAGAGGAATAGGAACTAGCCTTTAACCTGGAGAGATTTTCCAATTCTGTAAAGTCCCACACTTTGGGAAAAGCTCAATGTTGTGCAATCACACCAAATGACTCTACCTTAGAAAATAGACCTACATAACTCATTTGGGGGTGTTGTGATTTTCACACTAATAGTTTCCTAGCAGTTATGATTCCCCAGAGAGCTGCTAGAGCCTCAGAGTAGTGGTTAGTTTATTTACCCATGGGACCAACATATGCTGCAATAAGATGACCTTTTGATTTTTTATTAGACCGCCTCCTCCAGCTGGATAAGGGTTGGATTTGGAGGCACCATCAAAGTTCAACTTATACCAGCCTTCAAAAGGGGGAATCCATTATACAATAGACATGTCAATGCTTTGAATGGGGGCAATACACTACTGTATATCAATATTCCATGCCTTAAGATATATGAACTCCCCCTGTGGATATATGGGATTTTAGAAGGTTTAAATTTAAAGATATTTTCTTTTACAACCATTGTGATTTCGTTGAGAATACTTTTAATGCTCCTGTTAGTATCTCTGAAAATGATGAATTGATGGCTTTCTAGATTCTCTAGATGGTGTGAGGGAAAATAATTTTCCATAGCCTGTGAAGAAGAGCATGCTTAAAAGGAGGTTTCCATTGTATCAAGCTTGTGTGATATCTTTTGGAAAATACCATTTGACTTCAAACCTATTAAAGATGAGATTCCATAGAGAACTAACAACTGGAAGTGAAGAAAAAGATGTTGGATAGTTTCATTATCCATCTTATAGTGATATCATCTATTTGGCATGGTAGGCCCTCTTTTGATGAGGTTGTATATGGTAAATATTCCTTTATTGAGCACATGAACCAAAGGAATTGATTGATTTTCTAGGTAAGATCTTTGAACCAAATATTGTTCCAAGGGAAGTTATTGATAGGTTCATTGGAAAACCACTGATATCTTGATCTCACCAAATAGTTAACTTCAAATGAAGAAACGTAATTAAATTCATAATGATTTTGGGTTTGACTAATGGGGATGAGGTTCAAAGTGGTTTGAAGTTCTCCAAGAAGCTCCTTTTGAATTGGTGTAAAGGCCTCATGGTTTTTCCAATGTAGTTTGACATCAGTGTTTTGAATATAGTCACAGACCTGTTGTCCCAATGTTGCAGTAAAGTTGTCTTTTAGCAGATCCCAGTGTTCATTATTTGAAATTGTGCTAAAGTCATCCCAACTATCTTTCCAAAAACTTATGCTCTCACCTATTCCCAGTGTCCATTTGTATCCTGTAGCTAGCTCTTTCCTGATCTTGATGATAATGTTCCAAAAAATAGATCCCAATGAGTGACTAAAATTATTAAATTAGTCCATATTAATTCCTTGATTTAGATATTTAGCTTTAATGAGATTGGTCCATGGTTGTTCCTCCTTCACAAGTCACCACCCCATTTTATAGACAAGAGAATCATTCATGGTATGATTTTTTTATGCCAATGCCTCCAACATTTTTTTTTTTGTTACATGCCTTGTCCTAAGCCACCAAGTGCATCCTATTTTTATCTTCAGTTCCTATCTAGAGAATTTTTTTGTATACTTTCACTTTTTTTCATAACAACCACTAGAATAAAGAATAAGGACATGATGTAAATCGATAAATTTTGAAGTGTGCTTTTAATAAGAAGGCATTTTCCAGCACTTGAAAGGATAGAGCCCTTCCAACCAGCAAGATTTCTCTAAAACCTATCCAACAAGGTATTCCACACACTCATTTGGATCTTGTTGGTGCTAAGAGGAAGACCAAGGTAGGTAGTAGGTAAAGAGTTAATTTCACAACCCATGATTTGTGTAATTTTCCTCTATCTTGCATGAGGAGTATTGAATAATTATAAAGATATTTTATCAAAATTGATTTGTTTCCCCAAAGCTTCTTCGTATAGATACAAAATATGCTTCATAGTTATGGATTTGAGGATAGAGGCAAGAAGGAGTAGGATTGTGTCATCAACAAACTGCTGATGGGAGACCATGATGTCAAAAGAAGAGGGTCTGAATCCTTTAAGGTAGCCCAAATATATAACTCTATTGATTCTACGACTGAGGTTATCCGCCATGATGATGAAAAGTATGGGAGATATAGGGTCACCTTGAAAAATACCATAACTGCTCAGGAAGAAACCCATCGGGCTGCCATTAACTATCATTGAGAATCTTGGTGATGAAATAAAGGTCCATATGATCTTTATAAACCGATCATCAAAGCAATTTTTTTCAAAACTTGATAAAGAAAAGACTAGGAAACTCTCTCAAAAGATTTTTTCATGTCAAGTTTTAGCACCATACCTATTGTTTTTATTTTCTCCATCGAGTGTATGGTTTCATGAACCATAATTACTCCATCTTGAATAAGTATTCCTTTTACAAATCCTCCATGTTGGCTTTAGATTATATTAAGAAGAAACAACTAGCTGGATCCTTGAGGTGAGGATTTTGGTGAATATTTGATAGACCACATTGGAGAGAATTATGGGTCTAAAGTGCTTGAATTCCTTCACCCTAGATTTTTTAGGGATTAGGATGATAAAAGTGTTATTTATTTCCTTGAGAATTCTACCTATCCTGAAGAATTCATTTACATCTTTGAGTAGGTCATCCACACAAATCTCCCAATATTTTTGATAAAAGAAAGTAGAGAAACCATCTGGCCCGGGGCTTTGTCTCCTTCCATGGAGAAGACTGCTTTCTGGAGTTCTTCTAAGGTAGTTGGTTTAGCAAGAGTGCTAAACTCTTCGGGTCTAACCAGGTTTTTGGAATAGAGTCTAGTAGTTTGTTAGTAGCTTCTTGAGACAATGGAGGACTGTCATTTAATAGATTTTTGTAAAATTAACAGCTTCTTATTTGATGGAGTTAGGATTTGACGTTGTAACTCCAACTTGATTTGTAACTTCAAAGATTTTATTATGCTCCCTATGTTTTAAAGATTTCATATGAAAGAAATTCATGCTCTTATCTCCATCTTTGAGCCAGATTGCTTTGGATTTAAGCCTCCAGTAGGATTATTCCCTTGCACAAATGGTATGGAACTCTACTAAGAGAGTTTTTTCATGAGTGTAATCTTCTTGACTCATGCCATAGGCAGCCACTTTCTTTTCCAATTCATCAATGTCCTCTTTGATCTTTTTTTTTCTAATTGAAGATATTGCTGAAAACTCTTTGTTCTAGTCCCTTACTTTTCTTTTGACATTTTTGAGTTTCTGAACAATTATGTATTGAGAAGTTCCTTCCACTTAAATCCCCAATGGTCAAACCACATTTTTTTGAAATTTAAATGAGGACTGGGTAGGTCTCTCATTAGTTACCATATTTAGGATAATGGGATTGTGGTATGAGGTGATTTTGGGAAGAGATGAGATATGAAAGTCTTGACTAAGGATCCAATTAGTGGATATGAGTTCTCTATCAAGCCACACCTGGATGAGGTTATTACTATGTCTCTTTTGGACTAGGTGAAGGGACTTCCATTGAGTTTGAGATCTAACACTTTGTCCTGATCAATGGAATCTATAAGATCATCCATTCCAGCAGTGTGGTCCTGAGCTCCCCCTCATTTTTTAGAAATGGAGAGAGGGGAGTTGAAGTCTCCCATGAGTAACCAATTCTATCCAGAGAAGAATTTTGGAAAGTTAACAAATCCTTCCAAATTTTTCTTCTACCATGGAGTGTGTTAGGTGCATAGATAACCGAGAAAATCCATTGACATTTTTTATCATCAGTATGGAAAGAGAGGGATGGATGGGAATGAGAGGAAAGGATGAGCTTACCAGTAACCTTGGAAGGGTCCTAGAAGACCACTATACCTCCTGAAGCACCTCTTGAATCAACTGCAACCCATTCATCCTTTTTCCAAATTTTCTTACAACAAACTTTTAAGTTCTCAGAACTCATTTTAGTTTCTTGAACAACCATAATAGAAGGGTTGTAACTTCTTCTCAAATATTTGAGCGTACGTTGTTTTCCACTTCCATTAAGGCCTCTAATGTTCTAAGAAACAATCTTCATTAAAAATGTGAGGAGAGGAGTGGACCAGATGGTCTAGGGAAGAATGAGTTCCATCACCAGAGCTTTGTTGATCTCCTTTTTTCTTTGATCATTTTTAGAAGGTCTACCCTTTGTAGTATTAGCACATGTATGTGCATGTATGATAGTGGACCTGGTTACCCTTGAAGTGGAAGTGGCCCAGTTACTAGGATACTTCTTCTTATCAAAAAAATAGGGTCGGGTATATTTTTGAACCCTTTAGATTTTTTATTTTTTCTGCATACTAGGGTAAACTCAAGAGAGTTTGTGTTGTCCTTTAGAACAAGACTCAAAGCTGGGGTAAGTTCCCCATCCTCCTTATAAGGACTAGGGACTTCAACAATCCTTCAATGACCTGCATAGAGGGGTGGGAATCAGTCAAGCTACTGAGAATTGATTAGTGTGAACTTATTTTCTCCCCTATCAATGCATGTAGGATATAGGATTTGGCCGCATTGCATGTTAAGAATATATTTGAAAAGGATCTCACTAGATTGCTCAATATCTTTACTAGGGATGACCTTTGGAGTCAATGATGTATATTCAAGTATGAGATGTTTGGGAGCTGCTGAAGGGCTTCCCTTCTGAGTCTGAGACTCAGTTTAGAAGGGGACCTTTGGAGATGGTATTTCCTCTTGAATAGTCCATAAATCAATATCTTTAGGGTTTCCACCGTCAGATGGTTACAAAAGGACCTTGATAGTTTGTGAGACTTCCTCGAGCTAAAGGTTAAGGACAACCATTTTTTCCCCTGCAACCTTAGAATCCAAAGATTCTTCATGTAGATTAGCTTTTTTTACTGGAGTCTTGGGGACCCAGAGAGATCTTCTAGTCGGTTGCTTCTTAGTGGGTGTTTTGAAGGCCATTTCCTTTGGTTGACCTTTCCTTGGTGTCTAACTAATAAATATTGCAATATTTAACATTATCTCATCATCCCATAATTGAAGAGGGAGGCCAGAAATCGGCACCAGAGAGGAACAATATTAATGTTTTCTTTTTGGGATCAAAACATGGGTACCAATGTGTGATAAAAAACCCATATTTCCTAGGCATCAAGGGCCTTCCAAAATAATTGCATCCATGTCTTCTTGAATAGTGAATAAGAAAAATAAAAAACCATTTGACATCGAAGAAACAATTACATCCCGAGAGGAATCCATTTCCTTATATCCAATCTTATAACAAAATCAATGTTAGGTCTAGGACCCAGAAACTTACCCATAAGCACCATTTGATTCTTCTATGGATTGCTCTGTTTAGGAATATTTTCATGATATTGATGTGGTGTATGCATTTATCATCCTTAGAGCATGAGAAAACAAGAGGGAGCTAGGGTTCTCCCAATGTATTGGGGTCCACATTTTGTCCCAAATAATTTTTGAAGATTCCCAAACATGTGCTTGGTCTGGTCTGTATGGGAATAATATGTTTGGGATTATTTGCAATATTTGTTCCACTTTAGTCTGACCCACACTTTTCAGTGAAGAGACCGTAGACTCTGCTTTGGGTTGCTCGTCGGTTGTGGAAACTCGTTGTTTTTCTCCATGGGTCCCTCAAGTAATGGTACACCAGGAATCTCTATCACCACTAGGATTTTAGGTGGATCTACAACCAAGCATAGGCTCTCTGACGACACCAGAGAAGTGCCATGGTGGCCGAAATTCAAATTTTCAGCCGTTATAAGCGCAGATACCTCACACTCCATTAAAATAGGATTTAAAAATCTTTTAAAAAGTTATATTAAATTATTTTATTATACCAGAGCTATGAACTAGATTTTTGGAGGATCACTTTCTCTACGTGGTACATGGGGGTGCGATTGGGTCCTTAATGTCCATTGAGAAACCCACACTGGAGCACCCTGCTATGTTTCGCTTGGTCTATATGGAGAAGTTTGACCCCTACCTCAAGGTTTCCCCATGGCCACTTATTGAAATCATCCAATAAAATCAATGAGAATGGAACTTGGGTTGATGATTACAAACTACTTATAACTCACCAATAGCCCAATACCTTGAGTTCCGCCTTTCACATTGTTACGTGAAAGATCAATGAATGAAAGAGGAGGTAATTGCCCTGATACAGATACGAACTGGGTATATATTATGTTAGGTGATTCCCTCGAAGATTCAAATTTTGAAGTTTTTGAAAGCTTTCAATGGAGTGAGGAATGACTCCACCTACACCGGTATCCTCCAAAGAAAGGACGATGAGTGAGGAAGAGTGGTTTTGAATGAAAGAAAGGTTACCTATTAGGTCTTGGTTATGTGACAACTCAATGTTGTTCATGTTAGAGTGGTGTAATAAGTTTGAAGGGATTAAACCATTGAGAACAAAATATGAGAGATCAAGGGAAACCGAGGACAAGACATTCTGAAACAAAACAGGCACTGGTTGGAATATAAATGAATTACCTGAAAGATGGAAATGGGACAAGTGAGTGAGATTTAGGAGAGACAAGATGGTACTTGAAAGCCCACTATTAGAGAGGTTGAGGTGGGTAAGATTAGAGAGGATGCTAAGGGCATCACCCCAATTCTCAGATGTCTTTTTCAGAGTCACTCCACCCATAGGTATTTCAATTTTCTTAGGTTATTTATCCATGTTATGAACCTCCTACTCTCCAAGACATTACCTGAAATATCCAGGTGACACAAGGCTCTAATATTTCCCATATTGAGAGGATCTTACCTCCAAATCCAACATGTGACAAGATGAGGAAAGTAAGCCTGTTGAGTTTAGCGAAGCAAGGAGATATGGGAGTATGATCGAAGTGGTTATATCCCAAATCCAAATATTGAAGATGCTACAGTTTGAATAGTGATGGATGAATATTCTTACTCAAATTCTTAATGTTCACTCCATCTTGATGGTAATTTTTATAACTTAGGTGGGTTAATACCACATACCTTAGGCTTGGGATAATTGTTTAGGAACACTACTAAGTGAATGGAATAGAACTGATTTTTCATTCTTATGACTATGGTGTTTTGAATACTTCCAACTTTCCCAATGACTTACAATGACCTCCTTTGATGGATTGATCATGCTACCAGGTACTTGATTGAGTGTTTAAGAGCACTATGAGATACAAATGGAATTGGGATGATTCTTTATTTGTGCATTCATTATGCGACACATGAAAGTAACCTCTTTAGCATTTGTTATTGATCCGTCAATTTTTTTCACTCCATGGGTATTGTTTTAAAAAAATTTCAGATAATTTCAAAATCTAATTTATTTTTTTATCAAGAGATTGTTTTGGATTAAATTTTGGGTGTTTTCAAATCCATTATTTTCCAATTTTTCTCTTATTCGATCAATTTCCTTGAAATCTCAACTTTTCATGATTCAAGTGTATTGATTAAAAACCATTAAAATGTGATCTTAAACTTTCATAAATAGATCAAAAGATAATTTAATAATGCATTTCAATATGAATTATGCAATAAAACTAATTTGTGCATTCACTTGATTTGTTTGTGGATAAATGATTTAAAATTAAACTCTTAATGATTTTCTTGTCATTTTTCCTTATTTAATCATCAAATTCCTTTTATACTGAAACTAAAAAATGATAATAAATAGAAAATGAAATCACTAAAAATCCACAACTTGATAACGGAGTTCACCCAGATGGGCTACGTCTCGGGATTCACCATAAACGTGAATTGATCTATTAAAATATAATTTGAATTATAATTGTTACCTTCTAAAATTATTAAATAGGTCATGTCACCTACATTTAGAGATTTATACATATTTTCATAATCTGATCGTCTCTCGAATTCATCTACAATTTCATATGTGGCTCCGCCAAGCTTCCAAGTGTGTTCTTTGTGAAACTGATCCCAAAAAGCCATTCTACCAGAAAACTACAATCACTTCATGGAAAAATAAATATACCAGCTTCTTCGTCTCAAAATTCTAATAATTTCATTAGTTTACTATGAGATCTAGTTTGGTCATCTAGTGCTTCAAAAACTATGTTTTCTGCAAACTGCATGTGGCCCTTACACATTCAAATTAATTAACCACTTAAAATAAAAAAAATTCCCTATTCCTACCACTTACAAGTGGTTGGAGTGTTAGTGAGGCTACCCATATTTTTGTGAGGAGCTCATGGATTCCATCCATGGGAAGGGCTTTGACTTATCCACTTTCCCATTTTAGCCCATTATCCCACATGCATAGGGATTAGGTGGGAATGAATATTTAAAATAAAACCAATGGCATTATAAAGTGGTCTAAAAGACCACTTTTTTTGGCTTATACTCTGCAAGTGGACTAGCCATTAGATTATGTGTTAAATTTAGCTCTTGGTTTGGTTGGAGAGCTATGTGGGTAGTTGATGAGCTGGCCACATGGGCTAGTGAGTTGGTTGCAAAGTAATATAAAATTTACAAAAATCAAAAGTTTAATCCCACATTCATACTATAATTAAAAAGAGAGGTAAATATATACAAATTTGTGGCATATGTAATATGAAGTAACAGTGGAAAAGACACCCCTCGATAAAAAAGTGTGTCGACCCTAGCTGAGGGCCCCCAACAAGCATATAGTGGGGCTCACCCGTCTGAACACGAGTCTTGAAGATCGGTGTCTAAAACCCAAATTTTTCTCAAATATTCATGTGCCACTTTTCATTCCATGATTGGTCCACTTAGAAGATGTGGATGTGTCCATGTTAGCTCATACCTGTGCGTAGTCCCTTATGGCCCAAAATTCCAAGTAGATGATATCTTTTGTGTATGAGCTCTATTTTTCAGAGTTTTTTATACTGATGAAAATATCTCGGAATGATCTTCCATACTATAATATTTTGGGGAGAATTTTAGAATGTTTGAACTCAAAAATATACTTTGGATCACACCTCCACTATAAGACACTTTTGGTCCCCAAAACTAAACTCACCCAACTAAACTGCTAATAGGTCCTCTACATATCAAAAACATGCAGAACCCAATTTATAGCATGGTAAGTTTAAAAATTGCAATATATTAAAAATATATCATAGAATTGGATTAGTCCAAATAGACAAAAAATGTCAACACCAAAAAAGATGTACAACTAAATTCATGGCCAATATTGGAACTGATATGACAACCAAAATGCCATAATCATCTATTTTTCACCGATCTTGCACCATTGTAAACTCTACAAAATGCAACGTATGTAACATTTTGTTAGTGTAATAATTGTACATACTATTTATAGTTCCATGTTTGACAGTTACAAATAACAATAGCCCAAATTGAGGGACTTATAATATGTGTAAGTATCATGCATGGCTACAAAAGTTTGTATAATTATAACAATTAGAAATAGTACCACTGATACATTTGCACAATTGAAACAAAAACATACTCTGAATAAATGTTTTCCAAAATAGACATATGGATCAACTGACCATGTCGTATAAGAAACACCTTTATATGCTACTATCAAGATTCAAAATGAAGTTTTCCAAAACCCATAAACAAGAGAAAGTCATCAAAGTATGATAACCTGTCACCCGATTTCCCCTTTAGGTTACTTTATTATAATCAAAGCTAATATGAAATATGGGAAACATTTCCTTTTAAACCGATTACAAGAATCCTAAAAATGCTTTGATAATTTTCATGCTAATCAACTATCAAAGATATGAAAACATATAACTAAGAAATTGTTTACCCACCAATTTAATTAAATTTTCCTTTTTAGGTGGTTGATTTTCTTCAGTATATACTTGAACCATTGTAGGGGTCATATTTAAGTTTGTTGGTTTTTGAGTGCTTTCCTTATTAACAATTTTCCAATTTTTTCTAGGATTTGCCAACATTTATCAATCTCATGACCTTTCTTATTACAATGAGAACAAAATATTTGTCCACATTTTAGGAAACTTACCCAAACTATTTTTTCTTAGCATTGTTTAGGAGAGTGGTCTCTCATAATATTTCCCAATAAATATTTACATTTCCTACAATTTGCTACACGGTCATTAGACATTCCACAAAAATTGCATGGATAACTGTACCACATTTTCGGTATATCATTTCCAAATTTCTTAAATAGAAATAATGGATCAAGATTTTTACCATTTTCATGATGTTTATGGTAATGTAGAGGTGGAGGAATCTCAATATGTTGTATTGGTGATCTCTTACCAGATCCCTCTTGGGATGAAGAATCATCGGATGCTAATGGGGAAGACACTTTGTTATCAGAATATTTTCTTCTTGTCATTATTCAACTATTCCACTTTATTGTTATTAAATATTTTCGTATCAATTGCACACCTACAAGCACAATAAATTGTAATATGAAAAATGAAAATATATATCACTTATGAGACCAATTGTAGACACCTAAATTTCGGTATCTATACCCTTATCTTTCTGTGTGCGTGTATTTCACCTTGGTATTTACCTAGGCCCCCTTAATTTAATTCATCCCGTTTTATTTAATTTAAAATTCCCATTTAATTATCTTATCACCTTTAATGCCCATCCAATTCCCATTGATTAAATAATCCACATTAATTAATTATTTATCAATTAATATCTCATATGCCTTAACAAACCTTCTATTTTGGAGGCTTTTATCCTATCAAATACATCCCCTTAATTTTCTAGCTTTTTATCTTTCCTATCTTTATCCCTTAACATTCCTAAAAATACCTTGCCTGCCTATATGATTTAAAGTACTCTTACAATCCTTAAGAAATCCAAAATCTCAATCAAAGCACAAAAGCAACCCCATTGGGGAAAATTTCCCCGTAGTCGGCGATGACCCAACCTAGTCACCGTCGATCCTATAAAATAAGTCTTTTCTTTCCATAATGATCAGATGCATGTAAGTATTGGAGCTTTCTTGTGGCATGTGAACTTTCTCTGAAGTTTGAGCCTTCCTACAATAGTTACAGACCTCTTGAACCTTCTTTGAACGTTCTTGCATCACTCAAAATAATCTTTCATGATATTTATCATCATATTTGTGTTGTTCTATGTGATATTTATAATATTATCTTTGTTTTGCTTATGTCTAATGTTTTGTAGGACTATACCATCTTCTACAAAACTTAGAGATTTGTTATCAGCCTTATTTTCTATCTTCCTTTCTTGTAGGTTACCTCTCCATCCATATATCTCCGGACATATCCTACTCTGCTACATTTTTCGTTGATCTTGTTAGATATTCGTTGACCCAACTCTCTGCCACTATTATTTCAGCTTCCAGATCCTTCCTCTATCTCCACCTTCCTTTTGTTCCTATCTCAGCTTACCAGTACCATAATCATGTTCCTTTTTGCATTAACTTTACCCTACCAACTTTGATCATATATCGAACCGAGTCTTGTTTTCCAACTAATCCTCCCTTACTATTTTTTTCTACCATTTCTAGTGTTTTTATCCTATAGAACATTCTCCAGTCATCTCCCAAACATCCATAGACCTTTTCTACCTTCTAGTTTGCACTCATGCTTTTACAGGCCTGCATATTCATTTTAATTTCTATATCTACCCTCCAAGGTCACCATCGACCCAATCGCGTATTATTTAATTCATGTTTTAATCAATCTAATCACTAATTAGATCAATCTTAGTTACTTTCAGATTTTGTAATCCTTCAATTTTTGCATGTTATCAGTTTATCTCTCATTTACATCACTTTCTTTCATCAAACGGGGGTTGACATCCACTAAGGAAGTTAATGCTTCTTGGATCCACTTTTTTGGGAAACCCCCGCATATCCTATCTAATCCATTTTCTGTTTAGTGATTCCTATTTGTAGGGTTATCAACTTTTAGTAGTAGGGATCCATCTTCTACTTTGCACGTGTCTTCATCCAACACATCGCGTTAGAGGTACCATAAACCCTCCATCATTTCTTATTTGTGTGCTTTCTTTAGTAGCTAACTCATTAATTTTAAATGAACAATAAAATACCTACAACATTCCTAACAAGCATGCCCGGTGGGACCATCCTTTAGGTGATCCCTTTCTTTTATTTCATATTTTTTGCTTCTTTTATCTTCTACTAACACTGCAACACAAGTATTCACTTATGTCTTTCTCGTGTTGGGTTCGATCGCCTTGATCACTCTTTGCTTAAATTTTAGATAAAAATAAAAAGTGTTATCTAGGTATTACTCTTTTTTCCCCCAATTTTCTCCTTTCTTCATCATAGTCCCCTTTCTTGTGTGTGTCCTCATCGAAAAATCACATATGGATTTGGTTTAAAAAGAACATTTCTTTTCTGCATCCTTCTTGGTCACATAGCTTAATTAGGTTTTAAATTCTTGCATCTCACATTTTCACACACAACCAAAACCTCACACATATAAATCACATGTCTAAACATCATCCTACATGGTTGACTGATTGGGATTTAATCACCAAATAGGGAGCTTCCGAGACTTCCCTAGCCATAACAACCTGAAACCAGACATAAATTTCCTCCTCCTAGGTACCTCGTTATCCATCCCCTTTTCTTTTCACACATTCATAATCAAAAACATAAAAAGAATTGTTTTGCATGAGTTGTATGATTTAAAATGGAAAAAAATTCCTTGAATAGTTCTGCACAAAAATACACCATGACCAATATCCCATCTAAACCCTTGGTTGCTTCCAGGCCTTCTTATAGCCCTATCTATGACTTCTTACATCGTAAACCTACCACCTCTCAATCACGTCGACCAATGGATCTTGTTCCTCCTCCACCACCTTGTATCATCCTTGCTTCATCTAACATTATCATCCCTCATATATCATATCCTCCCATCCAATCCCAACCATCCTACCATGTTCCTATTTCTCCACATCATATGTCTCCCTAACCACTATGATCTTCATCACTTAAAATCTTCAATCAACCATTCCTTATTCCACCGAAAATTCACCTTTTCAAAATTCATCTTCACCTTCTACACCATATCAATTCAAACCATTTTCAATCAAAATACGCCATGACCATATCTCATCTAACCCTACCTTTCATATATTTTACATCGTAAACCTACCACCTCTCAATCACGCGACTAGTGGATCTTATTCCTCCTCCACCACCTTATATCATCCTTGCTTCATCTAACATTCCCATCCCTCATATATCATATCCTCCCATCCAATCCCAACCATCCTACCATGTTCCTATTTCTCCACATCATATGTCTCCCTAACCACTATGATCTTCATCACTTGAAATCTTCAATCAACCATTCCTTATTCCACCAGCTACAAATTCATCTTCACCTTCTACACCATATCAATTCAACCCATTATCATTACCTGACACCTTCTATTTTATCTACCTCATCATATACTCCCATCATAGATATTGTTCCTACACCTCATTCAAGGGTTATCCCCACACCAAACATACCCACAATTACATTACCTACCACCTTAACCTCCATCCGCTTCTCTTTTATGTATATCTAGTCCTACTCTTACCACATCCGCATTAGCATTATATGCACCTGCCTCCTTATCCACACCTATTATACCTCTCCCATAATCCACACCTATCCCAAGCACACCCATCATTACAGTTATATCTACTACATCCACAAATCCACCCATGTATACTTTAACATCTTTATCACATATTTTTTTTACCAATGCCCACATCATCCATTTCATTCCAAACTTCCACACCTAACTCCTTAGCATGTACCATTCCCACATCTACATCCCCCATCACATCTTCTCAATCCACATCCACATCCAAAATTCCTCTTGAAACACCTAAGAAAAACACAAAAGGCATTCATACCTCTTCTACAAAACCCTTCATTTCTACATCCACCCATCAACAATCTATATCATCCCCCTCTCACATAGGCCTAATCAATCGCATCATCGAACACCTCTCTCTCTTTATATATCCACACCTATCATTGATTCCATACCCACATCTACCTCATCCACTTAATTTTATTATCCCACATTATCCACATCTATTCCACCTTTTCCCATCATACCATACTTAGAATCCATATTGGTTCCTCTTCAAAGTGCTCTTTCCGCACTCCGCCCTATCAATCATCATTACCGCATCTCCATTATTCCCCTCTTCTCCCACACCACCTTCATAATTTGAAGAATATTGGAGATAAATTCAACTTGTAACAACTATAGGTGACCCTCCCATCTCATCCACACTATTAGAACCTCCTTCATGGAGCCAATCCCCATCTTCCTTAGACCAAATCATGCAAAAATTACTTCCCTCATCAACCACAACACCACCTTTAGATCCACTGGTTGAAATCATTTTCATCCTTGGCAAGGGTACTCCTCAACAATCCAAATCCAAAATCCTTGGCACCCTTCCACAACAATCCCTTGTGTGTCCCCATATAAATATCGACATTCCTCCAACCAAGACCAAATCTACATCCTCCATCTTGGGGCCACATCCATCCATCCTAGGACCACCTCCTTCATCACAATCAATCAACCAATCCAAATCCAAACAATCTGATTCCTTCCTAGGACCAACTCCTTTATCAAGAACACCTCCACCTCCACCTATCAATCAATCCAATCCTAAATCATCCAAACCTTCTTCTTCCAGAGCACCAATCAAAACTAAAACACCAAGATCTCAAAGAAATCCATCATCATCCTTGACATCCACATCATCTCATAAGATCCCTCCTAACACATATATCAAATCATATGTGGAAGTCCTCCAACATTTACTCCAAACTTATGCCATCATGCTTCCACCCATCAAGGCCTTTGACCCAAACTATCTAAAGCCCTCATGGTTTAATTCCCACTACATCTGTGCCTATCATCATACACTGGGTCATGACACCGAACATTGTAAGGCCCTTCAGACCATCATCCATAACCTTATTGAGAGGGATGAACTTCTTGAGGCTTCTTCCTCTTCTTCTACCATTTCATCCATGACCAATCCAATCCCTATTTCTACATCCCCATCCATCCAAATTACCGAGCCTCCTCGTTTTCCACATCATCCTCTATCATCCCTCCTCCACACATCACTCCTTTTGATGAGGGTCCTCCCTTATTCATTGATTATGTTTACCTTGCTAAAACACCCCTCGACATCCATTTCATCTACTCGACATCCATTTCATCTCTTCTGACATCCATTATCTTATCTATATCCCTCTCTGGGGGAGCATCCCTTTCTCATTAATCCTTTCACGTCTTCTTCCTAATCCATGCATCCTATCCCCATGGCTCTTTTGACGCTAGGGGAATTATTTCTAGGATCAATATGCTTTTGGATTATTTCCTCTCCATACTTGACATCTTCTTATCTCATCAATCCTATCTTCATCTAATCTTAGCCATCTTATCCATCTATAATATTCTCCTCTTGTAACCACCTACATGGCCATATATGTACTTCCCTTAGGAGAACCATGGATTCACCTAAAGACCACCGATGTGGCCATATTCATGCCTATCTTAGAGGCACCATATCCTTACTCTAAATCCACTTTTTGGCCATTATTCTTTCCTTATCATTTCTAAGGTGTTGCACATATTTTATAATATTTATCCAATTCATCTCATGCAATCCTATCAAACTTATCTTCTCCATACTTATCCTTCTCTTGGAGGACCATTTACTCTCATCCGAAGTCCACCTCGGTGGCCATACTTTTCCTTCTCTTGGGGGACCATTTCATCTCATTTAAAGTCCACCTTTGTGGCCATATTTGTCCCTCTCTTGGGGGACCATTTACTCTCATCCTATGTCCACTTTCATGGCCATATTTGTGCTCCCCTTAAGGCAACATACTTTCATTTTAAATAACCATCTTTGTGTCTCGGGACACATATTTTCCTTTCTTCCTTAATGGATTGCATAGTTTTCATCTCCACTCATCTACAACTCTTATCATATCCTATCCTAACGTGAATTTAACATCAACAACCTCGTCATCAGAACACTACCACTCTGGAAAGTATCCAACATGGATTTTTTCCCCTAACTGGATTGAACCATACATTTTCACACACAAGTATGGGTCAGGAGCCTATAATTTTTCCTCCCTTGATGGTAAACTAGAGGTGGAACCTCATAATGCATTGCACTTACGACAGTCTATTATTAGTACATCTACCAATGCTCTTAGTCATATCTTTAGATCATTCCTCCATCTTAGCCTCTTCCATCTCTCATTTTGGTTATTTGGAATTATGTGGTCTTCCATCACTTCCTAGATGTGACCTTAAATATGGTCACCACGGCTCTTCCTATAGAGTTTTCCTTATAGATAGGTTCTCCCTTCTTGGTGAGATCTCTGTGATAATTACATCCATCACCCTCTTATTCACCTATTGGAACCATGTAAAGGGTCCATGGTTATCTCTTGTACATCCTTATTTCCATCTCATGAGTAGTCTAGTTAGCTATTCTTATCTCTCCCCCATGTAAAATAAAAATTCATGGATGCTCTTGTTAAAAATCAAAGTTATAAAAAAAAAATTGCTCCCTCAAAGGACAATTGTTCATGTGAAAAAAAAGGAAAAAAAATAGAAGCATGAAAATCAAATTCAAAAATCAAAAGCAAAATAAATAGGTCGATCCCTCGAAGGATGGCTATCATAATGTATTGCCATCATTATGTATAAAGTATAACATACCCTTGAAGGATGGCTACTATTTTATTGTGGAATTTAAAGGCTTCCCGCATTAATTAGCCTTCCATTTAATTAACATCGTAAGAAAGCTTCCCACATTGATCAAATTTCTTCTAGCAAACTTCCCACATTAATCAATTTGCTCTTTCCCCTTTCGAGAGCCAATGCATAGTCTTAGGGAACACCAATTTTGGAGAACCCTCTTCCTGCGTATGAGTTACATCTCAAAGCCCTTTGTCATGTCGACACTAGGTGTATGAGTTCATTTCATCCATTTATTCCTTATGATCTTTTGTATAATTAACTATCATTGGTTACATACTAACATCTGCTTTGGTCACATGTGCTTTGCATTACCTGGGTCCTTGATATGACGTAGTGTTGTTCACACCTATAGGTCACCACCATTGCATTATGTTCAATCCTTAATCCTATCACATTTATCTTTCATTCCTATTTCATTCTATCACAAATGCATCTTTCTGTATCTCAATCACCTATATGTTATCCATCTATCCTACACACATCAATTCTTACTTATTTTCATCATTAATCACATAAATTTTCAAATTTATTTTCCATTCACATCACATTTTACCATATACATTCTAATCACCATCATCAAATTCAAACAAAAACATATAATCATGTTCTTCATTAACATACGATACATTTATATCATCATTTTATCCATACACATATACCTTTAAACAAACCATATCATCATTAACATCACATTAACTATTTCATCATAAATTCTAAACTGAAATCAAATATAAATAAATGCACATATAATCATCACCATCACATCACAAATCCATAATTCATCACATCCTATAATAAAGACATAATAATCACAAAAAAAATACATATATACACACATATATATATTTATATATATATACACATATCAAAAAAATGTGTATCAATACATCATAGTTAGCCTCTAAGGGCCCTCTCTCAAAGTAGATATATTATCAAAATCTATAAATTGTACATTAGAAATCCTCAAATCCTCTCCTCAAGGGGAAAGTACAACACCTAATCCTTACGCATCAAAACCACCCTTATGGCCTCCCTCCTTTCATTGTGGTTGCGACCACACTCACTGTGCTCCTCGATGGCCTAACTCCACCTACCACTATCTTATGGAGATGCTCCAGTACTATAGTTTATTCAACATCTTCTTTATCACGATCCCCTCATAGTACTTAGCCTCTATAGCTAACGATCGGTATTTGTCCATGGAAATCATGCCAGGAGGTGCAATCTATCCTGACCCCTATGGTGCAGCCTGATCACCACTCACTGAATTTGTCACCAAAATAGTGGAAAAATCACCAAAACAAATTTTATAGGCCTCCCTCTGTCTCTAGTATCGGTCTCTATCCTGCATATCCCAGTCCCTATCTTGTACTACTCGGTCTCTCTCTTGTGTGACTGCATCTCTCGCTATAGAGTTGTGTCCCTCTCTACTTGTATCTTGTCCAAATTGGTATTTAACCGTGCCATCTCCATGAACTCTCCTACATCACCACCTCCAGGAGCCACCTCAATCTCAACCTCCCTCTCCTCTACCTCCTCCTCTCATCCCTCCTCAGCCACCCAAGCTACCCACACTACAGTATGTCAACCAAATTATCTCACTCTCATGCCTACATCATCCTCCCATTAGGTTTTCCATAATAGGACTCGACAAATCTCTATCAAAATCCTCCCTCATGTACAAAATCGGAACCTGAGGCACTATATGTATGACTCCAAAATGTCATCACACTTTATCAAACTGAATGACCTCAATTATCTCCACTCATCTCTCCTGTACCCACCTCATCCTCCTCATCCTTGAGAACTTTGTGTTTGCAATAGGCCATGCAGGGAACTCTCAGTATGGCCACCATATAATCTGATCAACATCTAACTCAGCCAACCTATCAACATACCATTCCACCCTCCTCTCACTCATGTCTCTGAAGGCCTGATTGACCCTCCATCTCAGGAATCCTACTGCAGGCTCTATATGGTCTCTAACGAAAAATGGTATCCCTGGTAGCCGAATCACTAGAATGTGATCACAGGAACAATAGTGTAATATGAATCCCACATCCAATCTTGACCTCCTGCCTACCATGTACATGGATAGCTCGTGGTAAACCTGAGCCAACAAGTCAGTCCCAAAAGAAAATACAATTTAGTGCTCCATTATGTCTTCCACCACACCGGCCAGTGTCCATGGAAACCAAGATCCTCTTGAGTCTGGAAAATCATATCATGAAACTTCCATCATAACCAAGTAAATCAATCGGTTGTGTGGCACCTCAGACTCATACCTCATCTCATAAGAAAAATCCCCTGAAGAAAATTTGATATGGGGCGCATTGGATCCAAATAGTTGCGTCAATATTTCTAGTTTTTTGTCACCTGTAATGGGAACTATCATCTCCCCCTGAATAAGAAGCCTAAGGATGTGGTATACATCCTCTAGGGTGATGGTCATCTCCCATGTACTGAACCAAAATGTCATTTATGTCGATCCCATATCTCCACTAATGCGATCATCAATCCCACATCTCGTAGGATCCTCTGGTAGTGCCTGAATCCACCTAACCCCACTATGGAAAATGGTCCCACTCGACATCTGTCACATCCCCTCTAATATGTACATATAGATTCAACACTCAATCCCTCAAATACAGGGTCTCCATAGCCTGCAAACACAAATAAAACATGCATACATCAGATCCACATTTCCAAAATCCATTCACAATGCATTAAAACTCATCCAAAATCCAATTAAACCCTAACTTAGTCAATCTAATAATACCTACGGTTTTGTAAAACTTCTTAAGCGATTTTGTCTATTTATATGGTTTTATGCATATGATAGAAGGATGAAAAACATTCCAGATGTGCTTTGAATTTGGGTGTGAATTCTGTAGATTTTGTTGAGCATAGCTCCAAACAGATCTGAGTATTGTATTGAGAGAGTGGTGGATTGTAATAAAATCTAAGCAAGTGATTCTTTGTGGACGTAGCCTAAATTTGGTGAACCACGTTAAATACTTGTCTCTTTGTGTTGTGTTATTTTATTCTACACTTTTATTTGAGGTTTGTAATAATTTTCTCGCATATTAGTTTGTCTTGTTGTGATTCGTGAGGGATTATTCGCATATTTTATCCCTTATTTCCTAACATTTGGTATCAGAGCATGGTTTTGGTTTGTTGAAGTGTTGAATTGTAGGGAAAGTTTTATCTTGAGTGGGAGCTATGGCAAATGATGGAAGATCTAGGGTTGATAAATTCAATGGGCGAATTTCAGTCTTTGGAAGATGCAGATGGAAGATTACCTTTATCAGAAGGATCTTTATACTCCACTATCTGAGAAGGTGAACAAACCCTTGAGCATGATCAGATGTGGAATGGGATTTGTTGGATAGGAAGGCACTTAGGACAATCTGGATGTGTCTTGCATCTTTGATATTATTTAATGTTTCAAAGGAAAAGACTACAAAAGAACTGATGGATGCATTAGGGAAGTTGTATGAAAAACCCTTTGCCTCTAATAAGATATTTTTAATGAAAAAGTTGTTTAATATGAAGATGTCTAAGAATGGTTCAGTAGCAGATCATCTAAATGATTTTAATATGGTTGTAAATATGCTAGCTTCGGTTATAATAGAATTTGATGAAGAAGTTAGGGCTTTATTAGTTTTGTGCTCTTTACCTGAGAGTTGGAATAGCTTGGTAATGGCGGTAAGCAACTCGGTTCCTACTAACTCAAAGTTGAAGTTTGAGGATGTTGTAGGGGTGATTCTAAGTGAGGAAATGCAAAGAAAAAGCTCTGGTGAATCTTCTACTTTAGGAATGCTTTGACATGGAAACTAGAGGGAGACAGGAAGAATAGAGGAAATAGTGAAAATCAAAGGATCGGGAAAGGTCAAAATCAAAAAAAGTAAGATAGTATGCTAGCACTTGTGGAAAGTCTGGGAATGCAAAGAAAGGACTATTGGGAGCTTGAGACAAGAAGAAACAACATGAAGAAAACAAGGAGGCAAATGTGGCAACGGGTAATGTATGTCAGGATGCTTTAATTCTTTCTTTGCACAATATTGTTGAATCTTGGGTTTTAGATTTGGGGCTTCTTTCCATGCTACTCCACATAGGCATTATTTTGTTGATTATGTTTAAGGGGATTTTGGGCATGTTTTTCTTGGTGATGATGAGCCTTGTAGCATAGTTAGAAAAGGTTTTGTTTGGGTTAAGATGTAGAATGGGAATACTTGGCTATTGAAGGATGTCAGACATGTGCCTACATTAAGACAAAATTTGATATCGACATGGCAAGTTGGGAAGTGATGGTTATACTCTGATATTTACAGAAAACTCTTGGAAGGTTACCAAGGGTGCTCTTGTGGTGGCAAGAGGTAAGAAGGTTGGAACCTTGTATTTAACCACTTATAGCACTAATTTTTGTAATATTGTGGCTTCAGAAGTAGATACAACATTGTGGAACTATAGGCTCGGTCATATGAGCCATAAAGGCATGGATATCATAAAGAAGGATTTACCTGGATATACAGAAACATGTTTGGAGTTATGTGAGGACTACATATATGGGAAACAAAAGTGAGTAAGGTTTCTCAAGGTTGGACCTACAAAGAAAGAGAGTAAGTTAGAGTTGGTGCATTCGATGTGTGGGGCCAACTCTGTATCATCTCTTGGGGTTCAAGTTATTATGTTACTTTTATTGATGATGCAACAAGGAAAGTTTGGGTTTATTGTATTAGAAACAAATCTAATGTATTTGATAATTTTTTCAATGGAAAGCCTTGGTAGAGAATGAAACAGGTCTTAAGCTAAAATTTCTCGTGTCGGATAATGGAGGAGTATTACAATAATGAATTTGATTATTCTTTATTCTAAGAATGGAATCCGCAAGAAAATACAGTTCCAGGAACTCTCACAGTAGAATGGGGTGTCGAA
Organism: Taxus wallichiana var. yunnanensis; assembly: GCA_018340775.1. NCBI lineage: Eukaryota > Viridiplantae > Streptophyta > Pinopsida > Cupressales > Taxaceae > Taxus > Taxus wallichiana. Next base: position 666,816 of record CM031236.1, on the reverse strand, counting down.
AGGATGAACAAAACAATAATGGAATGTGCTAAGAGCATGAGGTTACATGCAAGACTGCCTCTTTCTTTTTGGGCGAAGCGGTGAGCACTGTTGTGTACTTGATAACAGAGGACCCTCAAGTGCCTTGGAAGGAGGCATACCGAGGAGGCTTGGTATGGTAAGAAATTTGATTATTCATTTCTTAGAGTCTTTGGATGTGAGGTTTTTGTTCATATAGAAAAGGATGATAGGACCAAGCTAGAGGCTAAATCAGAAAAATGTACCTTCATTGGTTATGGTGGTGATGGATATAAATGTTGGAGTATTAAGGACAAGAAAATCATTTGATCTAGGGATGTGGTCTTTAATGAGAAAGTCATGTAGCAAGAAGTTGCAGGAAAATAGGGAAGAATCCAAGAAAGAATATGCAGTGGTAGAGGATCTTAGGATGGGAAAGTGACACATGAATCGGTGCAGCAGAACCCCTCAACAGGATCCACAAACTCCTATGTTAAGGAGGTCTTCTAGGGTAAGAAGAGAACCTGAATATTTTTCTCCTTCTCTTTATTATTTGTTACTCATGATGGTGGAGAGCAAAGAGATTTGATGAAGCAATGCAAGTAGATGCTAGGAAGAAGTGGGAGAAAGCCATGGATGAGGAGCATCAGACTCTCATGGAGAACTATACATGGGATTTGGTAAAGCTACCCAAAGGAAAAGAGCATTATAGAACAAATGGGTGTTCAGAGTGAAAGAGGAAGAAGGATGCAAGAAAAGATACAAGGCCGGTTGGTGGTCAAGGGGTTTGCACAGAAAAAAGGTATAGATTTTGATGAGATTTTTTCTCCTGTAGTAAAAATGACTTCTATTAGAATTATTCTAGGAATAGTTGTAGCAGAAGACTTGCACTTAGAACAACTTGATGTAAAGACTGCATTTCTCCATGGTGATTTGGAGGAGGGGCTATATATGCAGCAACTAGAGGGATATGAGGTAAAAGGTAAAGAGGAGATGGTGTGCAAACTAAAGAAGAGTTTGTATGGCTTCAAACAAGCTCCACGTCAATGGTATAAGAAATTTGAGAGCTTCATGATGGAGCAAGGTTATATTAGATGTCATTCTGACCATTACGTGTATACAAATAAATTTGAGGATGGTAGTTATATTATCCTTTGTCTATATGTGGATGACATGTTTGTTGCGGTAAAAACAGGAAATAAAAGTACTCAAGAAGTAGCTAAGTGAATCCTTTTCTATGAAGGATTTGGGGGTAGGCAAACAAATCCTTGGTATGAGGATATCTTGGGATAGGAAGGAACGGAAGTGACTTTATCTCAGGAAGAGTACATTAAGAAGGTCTTGGAGAGGTTTAATATATAGGATGCTAAACCGGTTGGGACTCCTTTGGTAGGCCATTTCAAGTTATCAAAGGATCGGTGTCCTAAAATAGAGTAGGAGAGAATCCGGATGTCCAAGGTACTAGGCTCGATATTGCCCATGCAATGGGAGTAGTGAGTAGATTTATGAGTGATTCGGTAGAGATCAATGGTAGGAAATAAAGTGGATCCTTCGGTATTTGAGAGGGACCATGGGGACAGGTTTTGTGCTACAATGGATCAAACACCACTTTTGTGGTTATGTAGATTCAAATATGGTTTGGAGATGTAGATAGTAGGAGGAGTACAACGGAGTTATGTTTACATTTTAGGTGGAACAACAAGTAAGTTTGGATTTCACGACTACGTGAAGTTGGTGGCTTTGTCAACCACGAGGTCGAGTATGTTGCTGTCATGAGAGGCAAGCAAGTAAATGGTTTGGTTACAAAAATTACTTGAGGAGTTGGGGCATAAGTAGGAGGAAGGAAAGTTGCATAGTGATAGTCAGAGTGTTATACACCTAGCTAAGAACTCTGCTTTCCACTCTAGGACAAAGCATATACAGTTAAGGTACCATTTCATCAGGAAAACTTTAGAGGAAGAGAATTTGAAGCTAGAGAAGATTCATACCAGTCAGAATCCTGTAGACATGATGACCAAGGTGGTCACAAGGGAAAAACTGAATTTGTGTTCAACTTTGGTTGGTCTTCACAGAAACTAGTGAAGGGTTGAGAAGCTTGCTCAGAGGAAAACTAGTCTCCAAGTGGGATATTGTTAGGTTGTGGAGCTTGTTTTCATGTGTGAAAATTTTGAAGACTATACACTAAGATTACTATATACTTTTCATGTATCCTTAAAACGTGCCTCGATATATCGGGAAACGTGATTTTCTCATATGGGCGGGATTTTGACCCATAGGTTTATGGGATGGTTTTTGCCCATGGTTTTGATACCCACAATTTTGTAAAATTGCTTAAGCAATTGTCTATTTATATGGTTTTATGCATATGATAGAAGGATGAAAAACATTGCAGATGTGCTTTGAATTCGGGTGTGAATTCTGTAGAGTTTGTTGAGCATAGCTCCAAATAGATCTAGGTATTGTATTGAGAGAGTGGTGGCTTGTAATAAAATCGAGCAAGTGATTCTTTGTGGACATAGCCGAAATTGGGTGAACCACGTTAAATACTATCTCTTTGTGTTGTGTTATTTTATTCTGCACTTTTATTTGAGGTCTGTAATAATTTTCTACATATTAGTTTCTACTATTGTGATTCTGTGAGGGATTATTCCGCATATTTTATCCCTTATTTCCTAACAATTAAATGTTGACCGAGGTCGGGTTGATGTGTTTAGGGGTCAATTGACACACCTTAGGGATGCATTGATGTCAACCCATCTGGGTCACTACTGACCTCCCCTAGAGTAATCCATTTTTTATAAAACAAAATGCAAAAAATACTAAAACATAAAAATTAACTTAAAAACAAGCATGGGTTTTGTTACTCACCATCCTCCGCACCCTCTAGTGTTTCCTCACTGCTCATGCGGCCTCCATTTTGCACTTTTTGTTTAATCACTCTAATCTCGCTCATCAAATTTGTATGTGAAAATAAGCTTCATCGACCAAACCTTGGGCTTATATATCCCTCAACACCTGGTCATCGTCGACCCCCTGGGGTCGCCGTCGATTGGCCTCAGTCACCATTGATTGGCCTTTGTAATAATTATTTTGAGGTTTCTATCATCTTTCTTACATCCTTTCCTTTGGGAATTATTTACAAGTCCACCTTGGTGGACATACTCTTTTCCCCTTGGGTCATTCTATTCCATTCCAATATTGAAGTCTACCTTTGTGGCCATATCTATTTTCCCCTCTAGGCCTTCCAATCTCAAAGATCACATTTATGGCCATATATATTTCCCCTCGGGGCATTTTTATACATTCAAAGTCCCACCGAACCATACCTATTTCCCCTCCAGAATTTTAATCCAATTTCAAAGTCCACATTTGTGGCCATATCTATATCCCCTCTAGGAATTCTAATCACAAAGTCCACCATTGTGGCCATATTTATTTTTTCCTACACACATGTTTATACTCTCAAATTCCACATTTTTTGGCAATACTTACTTTTCCGTTTGGAATTTTACCTCACAATCCTATCTAATCTGCGCACAAAGTCCACAATATAATAGAAAATCATCACGTGACCTTCTTCGCACTTTTTGACCTCTCGAGGTCGTGCTGAGATAACCGGTGTAGAATGTAAATGGGAATGAAAGTAATGGTTATGGTCAAGCTAATTGGGAAACCTTATATCTTCAACACACAATATTGGAATCTGTGAATCTAAGGAAAATAAATCTCTCCTAACCTAAAGTGGTGTGATGGTACGATATGATAAGATAGCTTCTCGGAGACTCCAATCGATGTCTAGTTCTGCCGAGATTCTATTGGTTGGTGTGGAGCACGCGGGAAGAAAAGTTCAGCACCTCGTGTGGATTTCTAGACAAGGTCATAGAAGTAAAGACAAGAGGTGTAGTGGAGATCCAGGGACTATGGGTGATTTTCTAATCTAGTCCAAAAATTCTTATCCTAATCGGCTGCTATGTTCAACAAGGAGAGTTGTGAAATAATATCGGGTGGAAGTGGTAAAGATCGAATACCAATGTGCATAAACCAGTGTCAATATCTAACTAGTTAACAGGCCCATTGGGTTGTGGGACCTGGGGATCACAACCAAAGACTCATGGAAGCTAAGGCCCTTGTATGCTCATGCATGTAATCAAATCCTATTGCCATGAGTAGTCCAAAATTTGTAGGATTAATTAGAAGTGATGTTTAGCATATTTAGTTGTTTTCTTTTCTCAGCGTATGTTGTTGGTGTCCGTAAGACTATCAAACGTAAACTTGTGTCAATGTCAGCTATTAATTCTGGTCCGTTTGGTTGTGGGACCAAGGGATCACAATTGTATGTCTTTACCTGTTGTGGACCGTTGATGGTCATGCGAGAGGAATCAGATTTGATTTCAGTAAATAAACTACCTATCAAGGGAAATCTAAACTATCTTTTTGGTGTTTTCTTAATATATCAGAACAAAATAATAAAATAAACTAATCTATGCAAGGTAAATGTTTTTGTTCTTTTCTGGTTTTTTAGACAATGCATCTAATCTAATAAAAAATTAAATAAAAACAATTAGCCGGATGTAGCTAACTATTTGTGCAGATATGCGAATCTAAATCTTAAAATCTACCCTAATTCAAAAATAACCCTTCCAACCCTACCTCGAAGTGAAGAACAAATCATAACCCTAATAGAGATATTTGTTCCCCACTGCTTCCCCGGTAATGTTGAAGGAAAAAAATCCTATTGATTTGATCTACTTGTGATTATCTAATTAATTGAAATGAATTGTTTCACTACTCTATTTGATATGTAATTGGAACAATAATTTGAAATTGACAATTTGATAAACAAAGCAAACAAACACACAATTCGACTTGGATGAGCAAGAACTTTAACAAATCCAGTTGTATCAGTATATGTCCCCTCAGTTTGTTCCTTTCTTTCTCTGAGTGTTCATGTGAGTCCAAGGGATTGGGAATGCAAGAACAACAACAAGAAGATGACGCTTGAGAAATGGCAGCTTGGAAGCAATTTGGATGCAATGTAAGTAGAAGAGAGATAACACAAGAGATCTAAGCTTGGCTATGCAATTCCTAGCAAGATTGTGGCAGCAAAACAATACAAGATACAAAAAAATTTAGGCCCCTTTTTCTTGAATACAAGCATGGAATATATAGGAATTGAGGCTAGGAGGTACCTTCATGCACAAGGAAAGAAGAGGTAGTTCCAACTAATTAAATCCATTTAAAAATAGGAGGAAGAAGAACCAAACAATCAAAGCTATTTTTAGACAATTTGGCTTGCGGATGCACAAGCCTTGGACAGAGTTGGTTAAGATCAAATATCTTTCAAACCAAAACAAGATTTCCTTCATATATGATCAGTCTCTTCCGAGTGGTTCTATTTTCTGGAACAACCTTCTTAGCAGCAAACACATCCTTTTGCAGGGGTGTAGCTGGAAGCTTGGGGATGGGCAAAACATAAACTTCTGGACAGATAAGTGGACTGATTCCAACTGGATTTCTGCTTATGATCACATTAAAGACAACTTAATCACAAAGTATGGGCACAAAATCCAGGGGTACATTGAGAGAGATGGAAACAAAAGAAAATGGAAACAACTAAAAGTGGAGAATGATAATGTACAGGCTGATGTTTCTTCTTTACAGAGTCAACTTTCTCTAATTCATATAAGTAATCAAAATCTTAAGGATGAACTCATCTGGAAAGATTCTTTTGACGGGGAATACTCTGTCAAATCAGGATATAATTCTTTCTTTGTATCCATGGAAAGTGAAATTAAGTGGCACAAACTGTGGATGCCGGAGTTAACCCCTAGAGTGAACTTCTTTTGGTGGCTTATCATTAATGGCAAGATCCTTACTAATGACAACCTCATAAAGAAGGGATTCATCATGCCGAATAGATGTTGCATGTGTCAGAAAGAGGCAGAAGACATAAAGCATTTATTCCTCCATTGTGAGTTTGCTTCCAAAATTTGGCAGCTGATTTTTGCAAAGTTTAATCAGAGATGGATTTTTCCCCTTACCTGTCTTCAGGCCTGGGAGCAATGGGACTCTCCGTTTAAGCATTGTGTGGTGAAAAGATTGTGGCAACTTGTTTTACCCCACACTATGTGGAGAGTTTGGAAGGCTCGTAATGATAACATTTTCAGAAACAATAGAAAGGCATGTAACAAAATCTACAAGGAAATCATCATTGCTGTGCAAGACAATATTGCTAGATTTAAACCTCCTAAAAATAGGCTCTACCCTGAGAAGGAAGAATACATCTTGACTGAATGGAATATTGACACTGGCAATAGGAATAACAATGGTATTGATAGAAACACAGTCCGATGGATTAAACCTCCCACTGATTGGCACAAGTTAAATTTTGATGGGGCCTCAAAAGGCAATCCGGGGGAATCTGGAGGAGGGGGAGTTATCAGAGATCAAAGAGGTTGTTTAGTTGCTGCTTTTTCTGGGAGAATGGGCAGGCAGACCAATCATTACTCTGAAGCCCTGGCGCTCTTTGGGGTATAAGACTTACCAGAGATTGTAATATTCTGAATATTATAATTGAAGGGGATTCTCTGAATATCATCAATCTTTTAAACAAAAAGCAACACCCCAGCTGGTCTATCAGAGATTTCATTGAGGAAGCCATTGATATATGCAAGAGCTTTGAAAATGTTAAAATCACCCACACCTATCGGGAAGGAAATAGAGTCGCTGACAGCTTGGCTAACCTCGGTGTTACTAATACCTTTCAAACTTGGCTTAGGGGGGATGTTCTGCCCACTCAAATCAATAAAGCCATAATCAATGATCTTCATGGCCGTGAAAATCAGCACTAACGGCTGTAATTTGGGCGCTAATGTGCGGATCCTCAAGTACAATATGATGACATCACATAATATATGGATGATTGATGCGATATGTGCGAGATGGACTGTCATCATTTTTAAGCATAGAAGGAAAGCCGAGGAGTGGGGCAATAATTACATGTATGCTATAATAATTAATTCTGCTTTCACGGAAAGGAAAGATTCAAAAACCAACATCAGAGCTCTGCCTGTCCCGCATAGTGAGAGCATTTTTACCATTGAGAACAGGAAAAAGAGCAGAGGAAACATGGGGGGTCCGCCTTGCAAAACTGAACCGACCCACAATCCGGCATGGAAAGAGAACACGGTGCTGTGGAATTACCTTCAAATCGGGGGTCTGTCTAATTTAATTGAAAGGGTACAAGGATTTGACCAAGACATCTCTATCAGATTCACCCAGGGATGGAAGAATCAGATTGTCAAATACAATAACATGGAGATTGAGGTCACAGAAGAGCTCATCACCCAGGTCATGGGCCTCAGCCTGGAGGGCACCAAATTCTTCAGTAAAAAGGTGGACAGGGAGGTCGAGACCAAGAAGTTCCTGGACGATGGTGAGAATCTTGAATTCGTGACTGCTGGCATCAAGGTGGCGTCGATCCCTGAACCTTTTGCTGAGCTGGCCAAGATGGTGGTTAGGTATGTCACTCTTGAAGGTAGATTTGTGACAATACCTCAAAAGCATTTGATATTTCTAAATCACTTTCGTAGAAATATCACCATTAGCTTTCCTCACTATTTGATTAACTCGTTGGAGAAATCAATAAGGGAAGTTCAGAGCCACTCTAGGGCTGTCCCTTTGCATCAGGGACTTATCCTCCTGATTCATCACCATTGTTCTAGCTACCCCCTTGAATCCTACCCCACCTTCCTCCTCCATTCCTCCTCCTGCTCGCACCGCTTCCACTCCCCCTGCTGAAAAGGAAGCTTGAAACTGCTGCTTCCAGCAAGAAAAGCAAGAGCATAAAAGATAAAATCCCTCCTTCCCAATGGGTCCTAAGAAGCCATAAAGACCTGGAACTTGCTGAGAACCTCCTGCATATCAGTATTCCAATGGAGGAGCCCAAGGAGGAGGGCTTGATGGACAGAGTGGACAGGTTAGAGAAGGAGATACAAGAGCTAAAAGGGACTATAAAAAATATGGAAAGAGCTAAGGGTAAAGGTATTCTTCAAAGTGATGATGATGAGGGGGTTATTGCTGAGGTCTTCAAGAAGTTACAGTCCCTGGATGGCAGAATGGGCAATGCTAAAAGCCGCAATGACTGCATATTATCTACCCTTAAAAGCATATATAATTTCATTGAGCAGCATGTGCATAGTGTCTGCAGTTTAAGTGGGGTTAGTGAGGACATCTGGGGACCTAAAGAGAAAAGAGATATGGCAATTTCCCAGGCTGATGTGACTGACTCCTCTCAGGCCACTGCCATTGCCTTCTTCATGTCACTGCAGGCCATCAAGACCAAGATTGACAGGGCAATAAAGTAACGGGTTGCTGTGTGGCTACTTTTTGGCTGCGATGTTGCTGTTATCTGGCGGTTCAGGCACTGTTTTTTGGGAGTTTTTATGATGCTTCTCTTTTTGTTGCTTTTTGTTCTCTTTGGCTTCTTTTGGGATCATCATTCGTTTGGATCCTTTCTTCACTTGTATTGTCTTACTTGGCTGTTGAGCCCTCTTTGGTTGGCCATTTTTCCCTTCTCTGGGATGTATCTCTCATTTTGACTATCTGGCTTTTGAGCCCTTTTGTATACAGGGTATAGTCCCTTCAAAACTATTTTCCCTTAATAAAAAAAAAGTGAAGTTAAGTGAAACGTCACATGTTAAAACACACATGACATGATTCTTAAAAAAGTGGGCAAGAATGCCACCTGTGGGGGTGGAGGTTTAATGACGCGCCGCCCGCCTAGGTGGCGGTTTCAAAACCGCCACCGGGAAGAGCGAGACACTGCACTTTGAAGGCCAAAACATGCACAAAAAGAGACGGGGAGCTGAAAAATGCATAGAAATGTTAAGTACGGATATCTAGGCTACAAATATACACTACGAATGGGTTTTGGAGCTCGAACACCTTTTTTAAAGGAATTTGAATCATCATTGGGGATTCTCAGAATGCTTTTTTTTTGACAATGTAACACATGTAATTTTGGGTGCGTACATATTTCCCCCTCGGAGATGCGTCTTAGCCATGAAAAGGCATAAAACGTGAAGTCGAGTATGGCATTCCTGAAATGGGGAGTTATAAGCTATACCTAACACACTCGTGTGTCAAAACATCACCGTCCAAATTCTGCTACCTGCAAGAAGAAGAAGACTCAAGTGTAGATAGATAAAATATCGAAAAATAAACACTAAATCAAAACGACAAGAGGACTTACCCTTTGTGCGAGTATGTAAAGATATACTTGCACCAACAATCCAGTCCTATAAACACATACACTCAAAACAAGGTCAAAATAACATATATATATATATATCAAAACAACTCATTTTCTAATTCATTTGTGCTATTCGATTTGGTGAATTTGGAGCTCTGGACCCACGATGACCATTTTCGATGAGAGTATAGCTAATACGACCGTGACGAGATCGTGATTATGCCTCCACGAGCGAGAGATCGACCAACACGGTCTAAGGTTGGTTATTTTCACTTTTTTCTTTTAATACCTAAAATGTAAAAACATTGAAAATTTCACCTAGGAGGGATTATTTTCAAAAAAAATTGTCTTAAATGAGTCTCTAGGGGGGCGCCCATAAGGCATTCTTTTATTTGGTCAAAAGTAGTCCTTTTGTCTTTTTGAGCATTTTTAGGGTAAAATGGCGCGTTTGGAAAATCGGTCTAGGACCGCCGCCCAAAGCAGGTGGTGGTCTTGAAATCACCACCTGCACTTTGGGTGGTGGTTAAAATAGAATGACCAAAACATGCATTAACTTGGATTTTTTTGGATTTTTGATGTTTTGTCATGTTTTTGGTGAGCTTATTTTTTGGTATACGTTACTAACTTGCTCTTTTTCATGTTTTGGTGAATGTAGAAGGAGTACATTAGATGTAATCAAAGAGGGAGTGTGATTGGCTCCCTGGTATCCTAGATCAGCTGACCCAGGGTGAGATGGAGCTTCTCCAGAGGGTAGTAATGGAGGATTGCATGGGTCCCCCACGTTACTAGACCTACCCAAAATTGTAGGTCTTGCACCACCTGGAAAGAGGTTACACATACCCCAATGATGATACAAGTCTCCTTGTAAGGTGTTTAGAATCCAGAAAAGCTCGCCAAGTATACGTTTGCATCCCATGTGCCTCATCTAGCCTCCACGTGCGGTGGTCCTACGTGTTTTCCGAGAATGTTTTGACGATCTCGTCAAACATAAAATTCAAATTTCTATCCGCATTCTTCAACCACTTTGCTTTGCATTTATGTTTTGGCCACCTAGTAAATAGTGTTTTCTCTTTGTTTAATGGTAAAGGAGTTTAATTCCAAGTTACCCTCTAGTGAATGCAATTGCTATAAATAGCCAGCTTGTTTTCAAAAAAAAATGGCCCCTCTCCTTCTCTATTTAATTATTTAGTTTGTTTGAAGTTCTTGCTTAGAGTTCCAATAGTTTCATGTTTTGCATCAGTTATTAGCTTTTCCTTTGTTGTTTAGGATCACTTGATCTTCTTGTTTCCATCTTACTTCATTGTTGTTCCATACAATCAGCTTAGGATAAGGTAGTTTCATTCTTAGATTGGAATCCATTTAGAGTTGTAGGTTTTGTTTTGTCACAAAAGATAGTTTCCAGAATTCTCGGCGTATTTGTGTTGTATTCCCATGCAATAAATCCTGCTAGGAATTACATAGTCAAGCTCTGTTCACTTGCACTATCCCTCTCTTACTTGCATTATATTCAATCCATATTGAAATCTACCATTGTTTGACTATCTTCTTCTGCTGATGCTATCATATACACACTTTTCTAGATTCACGAGAACACGAAGGAACAAGGAGATCACACTGAGGGAACAAAGTCACACACAACTGGATTTACCATTGTTATGTAAACTCCATGTTTGAGCTATCAAAGTTGTAGTTAAAATATATCAAATAGAGTAGTAAATTATTTCATTTTAGTTAAAGCTCACTTTCAATATTGCCAGGAAATCTGTGGGGAATGATAGTTTCTGAGAAACTATGATTCATTCTTCACTTATAAGGTAGGATCAGAAGTCTTTTCGATTAAACTAGTTGGTTATTTAAATATTTAGGATAAACTCACAACTACAGAGGCAAATATCTATACTAGGCTACCTTGCTTGTTTTGATTTTGTTATTAGATTAATTGTCCATCTTCTGAATATATTAGAATAGCTGCTTTTTTAATTTCGTTAAAATACTTCATCAAAAATACAAAAATAAAAGAATATATGTATAGTGTAGATACATTTTTCATAAATATTTTAGTCATTTCAGTTAAAATTGAATCATATTTGTATGACAATGCGGGACCTAGAGAGCCCAGAGAATACGTGTTTGAACCAATAGTGCCTCAATGAATCTCCCCACAACACTAGTTGATATAGACCAAGACCTTAGGATTCAGGTTTTTCAAACAATAACAAACCTACGAGCAATTAGTGAACAATTGAGAGAGTTGAATATTGAAGACGACAAGGCATACACATTCTGGTCAAATCAACCCAACTACAGACTGCCTTGATAGGACATCCGCATGACTATACAAGAACTCGAAAGAGAACAAATATTTGGTTGCGATCCTTTAGTTCCACAACCCAACACAGGAGACCTCCTCATCGACATAGATATTGGCTTACGTATTCAAGTTTCCAGAACACCCGTAAGGTATTATGAGAAAATCATACAACTTCTAGTTCTAAACATAGAAGCTGAAAAATCTTATGACTATTGGATAGTCGGAAGAAGAGATTGACTCCTCATATGACCATAGGAGGTCTGCCACAACCATGAACTTACGGTTGTGATCCATAGGTCCCACAACCCAATGGGCCTACTGATCAATCAGATATTGACGTTGGTTTACACACACTAATATTTAGATCCTCACCACTTCCGCCAGACATCATTACACAGTTCTCTGTATTAAACATAACATCAATCAGCTAGGGATTTCTGGACTAGACCAGAGAATCATCCATAAAACTCTGGAGGACCCACTACACCTCTCATCACCATTTCTCATGACCTTGTTCGAAATATACACGAAGCACCTACAAGTCATTTTCCACGTATCCAATGCCAATAAATAGGATCTCAGCAGAGCTCGACATTGATTAGAGCCTTCGAGCATCTATTATATCCGAATGATTCATTAAGCCAATTCAGGTTAGGAGGGACTTCTTTGCCTTAGATTCATAGATTCCATTATTACATGTTGAGGATATAAGATTACCCAACTATTTTGTCTGTATCCACATATATTCCATTCTCACCGGTTGTCTCGGCACGACCTCGGGAGGTCGGGTATGAAGAAGAGCTACTTGTAGATTCCCATGCTTGCATGTCACTTTTCTATCGTACAAAATTGGTGACCTGTGTTGGTCTCGAAAATCTATCGGGAGGGGCAGATCTATGGATAGATGAGTCAACAAAGGTGTGTAGGACATAGCCCTCTTTGATACAACAAAGTGAAACTGGTTTATTGCTATTCTACCAGCAGGAATATGCACAATTCTTATAGTATTTTGCCTTCGAGGTTTGGGATCTCATCCCAATTGGGGTGTTTCCGACTTATGGAAAGAAGGGAATGAAGAGAGGAGAGGAGATATAACACATATATTCAAAGCACAAAGTCTTAATATTTGTATTAATGTTTTCTTTTGTAAAAAAAGTACCAAGCCTTTTCTTCTCACTTCTATTTTTTATCTAAAAATGTCCACACTGAATACAACAAGTATTCAAGTATATATAGAAGAAGGAGAAAGAAAGAAAAGAAACCAACGACTAATTACAAGATATTTACAAAAATATCTAAAAGTCAACTATTGACTTAGGGTAACTTGGTGGATGAAAACATCCCATGGTACAACATGGATGATATCATCATTTATGCCAACATACTTTTAAATATTACAAAAATAAAGCTAAGAGGAGGAAGGCTATTCGTCATCATCTCAATGGTGAAAGGGGAGTATCTTTACATACGCTCGGGAGAGGTAATGTGGAATTGGGCTCGAGACTCCATGAATTTGCTAACCATCGGTTGGAGTCGATCCTAGGAAGGACCTTTAGTGTGATCACCGATGACTTCACAAACCTCCCGCTCATCTCTGAGTTTCTCTGGGAGTTTGAAGTATTCATTACCTGCCTCCATAAGGTATCCCACAAACTCAAGGTAGGACAGAAGGTTGTTGATGGATTTAGCGTCAAAAGTAGCTTTTGGCCCTAACCCTTATGAGATGATCTATTTGAAAAGCTGAATGGTTTCATCTATCCTCCTTAGCGTGTAATCCACACCGAGTAACCCTGGAGACATCCTCAAGATGATTTGTTCCATTTGATGCATGGCCTCATGAGCTTCCTCTAATTTATCAATCTTCTCCAAGACGAACTCCATTTTGTGATAAAGTTCAGTGAACTTTGTTATCACTTCCTCACTATCCTTGAGGATTTGGTCTCTCCAGGAGGACACTGCCATGCCTTGTTCGCCAATCTTGGCATATTCATTTATCTTATCCTGACTAAGGGCCTCAGGAGTTTCAGTGGCAGTTGTAGGAGGTGCACTGCCCATTTTCTGCAGGGCTTGGAGAAGGTGTCTATTTTTCTCTTTTAGTATCCTCTTCTCTTCCTTTGCTTCCTGAAGCTTCTTACAAAGGGCATCCACTACAGATAGGGCCTCTCCTTGAAGGCTCTCGGAGGATGTTCCCATTGTGACCTACGTCACTGTATAATCTGTAGGAGACAGATCCTTTTTATCCTTTGTGGGATCGGGATACGCGATCTCCATTACTCTTTCTCCCGATGCACTCTAAGAGAAGCGGGTTATTAGTTTTTTCTTCTTGGCCCCTTTTGTTGGGATGACGGAGAAGTCCATAGGTGTAATGGGGACTTTCCTCTTATGCTAGCTCAGTCTTTGGGAGATCCATGCTGGACTTAAGGGGAGGGGTACGAGAGGTGGAAGATAGAACAGCTGCAACGAATGAGGGGAAGTGCATCGAGACACTCGGTGTTGGCATTGAGAGAGAAGCCAACAAAGTACTCATGGGAGGAGGAGACTCATGGGGGAGGGAGCGAGAGATGAGAGAAGAAATGTTGGGGGATAGCTCGGCGAGGGAAGAGAAGATGGAGGAAGATGAAGGGGAACATTAGAAGACGGGGAGAAGACACAACCAAAGGAATGGTTGGTCGAAGCGACATGAGGAGGGGAAGGAGGAGTGGGAGAAAGAATGGTGGGGACCTCAAGTGGTTATAATAGTGAAAACATCCAGGAGTAGATGTGCCCATTGGAATAGTTACCGCTTCTTCTTCTTCGAGATGATATCAGGCTTATCACTGTTCTGTGTGGCGGAGGGAGGACTCTCGGGAGCTTGTTCTGAGTAGCGCTTGATTCCCTCTCCTTGTCTTTTCCTTTCCTTTGGGCAAATGCTGCTTGGGCTGGTGGTGCATTACCTAAGGGAGACATAGTTAAGTCTACCCCAAGGTAGATGAGACCGTTAAACTGCACCAATGCTCGTGCACCTTTGTAGAGTGTCTTTGACTCTTTCCTCGATAGTTTGAGGTGCTTTTGTTCCGTCTATCTCCGAAAATAGCCAATCGTCTCCACCGTATCTAGATAGACTGATCAATTTCTTGATCGGTCATTTAAAAATCCTTTGAGATAATGGCCACGCCATATTGGATAATTCTGCTAGGGCCATGCGGGAGTGGTCTTTCCTCCTAAGCTTGACCTCGTGATATAGGTCAATGTAGATGTCCTCGATCGTGGGCGTGGATCAGATCGAGTTTTGCCTTTGGGAGGAAATTACGTAGATCAAAGTTTGGCCTTTCCAAGAAATTGTGTTTTAGGTTGAGTAGCTCTAGTTCCACGAACATTTCCCGAGCCTTGGTGTGACAAGTGCGGGTGTACCTACCCTTTGTGAGGGGAAAGGAGTTCCACCCTTCTTCCTTTTTGAGGCACTTCTCGTGATATGTTATGAGTACATCGCCTAGAGAGCTCCAACGGGATCAACTTAGGGCCTGCATATCTTGGTAACTTGGTGGGCTATCCCAGGAAGTTGGCTGCTCTAAGATAGGTGAAAGTGTGGAATTGTGTAAATAACACCCCCACTTCTCTATTACAGTTCTTATGCTCTTGGTCATCGACCATGAGTCATATTGGGCCTCAATAGGTAGATGATGTTGTAGAAGAAGGCATCGTTGATCTTGCTAAACTGTGGGATGCTGTTTTCTAGCTTCAAGTCTTGATAATATTAATATATTTTTACCTAGGGCCACACCCGCATTCGGCTTAGTGCCGATAGTCCCTCTCGGAAGGTCAGTAGCGTAGACCATGTAGGAGTTCATGTAGAACCTCCCGTTGTTGTGAGTTGTTAAAGCTACTCGGAGATGGTGCTTTAGTGATGATCTCGCATATTCAAAACGCTGATCGGGCACGTTCTTGTTCATTGTTTCCGGATACGAGCATCCATTTGTGGAAGTAATGGGCATCGAAAGCCCAAATACCTGCTTAGGAAGGTAATGGTATCACTCGGTTCCTCGAGAAGTCATTGTGGTGAAAAATCTGTGGCCACCTAGTTATTACCTTCTTATTTTTCAGGTATACTTCATTCATTAACTGCATGCATTTGTCTTCATTTTCCTTCCATACCTTTATGCAGTCTTCTTGGCTTATAGCCACAAAAATTCGGTGGTGAGGAATACCCAACATGATTTCAAAGTGTCGAGTAGTGAGGTTGATTATAACCTCCCCTTTTCATTCATGACACACCTTGTGTCTTTGTTGTAGCACTAGGACACCACCATCATGAATTCATTATTTACTACACTTTGCGATGGGATTCCCCCAATGAAGTGTAGACCACTACGCACGAGTTTGTCCATCCATGGACTGCCTATGACCCTTTTGGTTCGGCCTAAAATTTATCCATATCTATGTGGCCAAGTTCGGCATCCGATGTCCAAGTCACATTCTACATGGGATTTGGGCATCCGACCTCCTTTGATACTTGTATTTCATTTCTTCCTCGTGAGTTTAGCCTTACCCTTTGACTTGGTTAGTCTCTTGCTTGATGTAGACATATGCGAATCGAGTTCGAGTTGTTGATCTGCAAGAAGGAGGATCAAGTCCATCGCAAAAGAGCCATGTTAGCTATTAGATTTTCCATCAAGGCTTTCTGAGAATGAGGAGTTAGTGATTTAAAAGCTTAACGGGTGCATGGCACAGAATCTACAGCAGTGTAGGGTCAATAAAGCAAGGTGCAGCGATGCGAGTGTCAGAAGGAAGAAAACGAGTGCCGAAGGGTGTAGGGCATAGGAAATTTACATATAACATCAATGTTGTTGTAGACAAATTTGTGCCTGCGCCATTATATAAGGTTTTAAAGCGGGTGCAAATAGGTTTGGTGTTGCACGAGAATAGGATGCGGAAATGGCGCGAGATATGGAGCGTGTTACATAACATTTTGGTGCGCCAAAGGGGCACAACATTAAAGGGTGTATCACTTACTTTATGTGTGTCAAGGGGCCTTTGGCGTGGTGCAAGAAGAGCTTTATGACACCCTTTGTTGTTGTAAGCGGCATTGCACCTACACCTATGTAAGAATTTTCTTAGTTTTATACGACGCAGAGGGATGCGTGCTGCAATCAAGGTCGGTGCGCCCTTTTAAGCCTATTGTGTTTTATGTATGACAGACATGGTGATTGTGCCACAGGAAAGCCGTGGGTTTTGGAAATGCAACAACTTTACATTTTCTCTCTTCTTGGATAGGTTTGTGGTTTTTAGGCCTCCTTCGTCATGGATTTGACAGGTGAGGGGAACAGAGGAAAGAGGCTTGTTGGGTTCATTTTGGTGATAAAGCACTCCAGGACCAGCGAGATCGGGAGGAGGGTGAAACTAGTTTGGGGAAGCCTCTTAGGTTTATTTATTCATTTAATAGCAAGCATAACTACAACAAACCAACAAGCAAAAATCACAAGAAAATCAAGAACCACTTACCAGGAGATATATAGACTAGAAGAAACGAAGCGGGGTCCACGAAAGTGATGTAAAGCGACACGAAGATGACGGGGGCATTGGCAGTGCGAGAGGAAAAAAACTTTCACATGTTTTTTCAATCATGAAAATGACAGGGCGGATGCGCCTATATATATTCAAAGGCACAATAAATGCGCCACCAACCTTTTTAAAAGGGCGCACCAAAACATATGTCGACATGAAAATATTTGCGCCCTTTGGCGCGGGTATGTTTGTGTTAGCAAGAAATTATCTACGCCTTGAGCACAAATTCGGGATTTATCGACATGGGATTTTGAGTGCTTTTGGCGCACCACTTAAGGACACAACATTTTTTTGCTGTTTATAGGTTGGTGCATGCACCTTGCGCGCAGTAAGAAAGAAAGACGCATCACAAGGAGGCACACATTTGTTGTGTTAACACTTTGAAGGGTGCACCAAAGGAATAGAAAGGGGTGCAAATTCATCCTGTGTTGCATGAACAAAATATGTGCCTAGCCAAAAAGGACCAAAATGACTAAGTTCGAAAAACTAGATTTTCCAGAAAGGGATTTTACACCATTCTAAACACTGAGGAAACTTGACAAGGAACCAGAACAAAATTTTGGCGTGGTTACTTGTAAAATTGCCCTCGTCAATTTTACAGGATAACAGATGGCTCTTTCTGGGGACTATCTTTAAGTGAAGCTAAGGGTAGAGAATCCCAGATCAACATGTGCCTATCCATTGGGTTATAGAGTCAAAAACAAGGGCGAAGACAAAAGAAAACACACAACCAACAAAAGAAAACACATGATGAAAACAAACACACAACATAAAGCAAACTATACAAAGAAGAGAGCAAGCTCTACTTCATGAATATTTTGAGATACTAAGAGAATTTTGGAAAGTTTCATCTTGATTGCTCATGCAGTGCACGAGAGCGGGAAGTTCCACAAAAATGGGGAGCTCAAGCATCGATCCCATATAATACTTGAAAAGGTGACATACCAAGAGACCTTTTTGGAGTAATGCGTTACGCCCATAAGGCATCATATAATGACTTGTGCCACGACCGTTGATTCTCATCAACTAGCTTCCGTATGATGGTCACTAAGTTTTATTCTTGGATTCTGCCTGACCATTTCCACGGGGTAATAATCGAGGTGTGGGCAAGGTTATCTCGTATTCATAGCAAAAGCGATAACCTCCGAGAGGAGAAGTTAGAAGCATTATCAGCAATAATCTTGTTTGGGAACGCCAAACCTCACAATGATATTTTCTTTGATGAAATTACAAACAACTTGAGAGGTGGCATTCTTACGGGCATGGCCTCCACCCACTTGGTGAAGTAATCTGTTCTTGTTACGACATAACAATGTCCGACACTTGATTGTGGATGTAGTGCTTCGATAAAGTAAATTCCCCATTTCTGAATGGTTCGTCGATAACAACCAGACTTGATGTTAAAAGTAGTCAATTTTGGTTTGCCAACAAATTGTTGGCGAGCTCACATTTTGCTACCCAGGTGGTTGTATCCCAAAATAGCGTTGGCCAATAGTACCTGGCTCGGATGATCTTGTGTGCTGTCACGGAAGAGGAAAAATGACCACCGCAGGTTGAATCATGGAAACTCTCAAGTAACTTTACCTGCTGCGGCTTGTCAACACATCGCAGGAAAATGCCATCAATTCCGTGTTTGTATAAACCATCATCCCAGATGACATATCTGGCTGCTCTGAGCTTTATAGTATGCTTCTCCTTTGAAGTTAGATGAGCTGGGCACTCATCATAAGTGAGAAATAAAATGATATCGAGAATACCATTCGTCGCTAGTTGCAACAAATAGAACCATAGGCGGGAATAAAATTTCTCAAGCTGGCTTTACATTTCATCAGCGTAATCATCTTTTTTTCTTTACGAGACCTTTGAATCCTTGTTTTTAGCCATAAGTTGACATAGGCCCTTGCCTCTTACCAGCTTGGTTGGTTTTATATCTAGATCATACTCTTGGACCTTCGCGATCCAATTCCCTCGCAAGCTTCCTAACTCCTGTTGAGTTAGGATTGACTTGACTGCCGTGTCAAGAACCAGCACTACCGTATGAGAGTTTAGGATATAATACCTGAAGTTCTTGACTGCTTTGACAACAACGAAGGCATGTTTTTCCAACTGAGACATCTTTAATTCATGAGGCTTGAGGGGAGAGCTCATGAATGTGATTGGAGATTCAACATCCTCAGAATTCTTTTGCATTAGGATGGCTGATACAGTATGCTCAGATGCATAGCTATACATGATAAAATCCTTGGAGAAATCGGGACATACCAGGACTGGTGCATGGGCAACAGAGGCTTTTATATCCTCAAATGACGTCTTTCCTTCTTCACTCCACCGAAAATTTTATGACCCTTTCATCATGTTTGATATGTGGTGAGTCTTTTTAGCAAAGTCGGGAACAAAGCACCTGAGAAAATTCACCTTTTCGAAGGAGTGAATGTCGGTCTTGCTTGTGGGTAAGGTAAGGCTCTGAATAGCCTTAACCCTTTCAACATCTATCTTTGTCCCTTCCTTGCGACAACGTGTCCCGATAACTTTCCCTTGGTGACCACTGAAAATAGACTTTTTCAGATTTAGGGAGATCCGTGTTCTCGACATCTATTCAACACTTGTTCCAAATGATCACAATGATCACTTCGCTGTTTAGAGAACACCGTTAAGTCATCTAAATAAACTATGATAACCTTTCCCATCATACCTTTGAACGTGAAGTCCATCACTCATTGAAAGGTAGCGCTTAGCGTTGGTTAAGCCGAAAGGCATCTGCTATAGGTGAATGTGCCCAGGGGGGGGTAGTGAATTTGTTTTGAATTGGTCTTGGTGAGACTTCAATTTGATTATAGCCCGAAAAACCATCGAGCATGGACATCATTTATGAACTAGTTACTAACTGTAGAACTTGATCCATTATGGGAAGCGGGTAGTTGTCCTTCAAGGATGCCCTGATTCATGTTGCGAAAATCTCGCGAATGCGTATTTTGCCATTATTTTTTTCATCGGCACAATATTTATGACCCATGTCTTGTGGTGGATAGGAAAGATGATTCTTGCATCTAGCATTTTCTATATTTCTACTGGATGGTACTTGAGACCTTGGGGTTATAGTGCCTCTATTTACAAGCGAAAGGGTTTGACATCTTCTTTTAACGGGATGTCATGCTTTGAAGCGTCCTTCAGCTTGAAAGACTTTAGATCGGCATAAGACCATGCCAATACATCCATGTATTTCTTCAGCAATTTTACAAACTTCTAATTTTCTTTAGGTGTGTAACACTTTCCGATGTTCACAAGCTGCGGGTGTTCCTTAGTAGACCTAGATTGTGAGGCTCGGTTTCGGAGAGGAGTTAGGGTTACCTCGTTGTTTCTTTTTGACAAAATGATCATGTTTATCAAAAAAATGTTCTAGAGAAACCAAACCTTTTGGAATTTTATTTCCTTTGAGCTGACATATGTCATCACCTCCTTTTGATTCATCATCTTGATCGATATGATTCATGGCATACTGAAGTAGATCCTTCGAAATGAAGCTCACTAAAATTTTCGCCTTCTCCGAAAGGTAATAAGTTGATTGTCATTGTTGAATACTTGCCAGTCTAAGGAATTGTCAGCAGCACAGTTGGTTGGAAAACCACCTCAATGGTATATGTGTTTGTCTTGACCACAGGTGGGGAGCATGAGAGATGCAGAGACGGATAATGAATTGGCCATGTCATTTTGAGCTCTTGGGATGGATTTAATTGAAAAATTGTCAAATTCTTCAATGTTATCCCACACCGCATTGCGGTAATGCTGAGCCTTTCATTTTTACTTGGTATATCCTTTTTACTTGATTTCTGACCAGCTCAACATCACCCCTGTACTTTCGGGTTCTTGATTCCCCTTTCTTTTGCCACTTGCATGCCAAGTAGCAAAGATTCATACTTAGTAGTATTATTTGTGTTGAAAAACTACAACTTGAAAGAGAGAGGAAAAATCTCCTCCTCGGGGATATTAACACATGACTCAAAGCACCACATCCACTAGTTGTAAAGCGCCATCAAACCTGTACCATCCATATCTTGTTGATATCCTCCTCTCGAAAAGAATATCCATTTTATCAAACTCTATAGATAAGAAATAATTCCCCATCCCTGATGATTCGAAGAGAATTTGGGCTTTGGGGTCATCAGAATTAGTAACCAAGTACTTCTTTTGTGATTCTGGCTCCAATGTTTGCATTACACCTTTAACTTGGGGATTCGGCCTTAGAGCAGTCCATATGAATCTCTCCACCAACTTCTTGGAAAAGCTCCTTCCTAGTAGAATTCCATATCTTTGTTGGAATATCAGCAACGAGGATGGCCATTTTCACTCTTTTCTCTAGGAATGCTGCAAACGCAAACTGTGCGTCTTTGATTTGACCAATCAACGGAACCTGTTTGGTTTCCAAGGAGTAACATCTACCAAAAGGCTTGGTAAGAGTGAGGCCCATAGCGTGGGAAAATTTTACCGGCATGACATTATCGAAGCCCTAGAGACAATTATGCGATTCTTAGCTTGTGACCATTGATTAGGAGGGAGAGATAGAAAGGTTCTATTTTGCCCGACGTGGAAGTTGAGGCAACATTTATGTGAGATGCAGGAGGGGTGGAAAGTATTCCTTTTGGGGAGGCATGAGAAGTTATGATAGCTTGGATTTGAATATATTCGATCAATCTTACAAGCTACTGGGGTTTGGATTTGAAGATACTTAGCTTGAGACATTTGGATCTTGGTCTTTTTAGCATGGTCAATTATGTCAAGCGTGGCAAAGGGTTGTGTTGATGGAGGAATGAGTCCCTCATTTTTGATGGTGGGGTAGGATTACTAGTCACGATAGGAATAGGAGAGGGTTGATTCGGAGGAGATAGGGGAAAAAGATTTCTTTGAAAAATACTTAATAAGGGTTGAGCAAGAAGGGATTACCTCTTTTTGTAATGGTTGGAGGCGTGTTTGACACGGCTTTCTCTTTTGTATCCTTGCAGCAACTTGATTCTTTTCCTTGAGAGCGGGTAAAAACAACATATGATCTGCCATTTGCATATCATGGGTACCCTCTTCTTCATTAGATTCTTCCCCGTCAAATTCCATATACCCGATCGTGAGAGTCGTTAGTCGGTTCACTAAAATTTTTATCATCTTCATCTTGGGACGAAGGTTCTTCATAATTTTGCTCCTCTCTTGATCTCAACTAGGGCATTGACCGAGAGGAGCCTCGAGTGCCAAGCTGTGGAATAGTTGTAGGTAAATGCGGCCTTTGTGGGACGTTGTTGGAAGTGAAATTTCTTCGTGGAATATCTCGGTATGAAGAGTCGAGGAAGCTTGAGCTAGCTATTTTTAACGCGAGCAAGTCATTCACCATCTTTTGAAATTCAGATCGGATGAAGTGGCACGAGAAGGATTTACTGACTTTTAGCTTGGACGGCTCTCATTTCAATTTGCAGGATATAAGCAAGTTGTCTTCTATTTGAATGGCTACATCTTGAGCTAGAACCATAGTAGTAACTTGTTCTTGCAAGAGTAAGAAAGCTGACTTTCAAGCTCATGGCATTCATGAAGAAACAATTTTGATTTTAAACGGTGTTGGCGGCATGGCGGGCGGCACACGGTTGATTAGTGAATTGAAATGAGAAATGAAATCATGCATGGTTTCATCGACTTCCTTCTTCAGTGAGTGATCTTTGTGAGTAACATGAGCACGCACCCTCGAAGGCTTACACCTATCTTCAAATATAGTCCGTAATGTGGCCCAAATAGTGATAGATCCAACCAAAAAATGTTGGAACCACTCTTCCATGGGTCCTTGCAAAAACCTTACACACTTAATTATTTATTAATTACCTTATAATTAATAAATCCACATCTCAAAACCTGCCACCTCACCTCGCCACCTCACCATGACCTAGCCCTAACCTAAACTAACCTAATTAAGACCTATAACTTGGTCAGACCCACACCCATGACTCATCACCCCTCACCCGCACCAAAACATGAACCTAATAATGACTTGACCAAGCCCCTGACTGACCCCTCGGGAGAAAAGGAGGAAAGTTGGCTATTTTACTAAAAATAGCCAACTTTGACCTAGCGACATCGGTCCCTACTGCGGCCGGCATCGGTTAGGTAACCGCCATCGGTTCCCTGTAAATGACCTCCTGACCAAAACAAAAGGATCGAATTCATTTTGCGAGAGAGGACAGAGAAGTGAGAGAGAGAGAAGAGGTTGCAGAGAGGAGTATTGAGCCCAAGACTATAGCTGAGCAACTAGATCACGGTCACACTCATCCAAACATTGGGAGAGTCGGAGGATAGCTTCATCAGCTCACTTCCGATTTTCGGATCATCCCAACTGAGCCTTGCCTTCGCCACTGCATTCCTTGGACCTGCATCCACATCAGAAACTAGTAAGTAGTCTCTTTTATTACCTTGTATGCTTCTAGACACTACTTTGTGAACTTTTGATTCATAGTGATTATAAGCTCACTCCTGGATCTACCACCCAGCAGCACCCTGCACCTAACCTTCATTCATCCATCTCTATATTGCCCCAAAGACAACTTTCTCACTCTCTGAGTCTTCTCTATCACCCTACTACTCCCCTCAACCATCTACCAACCTTCTAAACCCCATAACCACCTTACTGACCAACCTCCATTTAAAAACCCCTAAATCACTCCCCCTACTGATATCGGTTATCCCCTACTGGTACCGGTTTTATAACGCGGTCGGTTATCCAGTGACCGGCATCGGTCACTGTGACTTATACCAAAAACCAACCTTTCACCTATTTACCTCCAAACAATCTCATATCCAGCCTTGTCTATCCCTGTAACTTGATCGAGCGTATCGATAACCGGTGACCAAACAAACAACATGACATTTTATTATTGGTAGTTTAGTCTCTATTGCTTTTAGTGAGGTACCTAAATCGTGATTTCATGCAATAGCTTCTTTATTATCATTTGCATTAATTTGTATTAAAGGGCTGACCACCTTCGAAAGGAAGTCTAATATTTCTGGGCCCAAGCGTAGTTCCCTCACTTATTGTTTAATGAAAATCTGGTGGTCTTGCATTCTTATTTTAGGTAGTCCTTCCCAGGACAAAAAGGAGCTCTTCTGATCGGTCTGATCTCTCTACGGTACGCGCACACCTTCCTAACACTCAACAGGTATTCCTCCTAGCCCTAACCCTTATCTATTTCTCAAGAGAATGAAAAGATAGAAATAACTCTATTCTGGAACAAAATTATGTGTGAAACATTTTGGCATGCCCGGTGGGACCCTTCTCGGGTTTCTTTCTTTCTTGCTTGTTTTCATATAGGGAGCACACTTGTTGTTTCTTTCTTCTAAATATTCACAAAATATTTTGTCATTTTGGTAAAAGAACTTGTCTTTCTTTCGCATCTTTGCATTAGTGAAAGTCATCTTCTTAACCTCTTCTCTTTCTTTGCTTCATCGAATATCATTTTTGATTTGGGTTTAAAACACGTGCATCACATTCTTGCTTGTTGTTTTTAATTCTAGTGAACGTAGATTAAGTAACAGGTCGTACACGTGGGGGTGATATCCATGGTATTGATGAGAAATTAATCTTACTCTCACTGCACAACACATACCAAATCACATCATAATCTACACAACATCTCAAACATCCCCCCTTCCCATGGTATTCCTCACCCGATTGAGGTAGCCTTACAAGCCAAAACAAACTTGACATCTCCCTTAGGTCTTTTGTTTAGGATTGACATCATCTTGCATCTAAGGCATAAGCCCAAAGTGATTAAAACTAATCCTAGGGTTAGTCTCTTGATTTTCTTGTGTATCTTGCTTTTTTTTTTTCTTTCAGTTTTGTTTCTCTGTTATACCCTGTCTCAGTGATCACTTCAGATAGTTTGGTGGGTATACTAAGCCTTGTTATCCCCAAACCAGCAGCCTCTTACATTCTCTCTTTGCCTTCACAGTGACCGACACCGGTCCTCTTCTACCGACATCGGTTACTTTGGAGCGCTTGCTACCATCGAGTGACATCGGTTACGGACCGATATCGTTCTTGTGTTTCTGAGTTCTGACAAACCAACAACCTACCAATTCCAACATTTTGTTGTTGTTTATTCCTGATTGACTAATTCCCTGTTGTATCCTCTTGTCCATGGTTGTTATCACCCGGCAACAAGCCGCAACCATGGTTTCACATGCTTGTTCCGTGTCTTTGCCTGAGTCACCCCCTTCGCATCCTATGGGGAATCCTACGGACACCAGTGCTTTTCCCAAGATCCTGTAGGAGATCCGGACTTTGCCAAATTTTTGGATGCTAATCCTAGTGCCGTACAGTATTATTTGTCTCATACCCCTGACCGTACACCCGACGGTCAGCTCCTCTTTGGTATGCCTATTAGTATAGCCGCTCACTTAGCCCCTTCCCCACCTAATAACTCCGCCTCACCGTCTTCATCCTTAGCCCCGTCTCCCAGCTCAGTGGCTTCGGTGGTTCATACTGCACCAATTGGCCTTCCTTTGGTTAATCTGGGGCCCCACATATCACTACCATCCCTTTGCCCCTACCTCATCTCTCCGCAGATTGCCTCTTTCATAACTCGCTCTCTACCATCTATCACATGAGCTTTCCCTCTCAGGCTCGCCCACCTTTTCATTTCCACAGACTCATCCGGTGGCCTCAACATCTTATATAGGACACCCTTATTCGGCCACCCCAACACATTCATCATCGTTACCTTATCAACATTCAACCCCACCATTGTCTAGTAGCGGCTCTTGGCCCAATCCTCCTCCGTTTTACGATGACAACACCATCATCTAACTTGACCGATGATTTAATCAAGCGGATGATGGACAAGATGCAAAATCTTGAGGCTTATGTTTCAGGAAGCCGTAACACCCTGACATACTGAGCAAGTTTGTCGGGAGCCTATTCATCCTTCTGTCCCCCTTCATACATATCCTCCTCAATGGGAATTACCAAAATTTACTCGCTTTAGTAGTAAGGAGGACCCTCAACAACACTTGCGATCGTTTAGACATGCCTGCTTTATCGATTGCTCATGACGATGCCTTACTACTCCGTACCTTCCCCATGTCCTTATCAGGACCTACCTTGGAGTGGTACAGTGCTTTAGCCCAGCACTCAATCTTCTCCTTTAACCAATTAGCCCAATCTTTCTTGGATCACTTCTCCATCAATATTGCCAAGAAAGTATCCATTACCGACCTCTATGCCATCGACAATTTGAAGACGAGTCTATCGCAGATTTCGTTGGACGATGGCGGGGCCTCATCAACCAACTTACTTATGCCTTACCTCAGGCCGAGCTCATCGAACTCTTTACGCCTGTGCTAAACACATTTCTCCCACCCTCCAAATTCAAACTTTCGCACCTTTGATGAGGCCTTTACTATGGCTCGGAAACTAGAGATTCGAGCCTTAGAGGAGGAGAAATTGAAGTTGCGCAACAAAAACTCAAATTTCCAAACCCAAGACTCCACCAACAAACCCAACACCACCAACTCTCATGCATCAGTTGCTTTGAAATCAAAAGGATCCTGTACACGCGGTGATGGTCAAATCTCAAGCACCATCTAATACCCAGCCGAAATCCACCTATAAGTATAAAGCCGAGCCCATCAAGTACACTCCCTTGGGAGAAACTTATGATGTGATCTTGGACAAATTGCTTAAAGCAGGAGCTATCACCTTGCCTCCTGTTAAACCTCACTCTGGGTTTGATTCCACCCACACTATACCTTCTTGGTATAAAGAAAATGACTTCTGTAACTTCCATCGCGTGAAGGGACACAACCACAAAAACTGCAAGATGTTGAAAAACATAGTGCAGGAAATGGTTGATGCAGGGGATATAACCCTCGATAATCCTAATGCCCCTACTAATCAAAATTTAAAAATCTTCAACAAACCATTTCCAAACCATTCATCTAATGATACACAAACCAAGAAACCTCGGCCGAGGAGAAGAGTGTGCATGAGATCCATGTGGTTTTCAACTCCCAACCAAGGGCTTCCATCGAGGAAATTCTGAATCGAGCCTCTTCACCAATGCAGGGGTCCTCGCCCCCTTCTCCTTCATCAGGACAAGAGGACAGCCCCACTATTCCTTTACCCATAAAGGAATCAACCGCCCAGAGTTCTCTTCTCACAGAAGAGCCTTCTTACACCACATCCCTGCAAGACTGTGAGCGGATGTTATCCAACCTATCTATTTCCCAAACATCTCCTTCCACCACTCTTGCTGCAAAAGAAGAAGGATCGCCACTTTTTCTGTCATCCTTAGAGGAGAAACCCCTCGAGCCTACATCACCAAACTCCTTAACCATGATGGATCCTCTAGAACATGCCCTCCTCCCTATCAGTTCTTCATCGCCTAAATCTTTCCAGTGACCGGTTGACCTCTTAACACCCATTGATACAGTGCCTCATTCGCCCCCTGTATCACACCCACAGTGGACCGGAATCACAGCCCACTTCTCTTCCATACCAAAATTCCCATCCACACGTGAAGATTGTCATCCCCCAGAAGATAGATGAGTCTTATGGGAACGTTTGAGTACACCATGCTCTACTCAAATGCAGATGACTAATCCAGACACCTCTACCATATGCCCGAAGTTTTTACAAAAGCTCAAAATGCCTATGTCCTCACCTTCACCCCCCTCATCTCTACCGAATACCTCATCCACCTCTATCAACCTAACCAAACCTTCCCCTATGCTTGGGACTTCACAATACCCGCCTGACGCACCCACCTAAATGGTTAGATTTATCCAAAAATAAAGCCGTCAATCCACCTAGGAGACAGACCCAATCTCCTCGAGTCCAATCTATGCCTCCGCCACAACTAAAACCCTCACCCCCGATCACACCGGTACAGTAGGCATGGTTTCAACCCTCGCCGTCACACCTACCTTCTATATTGGGGCCTCACCCCTCCACCTTGCCTCAATACACCATGCCTCCCACGTCTTCTTTAACATGACACACATACACGCACCCATATGAGAAATCCATGGGTCTCAACACCATCGCCCCAAGTATCCTGCCTACCTACCAACCCTAAGAAAACTCGATCATCGAAGGACTTGTTTGTTGTCGCTCCTCTTTCCCGTGGTTGTTTCCACCACCACGTCATGTGGCCTCATCATCTAACTTGAGCTAAACATGACTTCTGCGCAGAAGAAGCCACGCCTAGTTAAACCCAATCATCAAAATCCCTTGCCTAAACCACCACCCGTATGAACCACTCGTACCCGACCATTACCAAAACAATCAATAATCTCACCCACTCAATCAATAGCCTCATCTTCATCTGAATTTGACCCGCTCAAAGGATCTTACGCCAAGATCCTTGATATGTTGGTAGGGGATGCGACCATTTCCCTACCCCCACTCAGACCCTATGATCCATCTAAACCTCGACCTATAGGTTATGATGAATCTAAAATCTGTGCCTACCACACACACGAGGACACTGATGTAGAAGGATCAAAGCTTTGAAAGCCATCTTTACCCAGTTGCCTATCTCGGATAGAAAATCTAAGAAAGACAACTTACGGAGGGAAAAGCCCTTAGCTTTGATCCCTTCTCCTATACCACTGTCCCCGCCTCACCAAAATCTATCATCATTGCAACCCCACCTCTCGAGAACAATGACTTATCCCTGCCATCTTCCTCATCTCGTATTCATGAGATCAACATGATTAGCATTGCTACTCGAGGTCAGAAAAACAATGGAAAAGCTAAAGAGAGCACACCTGCGGCCTCTCTTTCTCCTTCCGCCATCCGATCGCACCACCACCTAAAGTGGTTATTCGTGGACCTACCTATCTAGTCTCTGATGGAGTTTCCCATCGCACCATGATCAAACAACTTCACCAATCTCCTGTAAAAATGACACTCTATGATCTCATTCAAACATCTGAATCTCATCGACAAGCTCTAATTGAGATCCTCGAGGGATAGAGGTCTACCTAATGAAACCCTACCCGTCGCCTCCATCTTAACACCCTGACCACGTCACTTCTCTCACCCAAACAACCTACCTCCTGACCACCCTGTCCTGTCTGCAAGCCTTCTTTGTCGAGTTTTTCGAAGAAGAAATTGTCGTCTTTGGTGCGAGAAGATCGACCCCACTCTTTTCATCTCGGCTTACGTCAGGACATCGGGTACATGTCGTGTTATGATGATCGGGGGTCTTAGCCTAAACATCGTCTCTTCAAAGCCTTCCAATAGATGAATATCCCTCCTAGCTGCATGTGTGCCAACCCCACCATGTTGCGTTCATTCAACGATGCTATTACTTCTACCCTAGGCACCGTGATCCTTAACATTCGTGTAGGGCCACGTACCTTGCCCGAACTCTTCTATGTCCTTGAGGGAGAGTTCTAATACAACATGTTGTTAGGCCGCCCTTGGATCTGGGCTATGGGATGCGTTCCCTCCACCTTACATAGATGCATAAAATTTGAGTATGAGGGGAAGTCATACACCATCACAGCTGACGCTTCCCCCTTCAAAACCTGCAATATGTTATACCACCCTAATGATGTGCTTGTACCAGTCAAGGCACCCATTGATCCGACCCAACCATCTACTTCGACCACGCCTCAACCATCCACCTTAGCACCCACACCTTCGACCAATGAAACCACCGACGTGAATACCTCTTCCTTCCCCGCGGACAACATCCCAACCTCGGATCCCTTGGTAGGTGTTTTCAATGCCTTACTGTTTGGGGAGTACACCTATACAAACGTTAGCACCTTCCATACCCCACAAGAGTATGGACGTTACATGCGCATCCTACCTACGACCGTCGTGTGGGGAGGTGATCTCTACGGACCACCTAATTGCCGCACCAACCTAACGTATGGGGGTGTCGCGCATCCTCTGTCACCCTGAACCTCCCCTTGGTGTGGTTCCCTTCAATCTGATTTTCAATATCTAACCAACCATCATTTCGCCCTCACCTTCCTGACTCATTTGTGCTTGGAAAGGTTTTGGTTTTGGTCTTTATGAACAAGGCCGACATACGATCATTCCCATGACTACATGCAAACACAAAGATCGTAGTGGTCTTGGATTTTCTGAACCACCTACACCGAAGAAACCTCATGTCAATTGTATCAGGAAGATGATGAAGTCACCTCTTCAGAACCATCATCGCCCATTTTGCCATCTTCACCCACGGAGTCGATAGACCCGGAATCTATCCCTCCTAATTTTTTTTTTTTTTTTTCGTGAATGCTATCTTCCTAGGTCCTCTCACTTATCAACGCGATGGTGAAGACCCATCTTCTCTCCCCCTTTTGTATCCAGACATGATCGAAGAAGACTCACCTTGATTAATGTTGTGGAGTGCGGGATGATGACTCCATCCTCACCTACCTTGGTGCGGATGACTCTTATATTCAATGCGTGCCTTACCATCTGAAACCCAAACCATGTTGAATGAGTCGACTATAGAAATCAACATCCACATGGAGGAAGATCCTCACATTGTAAAGATCGGACAATCTCTCGCGCATCGAGAACAAGCCACCTTCACTACCTTCCTCCGTGCCATGCAATCAAGCTTTCAGCTTGGTCCTATGCCGACATGCCGGGAATCGATCCACGACATTTGTTGTCCATAACATCACTCGAAACCAGACTCCAAACCGAGTTAAATAGAAAGCTGAGAAAAATGCATCACGCATTGCCCTCTTGGTTAAAGAAAGAGCTTAATGACTCCTTTTGTTTCTTTCATCTTACCTATTGACTATCCTCGATGGATTTCTAATGTCGTACTATCACTAAAGCGATGGGGGACTTCGGATATGTATGGATTTACGGGACCTTAACCTCGCTTGCCCGAAGGATGACTTCCCCCTACCTAGCATTGATCAACTTGTTGATCTCACTTTGAGCCATGAGATGCTTTCTCTCATGGATGGTTTCTCGGGATCTACAATCAAATTTTAGTAGCCTGGTCGATCAACATAAAACCACCTTCATTACCCCACAGGGGACCTTACTGCTATATCGTGTCATGCTTTGTTTGGCCTTAAGAATCTTTGGTGCGACCTATCGGCGGGCTATGACTTACATTTTCATGACATTATGCACACTATCCTCGAGGATTATGTCGATGATCTTCTTGGAAAATCAAACATCGAGTGAACATCTCGATGTTTTAACCATTATTTTCGATGCTTTGTTACAATCTTGTGTTCATCTTGACCAAAGAAATGTGTCTTTGGCGTCCTTTGGGAAAACTCCTTGGCTTTATCATCTCTTTGCGTGGCATTGAGGTCGACCCGACTAAAGTCAAAGCTATCTTAGAAATGCCCCCACCCACTAACCTAAAACAATTGCGTAGTTTGCGGGGAAAACTCAATCTATCGGCATTTCATCTCATGACTCTCGGATCGATGTCAACCTTTCCATCATCTCCTTAAAAGGACATTGTCTTTGATGGGTGAGGAGTGCCACCAAGCCTTTGAGGCTCTTAAAGCTTATCTCTTGCACCACCCGTGCTTATCCCACCTCGGGACGATCGCCCTTTACCTACCTTTACCACTGCCACCGACCATGTTGTAGGAGCCATGCTCACACATCGTGACTCGAGCATCGAGAGCAAGTAGTTTATTACATAAGCCGTACTCTTGTGGATTACGAGACTAGGTATACACACGTAGAAAAGTTGTGCCTAGCCCTATCATTCGTGGCCACCAAACTCTGACATTACCTCCTGAATCACAAAACTTTTGTCATCACCAATGTTGATCCCATACATTATATGTATGCCAAACCTCATCTAAACCAATGCATCACCCGATGGCTTATGCTCCTCGCTGACCTCGACCTTGAGTTTGTACACCAGAAATCAGTCAAAGGACAAACTATCGCGGATCAACTCGCGGAAGCCCCTTTACCTAGGGAACAATTTACCAATTTTACTTTCCCTGATGAACTCATCACAACCCTTTCACTCAGTGATGCGTCTTATCGATGACCCTCTTCTTGATGGATCTAAATGTCCGCGGTGGAGGGGTGGGTGTTGTTCTCATTCCTCTTGATGGTGAACCTATGCCTCTTTCATTCAGGCTCGATTTCCCCTGCACTAACAATACAGCGGAATACGAGGCCCTTGTTTTGGGTCTCCACGTTGCGTTACACTTAGGTGTGAAGTCTATTAACATTTTTGGTGACTCTCAATTGGTAGTAAATCAAGTTATTGGCATCTACCAATGTAAAAATGAGGAACTTCAAAAGTACAAACGTTACGTGGATTCACTTTTGACCTTATTTACTCATTATTCTATCCAAACCGTTCCACGCTCAACTAATAAATTTACGGATACTATGGCTTGCTTGGCCTCACAAATTCCTACCTCACCAACTGACTCTGACATATTTGTCTTGGTCAACAACTCTTTGCCCCATCTTACTTAGTCCCGGATGTTTGTATGGTAAATAATGTATCTCTTTGATTCGCGAGGATACAGTATCACCAATTTCACGACTACCTTACAACCTCTGTTCTCCCCACGACCTTACTAGTAATGGAAAATGCACTTTTCTTAAAAGTGTTTCTCGTTATGTGTCATCATGGGGGACTCCTCTATAAACGTGGCTTGATGGTATCCTCCTTCGATGTCTAAGCAGGCTTTGAAGTCACCCATACCATCCAACAAGTCCATGACGGAATTTGTGGTGGGCACTTTAGTGGCCTTGCCGTGTGCCAAGCGGATCCTCGCACCTAGGATATTATTGGCCTACTCTTAATAAAACTGCTGTGAATATGTTAAGCGTTGTGTTATGTGTCAACAACATGCCAACCTTCAACATACTCCCGACCACCCGCTGAGTCGCACGAGATCTTTGGCCTTTCTCACTGATGGGGTTTAGACCTTATTGGTGAGATTCACCCGCCTTCTTTCAGCAGCGTCACCATTGGATCATCATGGCAAACCAGAATATTACACTAAATGGGTGGAGGCCATTCCGTTCCACTCATTTTCAAAAAAAAAGAAAATTGTTGAGTTCATCAATCATCACATTATCTCATCGTTTTGGTGTTCCTCATCGCACGATAACAGATAATGGAAAATCTTTCAAAAATAAGTTGTTATGAGCCCTTTGTGACAACTTTGGTATCAAACTTAGCTTCTCGTCACCCTACTATCCACAAGAAAATGGTCAAGCTGAATCTTCTAACAAAACCTTAACCAAAATTCTCATGAAAGTCGTTAATGATTATGGGAAAAACTGGCATGATCACATCCCCTTTTGCCCTTTGGGCTTATCGTACCAGCATTCGTACTTCCACTAATGCCACACCATTCTCTTTGGTGTATGGTACCGAGGCTGTCTTGCCTCTCGAAATACAAATCCCTTCCCTCAGAATATCTCTCAGGATATTCTCACCAATGATGACTTCCGCAAGAGCGGTTAGCCCAATTGGAGCTTCTTGATGAGCGTCGTCTTACAACTCTTGACCACCTTCAAATTTATCAAAAGTGCATCAAGCGTGCTTATGATAAGTGAATTCATGAGCGTACCTTTAAGATTGGTGATCTTGTCCTCAAAGAGAATCAACATGTAACCAAACTAGAAAAGAGCAAACGTGGAAAATTTGCTCCTAATTGGATTGGGCCTTACATTATCACTCACACTTACGGATCAGGTACTTATCATTTAGCTTCGCTTAATGGTAAACCTGAGCCTGAACCCCTTAATGCCTTGCATCTCGACCATTCTACTATTGAATTTAGTGTTACATCACTTCTTATCTACCTTGCGCTCGTCCCTTGAGCTCATTTACCACCTCATACACCTTGTTTTGTGCATCTCAAAGTAGAATCAAACTCACGTGGTTTGATCATCACCTCCTCTTAAAGATGCCTTCCCCTTTTTAGTCTGGTCCATGACTTAAAAGTATCAAAATAACAAGTTCTCAATTATACAATTCTAGGATATTCTTGAGTCAAAACTTCTACAAAACTAGATGCTTCATGCCAAACGGACATCTAGACCTCTAAGCTATAAACTAGACTGCTCCCTCGAAGGATAGCTATGTGCAAAGCCGCATCTGCTACTATAAGTAGACTGCTCCCTTGAAGGACAGCTATACAAAGTCAGCCTCTATCAGAAGCTTCTCGCATTGATCAGCTTCGTGAAGACCTCAAGAACAACAAAATGCATATCCCATATAGACTTCCCGCATCGATCAGTCTATATCCAGAAAAATAAAAGTAGTATTCAAAAGCACTTTTGAGTCATGGACTTGTCTATTTAGGTTTGGTTCTCTTTCATCAGAATAATCACCTTATAACAAGTTCTCTGCCCCAGCTATACCATCCACCTCACCTCACCATTCTTCAAAACAACAAAACTCAAGGGACGTGACGTATATCCGATATATTGTGATTATACAACTCTTTTCACCTATCGACTTCTCACTATACAAGGTACCTAGGGATTCAAGCTCATCCTACGATAATACGTGGTTTGTTTAGCTCTTTCCAACTATGGGACACTTTTGCCTCTTTTACCCGAATCTAGGATTATGTGTTGACCTTAATCAGGACACGGTTTCCTATGCTTGGGTAAGCTAACCCTCACTTCACCTATACCCACACCAACACCAACAACATTACCCTACCAACATCAAACTTTTACCAACCAACAAATTGCCTAACCACAACCAAATTGCCTGAATTCACCTCTCCCTGGTCCTAAGGGAGAACTACATCGTCTGAGGCCCCTCCTTGCTTTGTGCAATGGGCTATGTAGGCAGCACTTAGGAGACATGGGGTCTCCCAAGGTTAGCTCGACCATCCCCTACCATAACCTATCATGTGTTGTGTTTTCCTTAAAAATATAAATATTTTCACGTATTTATATTGATAACACTCACCTTTGTCCTTTATCAACCCCATTCAATCCAAACATTCTATTTTTCACCAAATCAATACCCGGCTTTTATTTAGATAGCCAAATACACCTAAATGACCAAGGCCGGATCCCAATCGGCCTAGGCCATGAGCAAACCAACAATTCGCCCGGCCTTGCGCCCATCGGCCCGACCTGACCAGGCTCATGACAATCGGCGGCAATGACCCGAGGCGCGGCCCAATCAATCGGGCCCCCGACCCAAGGCCGAGGCGACCAATCGGCGACCCGAGGCCGACCAATCGGCGACCCAGGCCATCAATCGGCCCGAGGCGCTGACCAATCGGCCCGACCAAGGCCATTAACCGGCCAATCGGCCCGACCCAGGCGGCCCAACCAATCGGGCCGACCAATCGGCCGACCCATGACCAATCGGCGGCCGACCAAGGCCCGCGACCAATCGGCGACCGCGACCGGCCGACCCAATCGGCCCGACCGAGGCCGCCAATTAAGTACCTCGACCAAGGCCCACAAATTATGATTCTATCCACCCATCATGTAGTTGTTTGTTCAATCGAGCTCACCTGTTCGTGTTTTAGCATGACTAGGATACTTGAATTGATCGGTGACCACTTTGCCTAGCCCAGAGACCGTGACGTTTATCTCAGCCAAACCAACCATTTAGTGCTTGCCGAACATGCCTAAATGTTCCGGTACCTTACCCATTATATCCCCTGGAGCTACTTCCTATGCCTTGGATACCAGGATTATATCAACCTTGTTTGGATAAACTATCGACCTTTGCCTATGAATTGCTTGTTTGCTCTTGAATCATCGTGTACCTGGTCGC
Organism: Taxus wallichiana var. yunnanensis; assembly: GCA_018340775.1. Classification (NCBI taxonomy): domain Eukaryota; kingdom Viridiplantae; phylum Streptophyta; class Pinopsida; order Cupressales; family Taxaceae; genus Taxus; species Taxus wallichiana. Next base: position 630,947 of record CM031236.1, on the reverse strand, counting down.
ATTACTACTGCATTTCAACGTGCGTCTGCTTCCTTGAACTTACCCCACCATCTTACCATCATCTCATCATCATTCACCCTTTATCAACCCTATCCCTGATTTCACGTCGCCTCAATCTGTGATAGATTTGAGGGGGATTACCTATACCCTTAACTGGGGCAACCACTTCTTATTATTGTCGGTGCGGCTTTCTGAGACAAGAAGCTACACGACAACAAGGGGCAAATGTAGACACCAAATTTGGGTCTTACGATGCCCTGTGCCCCGCATCTCATCTCGCAACCTAACCCTACCTCACCACCTAAACCTTACACACTTAATTATTTATTAATTACCTTATAATTAATAAATCCACATCTCCAACCCTACCACCTCACCTCGCCACCTCACCATGACCTAGCCCTAACCCTAAACTAACCTAATTAAGACCTATAACTTGGTCTGGACCCACACCCATGACTCATCACCCCTCACCCGCACCAAAATGAACCTAATAATGACTTGACCAAGCCCTGGCCCTGACCCCTCGGGAGAAAAGGAGGGAAAGTTGGCTATTTTACTAAAAATAGCCAACTTTGACCTAACCGACATCGGTCCCTACTCGGCCGGCGTCGGTTAGGTAACCACCATCGGTTCCCTGTAAATGACCTCCCCAAAAAAGGATCCAAAATTTGCAAAGGATCCGAATTCATTTTGCAAAGAGAGAGGACAGTGAGAGAGAGAGAGAAGAGGTTGCAGAGAGGAGTATTGAGCCCAAGACTATAACTGAGCAACTAGATCACGGTCACACTCATCCAAACATTGGGAGAGTCGGAGGATAGCTTCATCAGCTCACTTCGATTGCCGGATCATCCCAACTGAGCCTTGCCTTCGCCACTGCATTCCTTGGACCTGCATCCACATCAGAAACTAGTAAGTAGTCTCTTTTATTACCTTGTATGCTTCTAGACACTACTTTGTGAACTTTTGATTCATAGTGATTATAAGCTCACTCCTGGATCTACCACCCGGCAGTACCCTACACCTAACCTTCATTCATCCATCTCTATATTGCCCCAAAGATAGCTTTCTCACTCTCTGAGTCTTCTCTATCACCCCTACTCCCCTCGACCATCTACCGACCTTCTAAACCCCATAACCACCTTACAACCAACCTCCATTTAAAATCCCTAAATCACTTGCCCCCCCTACAGGATATCGGTTATCCCCCCTACGGTACCGGTTTTATAACCATGATCGGTTATCCAGTGGCCACGGCATCGGTCCTCACTTTGTGTGACTTATACCAAAAACCAACCTTTCACCTATTTACCTCCAAACAATCTCATATCCAACCTTGTCTATCCCTGTAACTTGATCAGAGCGTATCGATAACGGTGACCAAACAAACAACATGACATTTTATTATTGGTAGTTTAGTCTCTATTGCTTTTAGTAACGAGGTACCTAAATCGTGATTTGCATGATAGCTTCTTTATTATCATTTGCATTAATTTGTATTAAAAGGAGGTGACCACCTTGAAAGGAAGTCTAATATTTCCTGGGCCCAAGGCAGTTCCCTCACTTATTGTTTAACGAAAATCTGGTGGTCTTGCATTCTTATTTATAGGTAGTCCTTCCCAGACAAAAAGGAGCTCTTCACAATCGGTTTGATCTCTCTACGGTACGCGCACACCGAAAAAAAGCAGCATGTACTTTTGTAAATATCTAAATTTATCCCTCTTTTGAAAAGCGATTGTGGTTTAATGAAAAATATTAACGAGGATAAAATGATAGTTAACTTAGTAAGCTGATTTTCAGATCTTAGAGTTGATTTTTGCAAGGGTTTTTATTTGTAAAGCTGTCGAAACTCGGATCTACGAAATATACAGATTTTTGTAAAAACTCGGCCCGAACTAAAGATCTCTAACTAGTCCAGATCTATGGATCTTGGAAGGAAATTTTCGGTTTGGGTCACTTTTGCAAAAATTTCAGATTTTAAGCAAAAGTTCGGTTTTGCAAATAGGTAGTGATTTTTGTAGCTTTTACTATTTTCTTTGTCACCCCAGTAACTAAAACTATTGGTGTCTTTTAGGTGACATACCGCTCACATAGATCTAGTTTGATTCCCGGTAGAGTCACTAAAAATTGTTGGTCCAAAAATGCATCGGGAGGCAGATCTATTGATAGATGAGCCAACAGTGTGCAGGGCATAGCCCCTCTTTGAGACAGCAAAACGAAACTAGTTTATTACTATTCTACTAGCGGGAATCTGCGTAAGTCCTCTGATATTCTACCTTAGAGGTTTAGGATCTCACCCCGGTTGGGGTGTTTCCAACTTGTGGAAAGAATGGAATGAAGAGAGGAGAGGAGATATGATAGATACGAAGGGAGAAAAGAAATGAATTCTAAAGTAGAAAGGTCGGAGGTTTATGTTTTGGGTTGGTAGTAAATGAGCCAAACCTATTACATAAACGAATAAAGCAATCTTGATGAACAAATGACAAAAGAGTAGAGATAGATCCAACAGAATAAACACATAGATCTAACATAAGAAAGATAAGATGCCCATAACACATAAATTCAGCACAAAGTCTTAATATTTGTATTAATGTTTTCTTCTGTTATAAAAGTATCAAGCCTTTTCTTCTCACTTCTATTTTTATCTAAAAATGTCCACACCTGAATACAACAAGTATTCAAGTATATATAGAAGAAGGAGGAAGAAGGCAAAAAGAAACCAATGACTAATTACAAGATATTTACAAAAATATCTAAAAGTCAATTGTTGACTTAGGGCAGCACAGTGGATGACAACATCCCATGGTGTAGAATGGATGATGTCATCATTTATGCCAACATACTTTTAAATATAACAAAAAGAAAGCCAAGAGGAGGAAGGCTATTCGTCATCATCTTGTGGCTGAAAGGGAGTACCTGCTACGCTGGGGAGAGGCAATGTGGAATTGGGCTTGATACTCCATGAATTTGCTAACCATCGGTTGGAGTTGATCCTTAGCGGGACCTTTAGTGTGATCGCGATGACTTCACAAACCTCCCACTCATCCCGAGTTTCTCAGGGAGTTTGAAGTATTCATTACTGCCTCCATCGGGTATCCCACAAATTCGCAGTAGGACGAGAAGGTTGTTGATGGATTCGAGCGTCAAAGTAGCCACGGCCCTAACCCTTGCGAGATGATCTCTTTGAAAAGATGAATGGTTTCATCTGTCCTCTGTAGCGTGTAATCCGCATGTTTGAGTAACCTTGGAGACATCCTCAAGATGATTTGTTCCATTTGATGCATGGCCTCTAGAGCTTCCTCCTTGACTTTATCAATCTTCTCCAAGACAAACTCCATTTGATCGACCTGATAATCCAAAGCAGTAAGGACTTTGTTGGGTGCTCTGAGGTGATCGAAGACACCGAATTTAAATAAATCATTGGACCGAGTAGTCAAACATCTTCTCGGAATGTCTCATGTTGTAACCTGGCATGGTCCAACTCTTCGGAGATAGGCCCCGCAATCACCTGGAGCTCACTGTTAGCCTGATCAATTTTGTGATAAAGTTCGGTGAACTTTGTTATCACTTCCTCACTATCCTTGAGGATTTGGTCTCTCCAGGTGGACACTGCCATGTCTTGTTTGCCAATCTTGGCATATTCATTTATCTTTTCCTAACTAAGGGCCTTAAGAGTTTCAGTGGCAGTTGTAGGAGGTGCACTACCCATTTTCTGCAGGGCTTGGAGATGGTGTCTATTTTTCTCTTTTAGTAGCCTTTTCTCTTCCTTTGCTTCTTGAAGCTTCTTGCAAAGGGCATCCACTGCAGATAGGGCCTCTCCTTGAAGGCTCTTGGAGGACATTCCCATCATGACCTACGTCACTATATAATCTATAGGAGACAGATCCTTTTTATCCTTTGTGGGATCGGGATACGCGATCTCCATTACTCTTTCTCCCGATGCACTCTACGAGAGAAGCGGGTTACTAGTTTTTACTTCTTACCCCCTTTTGTTGGGATGACGAGAGAAGTCCATAGGTGCAATGAGGACTTTCCTCTTGTCTTTATCTCGAGGTGCTTTGGGAGATCCATGCTTTGGACTTAAGGGAGGGGGACCAAGAGGTGGAAGACAGAGCAGCTAGAGTGGATGAGGAAGTGCGTCGAGACACTCGGTGGCGGAATTGAGAGAGGAGCAAAAAAAGTACTCACGGGGAGGAGACACTTGAGGGGAAGAAGGGAGATGAGAGAAGAGAGAAGAAATGTTGGGGACAGCTCGGTGAGGAAGAGAAGATAGAGGAAGAGGAAGGGGAACAGTATAAGATGGGGAGAAGACAACCAAAGGAATGATTGGTTGAATGACATGAGGAGGGGAAGGAGGAGTAGGAGAAAGAACGGTGGGGACCTCGGTGGTTACAAAGTGACAACATCCGAGTAGATGTGCCCATTGGAACAATTACCACTTCTTCTTCTTCGGATGATATCGGGCTTATCACTGTTACTGTGTGGCGGAGGGAGGACTCTCGGGAGCTTGTTCTGAGTAGTGCTTGATTCCCTCTCCTTGTCTTCTCCTTTACCTTTGGGAAAATGCTTCGGCTTTGACAGTGCATTACCTAAGGGAGACATAGTGAAGTCTACCCCAAGGTAGATGAGGACCGATTAAACTGCGCGATGCTTTGTGCACTATAGAGTGTCTTTGACTCTTTCCTCGATAGTTTGAGGTGCTTTTGTTCTGTCTATCTCCATGAAATGGCCAATCGTCTCCACCCATATCTAGATAGACACTGATCAATTTCTTGATCAATCATTTGGAAATCCTTTGGGACAATGCCCATGCCATATTAGATAATTTCTTCTAGGGCTAGGTGGGAGTGGTCTTTCCTCTGAGCTCGACCTTGTGATACGAGTTGATGTAGATGTCCTCAATCTATGGAGCGTGGATCGGATCGAGTTTGCCTTTGGGAGGCAATTACGTGGATCAAAGATCGGCCTTCTTCAGGAAATTGTGTTTTAGGTTGAGCGGCTCTAGTTCCGCGAACATTTCCTAGGCTTTGGTGTGAGAAGTGTAGGTGTATCTACCCCACTATGAGGGGAAAAGGAGTTCCGCCCTTCTTCCTTTTCATGCACTTCTTGTGATACATTATGAGTTGTCTAGTGAGCTCCAATAGGATCAACTTAGGCCTGCATATCTACTGTAACTTGGTAGGCTCTCCTGAGAAGTTGGCTTCTCTAAGATAGGTGAAAGTGGGAATTGCGTAAATAACACCCCCACTTCTCTGTTACTGATTACTATGCTCTTGATCATCCGTAGTGAGTCATATTGGGCCTCAATAGGTAGATGATGCCATAGAAGAAGGCATCATTGATCTTGCTAAAGCGTGGGATGCTTTTTTCCAGCTTGACTCTTGATAATATTCATATATTTTTACTGGGACCACACCGCATCAGCTTAGTGCCGGATAGTCCCTCTCGGAAGGCTGCAGCGTAGACCACGTAAGAGTTCATGTAGAACCTCCCCGTTGTTGTGAGTTGTTGAAAGCTGCTCGAGAGATGGTCTTTGTTGATGATCTCTGCCCATTCAAAACAGCTTGATCGGGAGCGTTCTTGTTCATTGTTTCCAGATACCTGAGCATCCATTTGTGGAAGTAATGGGCATCGAAATCCCTAAAATACCCCTGCTTAGGAAGGTAATGGTATCGCTCAGTTCCTTAGAGAAGTCACTTGTGGTGAATAACTTTGTGGCCACTGGTTATTACCTTCTTATTTTCAGGTATACTTCGTTCATTAACTACATACATTTGTCTTCATTTTCCTCCCATGCCTTTATGCAATCTTCTTGGCTTATAGCCACAAAATGTCGGTGGTGAGGAATACCCAAGCATAATTTCAACGTGTCGAAGCGGTGAGGTTGATTATAACCTCACCCTTTTCATTCATGACACACCTTGTGTCCTTTTTGTAGTGAGTGGCCACCACCATCATGAATTCATTATTTACTTACTCTGGATTTGAGGATTCCCCCGACCAAATGGTAGACCACTTTGCCCACCGGTTTGGCCATCCATGGATTTCTGTAACCCTTCTGGTTCTGGCCCAAAATTCCTCCATATCTATGTGGCCAAGTTCAGCATCTCTGATGTCCAAGTCACATTCTGCATGGGACTCGGGCATCCTGACCCTTTGATACTTGTATTTCATTTCTTCCTCTGTGAGTTTGGCCTTACCCTTTGACTTGGTTGGTCTCTTGCTTGATGTAGACATATGTGAATGCGAGTTCGATTTGCTAATCTACAAGGAGGAGTGAAGTCCATTGCAAAAGAGCCATGTTAGGTTGTTAGATAATCCATCAAGGCTTTACAAAATGAGGAGTTAGCAATTTAAAAGCTTAAGGTGCGGGAATACTTGTAGGCTATAGGGTCAATAAAGCAAGGTGCCACGACACAGATTGTTGCATTGAGGAAGAAAACAACGCCAAAGGGCGCAGGGCGCAGGAAATTTACATATAACATCAATGTTGTTGTAGACAAATTTGCGCATGTGCCATTGTATAAGGTTTTAAGCCAGGTGTAAATAGGTTTGGTGTTGCGAGAACATGATGTGTCAATGGCACAAATATGGAACGTGTTGCATAACATTTTGGTGCACGAAAGTATGCGCAATATTAAAGGGGTGTATCACTTAATTTATGTGCGTCGAGGGCCTTTGGCACAATACGGGAAGAGCTTTCATGACACCCTTTGTTATTGTAAGCGGGATTACACTTGCGCCTATGTAAAGATTTTCTTAGTTTTATACAGCGCACGGCGCGAGGAGGGATGCGTCTTTGTAATCGAGTCGGTCGCCCTTTTGGCATATTTGTGTTTTATGTAATAGACATGGTGATTGTGCCACAGAAAGCCGTGGATTTTGGAAACGCAACAACTTTACATTTTCTCTCTTGGGCAGGTTTGAGGTTTTAGGCCTCCTTCGTCATGGATTTGTGAGTGAGGGGAGCAGAGGAAAGAGGCTTGTTGGGTTCATTTCAGCGACAAGCACTCCAGGACCAGCAAATACGGGAGGAGGGTGAAAGCTGGATTGGGAAGCCTCTTAGGTTTATTTATTTATTCAATAGCAAGCAAAACCATAGCAAAGCAACAAGTAAAAATCACAAGAAAAGAAAGAACCCCGACGGAGATATATAGGTGGAAGAAATGAAGCGAGGTCCGTGAAAGTGATGTAAAGTGACACGAGGATGACGGAGGCCTTTGACAAGTACGAGAGGAAAAAAAAATTCACATGTTTTTTCAATCGTGAAAATGATAGGGTGGATGCGCTTATATATATCAAAGGTGCGATAAATGTGCCACCTGACCTTTTTAAAAGGCGCACAAAACATATGTCGACATGAAAATATTTGCACCCTTTGGTGTGGGTATGTTTGTGTCGGAAGAAATTATGCACCTTGAGCACAAATTCAAGGCTATTGACATGGGATTTGAGTGCTTTTGGCACACCGCTTAAGGGTGCTGACATTTTTATGTTGTGAGGTTGGCGCACACTGCAGCGTTGGCATAGGCAAGAAAGGTGCATCGTAGGGAGGTGCTGACATTTTTGTGTTAACACTGCGAAGGGTGTGCAAAGGAATAGAAAGGGACGTAAATTCATCTGTGTTGCATGAACAAAATTTGTGCCCGACCAAAAGGACCAAAATGACTAAGTTCGAAAAACTAGATTTTCGAGAAAGGGATTTTACACCATTACGAACACTAAGGAAACTTGATGAGGAACGAAACAAAATTTTGGCGTGGTTACTTGCAAAATTTCCTAAATCGATTTACGAGGATAACAACTTTGACGTGAAACAAAAAAATGTTCCCCCTTTTATTTTCATTTCTTTCATCCACCTTTTCTCTTTCCCATTATTATGAGGGTATTTATATACCCCCCGAATATGTCGAGGATACGATGCATATGGCATACCTCTCTTAGGTCTCGAAGCGCATTACGGTCAAACAAATAGACAACCGTCACCCTTGCTTTCTGCATGGGCTAACAACTATTCAAGTAATTACTTATCATCACAAACTCCTCTTAAATAACTAGCTCTAGTTCTTCATTCCAAATTGAGGAGTTGGATCAGCTCACACAAACACAACAACCAGAGCCCTCAGGCTCTAACAATATGATGTTTATTGGAGAATCCATTTCATCTCCTCGAGTTTTGTTTAGACCACAAATTAGTAGATAGTCAGATCCACTCCCATTTTTGGATGAGGAGTATTTAGCGTGCTACGCTAGAAGTGAAAAACACTTCCAAAACATGTACCCACCTATAGGAAGTTTGCAAACACAACCCGATACCTGTTCAAGAAAACACCCCATTCTTTCACCTACGAAATACTCTCGGTGAAGCTTGGCGAGTAATGATCAATTCATAGCGGTACCATAGCCCTTCTGACCTCAAGGTGTGCAATGACCACCATTAAGGAAAAACACTACATCTTCACCAATCGAGGTCATCTCGGCCTTAGTTGAGAAGGTTAGAGGATTAGAACTTGCTCGAAAATAAAAATCCATATTTTGGGCAAAGCAAGAATCCCCAACCCTCCGCATCATCCCAACCAATTTGACCTCCTTACGGGAATAGGCATGTTAGGCATTCCTCCTCAACATTCGTATAACTTTCCACAACAAACACCAACTAGAACCGCGATCTCAAAAGCTGCTCCGGTTGAAAATATGATACCTCGGCTTGCAGCACCAAACAACCCATACCGAGTAATGCTCCTCCCTACTTAAACATTTATTCAAAATCACCATAGGGAGACATGTTCTCCTCTCCGGGATGTTCAATCAACCACGAGAGATTTCCTTATGTCCCTGTAAATACATATGCTATGCCATATCAACAACCCATGTTGCCCCTACCCCCTCGGGAGGCACCATCGATGGTAGAAGCCTATGTGGTAGGAACTTACTCGAGAATATTTGAAAGATCCCTAGAATTCACCATACGAAGTGTCATGCTTCCAATACCTCTTCCCTGATTTACCCAAATACAAAGGAGGAGGGAGATCGATACGCATATCAAAGCATGCCACAACCATATGATAATTACTCCTTGGGATGGGGTTGTTGCCAAGATATTCCTAAAACCTTAGAGGGTATTGCCCTTGATTGGTACTACAGAATACTTGAAGCCTCGATACACTCATTTAAACAACTCATGTCAGATTTTATCAAAGCTTTTGATATGAACAAATTATTGAGAACAGGAATCAGGGAATTCTTGCATATTAAACAAGAGCATAATGAATCGATGCTCATTTTATTCAAAGATGGTGTACGGTTCTCTACTCATCGTGAAGTGCTCAAACATGGATCGAGATGGAACTATGTGATTTATTCCTTCATTCCCTTAATAGAGAGATAAAGGAAGAAGTCCAGAAGTTCCAACTAAGAACTTATGATGAAGTACTCGAGAGTGCTCTCGAATAGATCAAGTAGCAATAGATAGTGGTCGTAAGACATACGGGACAAATGGGAAATTAATCATTCGCATGATCAAAACACTATGGCATATCCTAATGCTGGGAATACCAATCAAGGACCCAAAATCATTAACAAAAGCGTAGGGTTACAACAAATGGAGTATGAGACCAAGTTAAAAATTAAACATTGTAAACATTTCGCCACCGTTAACAATCGGTGAAATAACAACTTTACTCCAACAATCAGCGCGGTGGCTTTTAATCGTCCAACAACAAGAATGGAAAATCCAAACACAAGGTCCAAATTGAAACCCAACTGGATATCAGAGTCAAAACCAAAGGCAACAACCTCAAAATTTTAACTCTAACAACCAACGACCTTATTAAAACTTCGGACCATAGAAAGTTTCAAATCAACAACCTTAAAACTATAATCCCAATTTGTATTGTGGTTTACAAAGATTGAGGCCATGATACTAGGACTTGCTTTGTGACTACAATAAATTCATGCAACATTTTCCAAAATACCAAAAACAACTCTTTATAGATATGTTCTTAGCAAATTTTGTAATACCCATGCCAAACACTTACACAGGGGAAGTCTCCCCTCAAAATGCACCACTCAAGATCTTTAACGATCTGATCCCAAATCATTCTAACAATAACAGGTTAGATCCAAGTGGAACAAACAAAGGAGTCTTTATGACGGGAAATAACGATCATGAAGCCTCAAATTCATTAAATCCACGGTCACACCCGATTAGGAACTTGATTGCAAACCAAGATAGTTGGCACAGGTAGAGCAAGACAAGGCTATTGGTAGTAACCATAACAAGAACACGGGGTTATTCTTCTCAACCCGAGTGCCAAGTTATTCATTAGAACCAAACAACATTCAAAAACATTGGCAAAACCCATAGGTGCTTATGATTTAATTAATGAATTAACAAAGACCTTCTCCCATATTTCCTTCTTGTATTTGTTGAAGAACTCTCCCACCCATGGGCTACTCTCTTAGAAGCATTAGGCCTTGGTCATTTAATTAACATCACTCCTCCTCTAGGAACACAAGTAAACCACGTAGACTTTGATGTCTACCCTGCAGGAGCAGCAGGATAGGGATCACGAGTTTATATTTGATATAAGTAAAATGCCGATAAATGCTGAAATTATGCGTAGGCGACCTAGTCTTGCACTTACAGGTGTGGGTTTACAATAATTATGTTAAACATGCAATGATTGACAATGGGGAAGCAATTAACATAGTCCCTTAAATTTTCTTCAAAATCTAGGATATGGAGAAACAAATTGTTCCTGACACGAAATACGCTAAGAGGTTACGATAGCCTCGATGCCACTTCAATTGGAACCATAGTTTTACCGAGTCACCTTAGGACCCAAGATGATCCTCACTAAATTTTTATATTATAGATCAGGAAACCAACTATAATATGATTCTCGGTCGACCATGGATACACACGCATAAAGGCAATCCCTTCAACGTTATTTCAAGAAATAAGATTTTTGCACTTAGGGAAAATATTTGTGGCAGGTGACCCAAAACCATTTGATATACACCTAGAAGACTTGAAGAAAAGACCGGTGTTCACTTTGAGTTTGAACTCCCAAGCGAATCAACTTAACAAACCAATCAATTCAAAACCGGAAGAGAAGTTGATACCTACCACAAAATTAGAAATTACAAATCTAGTTGAGGAATTCCAACACTCAAAAAATGAGGCTAACGTCATAGAAATAGTGTCATTAGGGACTTCTGACAAAAATGTCGAGTTGTTAGAGAAATATCTTCCCATTCTCCTACCATTTGATTCTATGGGTATGAGATACACCCTAGAGAAGGTGGTTCTCTTCCATCGACGAAGTTTGTATGGTAGAAGTAGCCAAGGCGAGAAGAAAGCAGAACATGAAGAATATCCCAACATCCATTTTTTCAAGCAAATATTGGACTCTCCACTTGATGGAGCTAGATGTCGCTTTGGAGCTGGGGTAGGTGTGATCTTTACTTCTCCCAAGGGAAAGATCCTACCTTTTGCCTTTAAATTAAACTTTGAGTGTACAAACAACGAGGCTGAGTATGAAGCCCTCCTCTTTGGCCTCATCATGGCCAAAATAATGGGTCTCGATGACATTAGAGTGCTAGGAGAGTTGCAACTAGTTGTAAACCAAGTCTACGAGGTATATGAGACTAGAGCTGAACATCTACAACTCTACAAAATGATGGTATTAGATTTAAGCAAAGGATTCAACTTCATATGAATTGAAGCAATCCCATGAGAGCAAAACCTTCTCACAGATGCAATAGCAACCTCGGCTTCAGTTTTACCCCAAACAATGAGATGGAAAACACAAGTTTCATGGTATCATTTCATCTTGAACCATTGGTGTGTAAAATACCAATAAACCAGCTCCTAACACATATAGAAGCTGAGAATGATTTTTCTATCCTGGATCACTTTGACAGTGATAGAATCACTCTCAAATATCTAAACTCCTATGTGGAGCTACATCTCGCTCATCACATAGTGGATCTTTCCCTAATCCCACATTCCTCTTCCTATTTTGGAAATCCCATGATAGAATGTTCTCCACAAAAGGATCTCGATATCTCAAGATAGAGAATGGAGAAAATTTGGAACTACCTCTGGCCCCACCTAAATTTGAAGAAGGAAACACTTATTTAATCGAAGAAACAATTGACATAAACATCGGAATAGAAGAAGAACCAAAAATTTTGAAGTTGGGATCCTCGTTAACTCGGAAGAAATAAAAATACACACCCAAATCCTCAAATAACATCAAAAAAGGCTTTCGCGTTCAACTACAAAGAATGATGGCGGAATTGCACCACATATCATGGTACATAATCTTGTCACTAAACCAGATCTAAAACCAATTAAACAAAAGTCAAGACCAATGAAGCCAAAAGTGGCTCTCATGGTAAAAGAAGAAGTAATGAAACTTCTTCAAGTGGGATTCATCAAACCCATTGATTATTTGCAATGGGTATCTAATATAAATCCTATTCTCAAAAATAATGGGAAGATATGTATTTGCATAGATTTTGGGACATTAATAAAGCTTGTCCCAAAGATGATTTCTGTTACCATCCATCGACATTATTGTTGATGCAACGGCATGGATGGATTCGAACTATTTTCCCTCATGGATGGGTTCTCAGGGTATAATCAGATTAAAATATCGGAGAAGATCAAGCCAAGACTACATTTATAACGCCTTGGGGAACTTATTGTTATGCTATCATGCCATTTGGTCTTAAGAAGCCGACACTACATACTAGCGGGCAATGACATACATATTCCATGACCTTATTCATAAAATTGTGGAATCCTATGTGGATGATTTGTTTGCCAAAGCCAAGAAGCGTTGTGATCACCCCGAGGTACTTCGTATCATCCTCTCAAGATTATGAGCATTAGTGTTGATATATGATTTCTACGTAAAGGATGTGTTCCTTTAATTGTGAAGTCATGCTTGATATAGATTGTATCTTATTTCATTTGAAGATCTTTGGTGAGCCGGGATATGCTTGGACTCTTTTATTTCTTTCATTTTGCACTGAGTTTAATCGATTTGGAATAAATTGTGGATTTACCGTCTATTTGACTCGACCTTTAGATCGGTGGCATTGATCAAGAGATGTTTTAAGTTTATTTTGGATGAATAAAAATTATAGATCTTACAAAGGTTGCGAGGTCCGAATGTGTGGAATAAGCAATTCTGGAGTTAACTCAGGCTGATCTTGTTAAATGAATTGGTTCGATATCGTAAAATTAGGAAGGTCTTGATCTTGAGCCAGGTAATAAATTCAGATACATTTATACTACTAGCTTATTAGCAGTGCTGGAATGAATCCTTTTCGTGAATGTATATTTGTTGGTTCTTATACTGAACGATTTTAATTGTTAAGACCTAAGCTGGATTTATTAAGGTTAATAACCTAAACCTAAACTATAACCTATGGGTTAGATTAGTGCTAATCTAACCTAGGCCTAAACTATAAACTAAATGTTCTAAGGTTAGTGACCTAGCGCTAAGGAGGTTAGACTAAGTATCACCTTAAATTCTAACCTATGTTTCTAACCTAACTAATGAACATGGAGGAAAGGGACCTATGAAGGGGTGCGAGCCATGGGCGGTAGTTTCTATGGCATTAAATGGGATGGATAAGTATGAAGGACGAGGGATTTGGTGGAAGTTTCAAAGCGGCTAGTGAAATCGGCGTGGCGAGCCACCAAATCTAGAAATGGTCTTTGATTTATTTTTGTCCATCGCCAACTATGGTGGTCGGTGGCAATGGAGATTGAGCGGGAATTTTGGAGTTAATGCAATTAATGAACTCGGTCTCGAGCTTGGATTTCTCGGGAAGACATGCGAAATGGAAAACTTGTTGTTTGTTTGGGTTTTCATGCGCTCGGTTTTCTCTCTGTTTGATCATCTTTGGTTCTTCAAACCGGTCTACTTGCAGTGTTGCATGGCAACTATGAGAATAACTAGCTCTTTTCTCTGACGAGGAAAGTTTATAAGGCATGGAAATAACAAATTATTGTTGTTGAATCTAACGTGGAAAAAGAGGAGAAGGATCGAGCTCTTTCAGTGGTCTTCTTTGGATTTTTAAGCAACATTACCAGGCATGTTAGGCCCTAACTTTTAAAAATCTTGCTTTCCTTCAAATGATTTCATTAGAACAACTCTATTCAGATGATTTTTGGGTTCAGTTGGTTTTACTACGGTAGCTTTGTATGAATTAGTTTTTGTATCTTCTTACTGGCTCAATTTTTCAAGTGAACCCTTGATGGGTGTGCATTGTGTTTCGAATGGTTGTACTATCTTGCTGTGTTTTGCATTTCGGTTAGATTTTGTAGAAATGCTTGCAAGGAAAATATACGAATTTGGCTCTGTGGGAGTCCATGAATTGTTTTCTTGTTTGATTCAGACTTCAGTCGATACCTTGTTGTTTTCACTTGTTGAAAATGATACTGTTGGATTTCTTGAATGTACAGTATATTCTGACTTCTTTATAAGTTTTGTCATGAGTAATATATGTTATTGTTGTTGTTGGACTTCTTGAAATGAAAATATGTTTTGGTTTCTGTAGAAGTACCGCCGTGAATACTATTTGTTATTGAATTCCACTGGAATCCTTGAGTAGATAGTATTTTTGACTTCTGTAGAAGCTATGAATGAGAATACTTGTTAGTTTAGACTCAGTTGGAGTCCGTGAAAAGAAACTGGTATATCTATTTCTGTTGTTTTGTTTTGAATACTGTTGCTTAGCAGTGAATATCACTGAGCAGACTCAGTTGGAATTCTTTTTATGTTTCATATGTTTCGTCTACCTGCTAAGCTTAGTTCGAATGTTGTTGTTTAGTTGAGATTACTTAAGATATTGGTTCAGTTGGAATCCTTGATATGTATCTTGAATTACGACTTTTGTATAAGTTTTGCTGTGAGTACTATTGGGATTCTTGAACTGTTGTCGCATGAAATCAACTTTAATCGAAGCCTTGTTATGAGCACTAGTTGTATGTGATACTGTTGGAGATCTCGATATGTTGCGAGTTGGCGCGAATCTCGATTTAAACCCTCGCTGTGTATGCATATCGTTCTGACTCCTTAGCATTCTTGTGTTCCTGTCTGTTCGCTTCTGTGGAAATTAAAGGAAGGGTTTTCTTTACAAACCTTACTCGGTTTGAGACCCTGTTGTATCTGTAGTAGCTTGGCTTAGAATGAAACTTTGAGGAAAAATGCGATATGGGATTAGAACCACGTGAAGACCTTGTTGTGATTATTTTTCTTGAAAATGGCTTCAATATAAGTCATGGCATTATTGTATTATCATAAGGATATGTTTGAGTTGAATGAAGTATGCATGTTTGTGTTAGATTGATGTGAATGTCACTATGTATGCATATGGAAACGTCATTTGTTTTAATGCTATCTAGCCTCTTGTTGATTGTGATAAAGAGGTTATTCTTTTGATTTCAGCGGAGTTGATTTAAGTCATTCTTGTGTGTTAGTAGGGATTAGATTGAAATTTGTATGTTCTTTGAGTGTTTCGACTCGGTGGGATTGTTCTTGTGTTTGTGCATGATTACGTCTTTGTTATCATGATTATCTAGTCATGTGCTTGATTGAAGTAAAAGCTATTAAGCGTGCCTTAACAAGCGATAGCGTTGGATATTTTCTCATTGTTGAATAATATGGAAGGTTATGTGGTGTTTATTTGATGGATTATTCATCACTTTGCCTTGTCACGAAAGCTCTTTTGTGTTGTTGATAAGTTCTGAGGCAATTTTATATTTAAGTATCTTGATGAGCGGTAATTCTTCTGTGGTCTCGTGGCTTAGTCGCAGGGCGTATAATGTGATTGTATTACTCTTAAGTGGACCAGTACTGAGTCATGAGCATGTTTGGAAGGGACATCGAATGTCTCGGTTTCTTTCTCTTCGATGTAAATTATATGTTGATATATTTTATTTAAGCTGTTGGAATTGTTAAAACATGCGATAGATTGAGAATCGATAGGATATTCTTTTTGTTGAATATAATGGTGCAATCGGATGTTTCTTTGTCCTTGGGGTTTAGATGGATAATTGTTTTGGATACATTTTTTCTTCTTGGTCACTAATATTTATGAAAAAATATCTGAAAAGTATCTAGGACTATTTAGTAACTATAATATGAGTTATATGCGTTTATAGTCATGTTTGAATTACAAAAGAGCATATTCGAAATATGTTTACATGTTTGGTGAAATGATTTCATTTAAACGGGTTGTTTAATGAAAACAATTGGTGGATTGCAATTGTTTTAAGAATTAGTGCTTATCATGCTCGAGTTCACCGAAGCCCGACCCATGTTGACATTTTTTGCAGATGATTGCCGTAAGTGGTAAAGGCACGTAGATCGATATGGGCGTTGGATTGTTTAATTTGGTTTTATGATGAATTTGACTTGATTCTCTAAATGTACTACTTGAAGAAAGATGTTCTTTTTGTTGAGTATTGTATCAAATATGTTGAATGCATAAAATGTATTTGATTAGCTTTGAAAGGAATGAAAAGAGGTATTTGTTACTTATGTGTTTGCATTCGTATCTTGATGGTTTGATCTTCTTCGGTTCGAATGATCTTAAGAGCATTGTTATTATTGTATAACTTGGAGACTTTTGTGATTATCTAAGTAAGCTTGCAAGGTTATGTGACTGAATACTTATGATTGTTTAGTAGTTCTATTATGTTCTATCTAAAGCTAAATTGGAATTCTAGATCACTGTCTTTTGGGAAGCTAAGGTTAAAATAAACCTGAGCAGGAGCTAAACGAGCTGAATAAATCATTACTTCCTAGTCTTGATCTAAGTCAAGACAACGTTTAATTGGATTCTTAATCACTATATCTCGATACTAACAAGTAAGATATAAATTCAGTTATGAGAACTGATATAAACCTAAAAAAGGGTTTGGTTAGCAATCTCATGTGAAGATTGAGGGTTAGTGTCCAGTTTCGTTGATTTAGAATTATGTATATTCTATGAACTCCTTGATGGGACCTCTAGTCTTAATAACTTCTCTTGTGTAATGGGTTTTATTAAGAAAGGTAATTCTAAGGTGAGGAACCTAGGGATTGGGAAAGACTACCTTAAGGGAGCATCTTATAGTATAATTTTAACTCAACGTATGTAACACTTATTAATAAGTAGATTTTTGAGGTGGATTTAAAGGTTGATGGCACAAGTCAACTACGAGGTTGTACCTTGAGAAGATTAGGATCTTCTCGAAGATACAACAATGCGGGTGACTTATGACGATACCCTTTGCATTGATCGTTAAGATTTACACCTTAAACTCGAACAAGTTACTCTAGGGGACTGATTAGGAATGTGGTCACGTTATAAGGCTGCCCTAGGAGACTCGGGTATCTTGACACCTTTGGATTAACTAGGGTTGACCCGGTGTGTCGGCGTATCCCTAGTCCTCGGAAGCATCCCTATAACATTTTCATCTTACTAATCCGTTCTGAGTGAATAACTTGGGATAGGAGATTCTAAAGGAGAAGTCAGTATAAGACATTCTACATAACATAGGAATGGGGTGAAGGATGTATTCAGTTGAGCGAGTATGCCGTCAAGGAATACGAGACATAAGCGTATGTTTCAAATCTTTGGCCAAAGTATCATGAAGCTGTTGATTGCATTGTCCTATGTCACCTAGTCTAAGGGATGAGATGCCGATAAATAATGGTAACAATTATTGAGATAGGTTCCTTGGACGAGCATTCGAATCCTAGATTAGGAAGAGAACCGCAAGAGTGTTGTGTTAAAAAAAAAAACACCAACTCTTTGATACTCATGAATAGATCGGTAGATTACCGAAGTCATGGAATGAATTGATCGGAAGTACTTCGAGTCATTACAGCTGCATATGGTTATCTGTTATAAGAATGGTTGTTTTGATTTGTGAGTTCTAAATTATGTATTTAGAACCAAGAAGCATTTATAAAAAAAAAAAAATTACTTGTTCTAATGTATAAAAATGAGGATGTTACATCTTGGTATCGAGAGTGAAGGTTGCGACTCTTGGGCCTATTGTATCCATAATCGATAAAAACCTGAATTTTCTTGTAAGAAAATGGTTAGAACAAGAGGAAGCGTTGCAAATAATGCTCCACCTGAAGGAGGGGTGGCAACAACCCAAAAACTTGATGAGATCCTTGCTGCCCTGTTGGACACAAGAGATCGTTTAGCTATACTTGAACAGCGGTGATGGGAAATGAGGAGGATGATGAAGTGGTAATAACAATCAGCAACCTCTAAGGACAACCTTGATATGGGTGTTGATATTAATGATGGAAATGTACTGCACAACCGAGAAAACAAAAAGGCCGGGTTAGCGTAGAACTCACTAATGATATAAAGGAACCCACCTAAATATGATGGTACCACATTAGGTGATGGAGTGAGAACTAGCTCGCCCGAAATGGAGAAGTACTTTGCAATAAGAAACTTCTCGAGAGAAACCAAAGCTATTTGGGAGCCTATCAGCTTTCCCACGAAGCATCTTCATGGTGGGATAGCCGTAAAGCAGAGCTAAATATTGATGAGACCAATATTACTTGGGATCAATTTAAAGGCTATTTTAGGCAACGATGGCTGCCACAACTTTTCTATGATCAGAAAATGACAGAATTCTAGAACTTAGCTCAAGGGAAGCTAACGGTAACTGAATACTGGGAGCGGTTTACAAAACTCCTCAAGTATGTACCGCGATATCAGGCCGAGCGAGAAGTTCAGAATATGGAAATTCATCATGGGATTGAATCCCGTGATAGGGGGAGAGGTCGATGTTCACAGTCCAACCACTATGGAAGGAGTTGTTGAAAAGGCCATAAGACAAGAACAGAAATTAAAGGCTATTTCTACTCATAAAGAGGAAGTGCGGAAGAAGATTGCAAACCCTTCTTGACCTCTCTTGCACCCAAAAAGGGACCTTGGAAAAACTTTGGAAACAAAAGTGAGTTTCGGGGATAATAGTAAGAAAGCGAGTAAATAAGCTGCTTTGAAATGTGAGGATAATTTTGCCAAAAATTATAACAATGGCGAAGCCCTATGGAGGACAACGTGATAATTACAAGGTGGAGGCAATTTGAGCCTAAAAGGGACTGTAGGAGGTTACAATTGTGGCAAAGACCACTCATGCAAATCAGTGCCCCTGAAGAAGGATGATCGTAATCAGCAGCATAAGATACATGCTGTGTATGTGCACAAGCAAGTGAAAAGTAAGTGACACCTATAGAAGTTAGGTAAGTTATTTGGCATACCATCACTATTATTTTGACAGCACGACTTACAGGAGCTACTTTTGAGATGTTTTATTTCTAATAAACTTGCTTCTAAACTTAAGAGAAAAGCTGGAAAAATGGATAAATCTTGGTATCAGATACGGTATGGTAATAACTCTGTTCATACAAGTGAGTATGTGTCTTTTGGGCAGTCTTGACTTACCTAACTTTTCCACCTTTGAAGTTGACCTCTATGTTACACCTTTGGGATCATATGACATTGTCATCGATGTCGATTGGTTAGCTAACCATAAAGCAAAAGTAGACTGCTATCTTATGAAAAGAATATAAGATGTTTAGATGATCATTTGAAACAACGAGAGATTCAAGGGTGAAACAGGAAATTTAGTTAGAAAACTGTCAAATCTATCACAAAAAGGCTAAAAACAAAGGATGTACCCTTTATGCGGTAAAGGTATCACGAATTTTCAGAAGAAGATGGTGATTCCATGAAACGATTTCCTCTGCTACAAAGTTTGGGGATGTTTTTAGGAGGAATTACCAGTGGTTACCACCCAAGAGGGAATTTTACTTCACCATCGAAATCAAACCAGAATGGAACCTATTTCAAGCACCTTATCAAATGACTACTACGAGTTAGTCGAGCTTAAGGCACAATTGCAAGAACTTTTGTCTAAAGGTTTGATTAGACCAAGTGTTTCACCTTGGGAGTGCTGTAATATTTGTGAAAAAGAAGGATGGAACACTTAGATTTGTGTATTGATTATCGGATGTTGAATAAAGCAACAATCGAAGAACAGATACCCACTTCCAAGGATCGACGATCTATTTGATCGATACGTAAGCAGCGGTCTATTCTAAGATAGATCTTGATCAGTTATCATCGATTAAGGATTAGAGAAGAAGATATTCATAAAACAGCTTTCCGAACAAGGTACGGACATTATGAATTCACGGTTCTACCCTTTGGATTAACTAATGCACCTGCAGCTTTTATGAACTTAATGAATAATATCTTTCAAGAATATTTGGACAAGTTTGTACTTGTATTCTTGGATGATATTCTCATTTATTCTAAAAGTGTTGAGAGCACAATGAGCATTTGAAGATAGTTTTGGGAATTTTGAGAAAAAGAAAGTTGTATGGTAAGTTATCCAAATGTTCTTTCTTTGATTCAGAAGTTCACTATTTGGGTCATGTCATTAGCAAGGAAGGAATTGCTATAGATCCTTCAAAAATAGTGGCAATAAGCTCGAGTGCTTTGCACGAAAGAATGTGCACGCAGTAAGAAGCTTCATGGGTCTTGCTTTGGTTATTATAGAAAATTTGTTAAGGATTTTTCTAAAGTAGCTGCGCGATAACTTCATTGCGAGAAGAAGGATAAGAAATTTATTTGGAATGATAAGTGCGAAGTGGCTTTCAAAATTCTGAAAATCCGGTTGACTTCCGCACCTATATTAGGCATTTGTGCAGACCCTAATGGGAGCTTTTGTTGTAACGGATGTTTTACGGGAAGGCCTTGGAGGTTTTTTGTTACTGAAATGATCAAGTCATAGCATATGAAAGTAGAAAACTTAAGTTACATGAGCTGAATTATGCTCCTCATGATTTGGAGCTTCCGCCATTGTTCATGCGCTTCAAGTCTAGAGACACTATTTACATGGGAAACCTTTTGAGTTGAAAGCTGATCACTTAGGACTGAAATATAATTTCACTCGGCCTAATCTACGAATGCTTTGGGCGAGAGAAGGTGGTTAGAATTTTTATCACAATATGATTTTGATATTAGCTACATCGAGGAAGGAGAATAGAGTAGCGAGATGCTCTAAGTAAGTAGGAGGCATTCTGCTCTTATAACATTAAGAACTCGAGTTTAAGGATGAGGTAAAGAGTGCCTCGAATCATATATACTTTTCGGTAGTAAAGCGGCGCTTGCTATACTGCAGAACCTAATGATGAAAGGTATAAGGGTTTTCATTTTGATAATGAAGGAATCTTACGTTATGAAAATAGGGTATCACGTACTATCTTTGGTGATTTGAGAAAGAATTTGTTAGTTGAATTTCATAATTCACCTTTCTCTGGACACCGGGTATCAAAAAAATGCTTCAGCTGATCCAAAGCTTGACAATACTTTTGGAAAGGTATGAAAAAGAATGTCATTGATTTTGTGACTCATTATGCTCGGGGATATGTCGGCCAGGTTAAGGCGAGAACACATGCACCTGCTGGGTGTTATATCCTCATAGCATACCGCATGAAGTACAAATGGCAAGTAATAAGCATGGACTTTGCTCTGAGGGTTACCTATGTCGGGAATAAATATGATGTTATCTGGTAGTTGTGAATAAATAACTAAGGTAGCTCATT
>CM031236.1:417327-609191 GCA_018340775.1 Taxus wallichiana var. yunnanensis | reverse complement strand
AGAAGTGGTTGGGGTAGATCTAACTTTCCTCTCTCTTCCCTCTCTCATTCTTCCTATAAATTGTAAAGAGGGGCTTCTTTAAAGATCGAACATTTCTATTTTTCTCCTCCCTTCTTCTCTCTCGTGGAATTTGTGGAGTTCGAACCTCCCATTTGAAATTGTAATGTGACTCTACCTCTTTGCATTTTTAGTGTATTGTATCAATCTTTGGAGCAAGTAATGCATGTCTGTGGATGATTCTCAACCCTCTCTGTGTTCATTTGCATCCTCCTGGTCTTTCACTGCAAATTTTGTTATCTGTGCATGATCTTGCATCACATTTGAATGGTCTATGTTTATTGGAAAGATAGATGTTCTTCATTCCTTGGTGCATCACCTCTATTAGCTTAGGTTTATTTTTATGCATCTTCTTACCCTATCTCCTTGGCAAGATTAGATTAGGTTTTGAGTAAAACCTCTACATTTTTCATGTGCATCTGAATAGAGGAATAGGAACCAGCCTTCTCTGGAGATTCCTTTCTCATTTTTGTAAGTCCCACACTTGGAGAAAGGATTCCATGTTGTGCAATCACACTGGATGCTAGAGTGATCAAACTAGAAATCTGATCAACATCCAGGGGTGCTGTGATTTTGCATCAACAGTTTTGGCACACCCGGTGGGACACTAGAGGTCTCATTTTTATTGCAGCAAAGTTGATGTGCATTTACTATAATTTTCTTGCTTGAAAAAGAGCTATTATTTGCATATCTGGTGACTCCAAGGGGAAGAATCAACTAGTTTCAGTAGTGCAGGCCTGAAAACTCATGAGAAGAGTCACCACAAGGTCAAGAGTTGGAGAAGAAGAAGTGCTATTTGAATACCTGCAATTATCTCTAAGAAGAAGGCAAAGAGGAAGAAGGATTCAAAGGTCTCCATCTCCACCAAATAGAACTCTCTCAACTCCTCCACCTGGTAGGCCTTTCATTCAGTCAACAAGGGTTTTAAGACCAATTAGAATGGCACAAAACAACCCCTATGTCAACTTCATAGGCAGCAGCCCACTTGCCCTCAATGCACAACATCCAATTCCTATTGCAGCCTTGAAGAACATTCCATACTTCACTAGAGAAAATCAGACTACTCCAGGTGATCATGTTAAAGACATTGCCAACCTTTGTGCAATCCATGAAATCAATGAGATGCAAGTGGCTGTCAAGTTACTGGCATCTTCATTCAAGGGGAAAGCATTGCAATGGTTTAGGAGCCTTGGAGCTGGTTCTATCACAAATTGGAATCAGCTGTGTATAGCACTTCATGAGCAATTTGGAGAAAAGGGAGACAACTTGTCTCTTTTGGAGCAGCTGACAACCATCAAGAGAGCTCCCAATGAGCAACTGACCGATTTCAACTTCAGATTTCAAAAGACTTGGGAGAGAATTCCGGTGGCGATCGAGGCCAACAATGAAGGTGCTTTTCTCTACTATCTCAAAACTCTAAATTCTGATATTTCTATGTTGATTCAGTCCATGGGAGGCATAACTATCCCTATGGCTTATAGCATTGCCATTAGGGCTGAAAATTGTTTGATCCAAGCAGGCAAACTTGCCCTAGACCTCCCATGCCATTGTTTCCAAGTTTAGAGAGTCCTAACACCAATCAAGCACCTAATTTGGCTCCTTCTCCCACTCCTAGAAATCAGAGTTCAAATGAAGCTTCCACTTCATCTCCAAGTGCCCCAAATGAGCTTCAAGAAGTCATGAAGCAATTGCAAAACCTAGGCAATGAGCTGGTTACTCTCAAGAGGCAACAAGCCCAAGGTTTTAGACCTTCTTATCAACCCCAAGCTCAGCCTAACAGGCAGCCATACCAACCACAAAGGCCTCCTAATCCAGCTACAAATATAAATCAAACAAGGCCTCCTGCCAATAGACCATTTCAGCCCTATAATCCAAATGCCATATCTACCTCTAAGGCATTGGTGCCAACACAAAACAACATTGCCAGGAGTATGATTGGTGTTTTCCATGCAATGAGCCTCATAACCAATCCATGTGCTTCAATGGTGCTTTGAATCAAGCATTAATGGTGACAACTATTGGTGTGGAGGGTGAGGGAGTCAAGGAAACAACCAACAACAAGAAACATTCCAACAACAAATCAGCCCCAAATGACACCACATTGGTAAATTGGCAAGTAGAGGATTTTTGTGGCATGAACCAGGTAGTTTCTCAAGGTGTTGCAGCCAACACAAGGTCAAAAAGGAGGAATTTGGGTGAAGAACAACCATTAGCCCCAACCAATCCACAACCTTCCATGGCTCCACAAATGGTTGGCAAGCAAAATCCAATTTCAAATGCACAAGGGCAGCCAAGAACAGCCCCTAGGCCAACTCAAATACCAGTTGTTGCTGCCCACATGCAAGGAGTGAATGTACAAACCAAGGGACAACAAAGGATCCTTCATCACCATTCAATATCATTGATCAGATGAAGAAGACAAATGTTAATATATCAATGTGGGAATCCCTATCTATCCCAGGCCAAAGAGATCTGCTGCAAGCTGCCATGAAGGACTGGCCAACTTTGAATCAGCAAGTTCAGATGTAAGACAAAGTGCTTACAAATGCTACCCAGCCTGAGGGAAATCATGGAGGACAGCAAGGTAAAATGTTGAAACCCCCTCCTTTCTATGTTTCATTGATCATTGGAAATCAGCTAGTGCACAATTGCATGATAGACTCCAGGGCAAGTAGCTCGGTAATGCCTAAACAAATAGCTGATCAGCTAGGGCTCCAGTATGAAACAATATCCAAAGGGGTAGTGCAGCTAGATGGGACAATAGTAGCAATAGTTGGAGTGATTAAAAACTTGAGTCTTACCTTGCATGCATGTCCAAATGTTGTTGTTTTACAAGATGTATCGGTCATAGACCTTCCACCACTCTTTGCCCTATGTTTGTCAAGAGACTTCACAGCCAAAATTGGAGGCTATCTTTCTACTGATTGGTCACACATGTTGTTTAGAATGAGGTATGGAACCAAAGCTACAATCAGGTCAGAACCTATTGCAAACTTCCATATTGAGCCTTACACTCCAAGTCAGATTAATGCCAATTGCTCAGCATTTGATCAAGAAGATCACCCAAGCACTGATGAAGCTGACACTAAGGTTGGAAGCATCCCGGATCTAACTCTTGATGAATGGGCAAACAAGATACATGCTTTTGATCCTTATCAAGAAATAGAAGAATCTAAGTTGGGAGTCTATTGTATACATGAAGAAAATCAACCTATTCCTAGCATCACCAAGCCAAACCACAAGGATGACAATGAGGTATGGCAGCTATTTTTTGATGGATCAAGGAGTAGACAAGGTGCAGGAGGTGGAGCTATGCTTGTTTCACCTCGAGGGTAAAGTACTATTCAACTTTTAGATTTTAGTTTGCATGCTCCAATAACACTGCTGAATATGAAGCCTTGGTGCAAGGGATGCATTGGGCAATCAAGAAGAAAATAAAGAACTTGCAAGTCTTTGGGGACAGTGAATTGATTGTAAATCAGGTCAAGGGACAACATGCTGCCAAGAATGATCTACTCAAGTGCTATAAGAATAGGGTGTGGGACCTCATGGAAGATTTTGAAGGTTTTGGCATCAAATCCATTCCTAGGAAAGAGAATCAAGCTGCTGACAGGCTTGCAGCAGTAGGGGCAGCCTTTGACATTGTGGAAAGTATTCAACAAGACAAGGTATAGCCAAACATCCACGTGATTGTGAGGCCTTCAGTGCCGGATAACAATGTCAGTTGGCAAGTGTTTGAAAATGACCAGAAAATCATCCATTTCTTGCAAGAAGAAGCTGAGTTCTCAGCCAAGAATCAAGAAAAATTGGAACAGCAGTATGGTGACCAAGTGGTACAGCTGAGAACTAACAAGCTGCCCAAGGGACTTATCACTTTGGAGTCCATTTTTAATCCCAATGATCAGTTTAGAAAGGAGAAAGCAAACATTCAGGTCAAGAGAGAGGATTCAGTATCCATCTTGGTAGAAGAGAACAAACCATTGCAAATTGGAAGGATGACAACTGAACAAGAAAGGTATGAGTTCATACAGCTATGTCAAGAGTTCCCTGACGTGTTTTCTTGGAGCTATGAAGACTTGAAAGGTTTCAATCCCAACTTAGCTCAGCATACCATCAAATTGGATCCAAATACTAAGCCTGTCAGGTAGAAACAAAGACCAGTCAATCCACACATGGAGCCTCTCATGAGGAAAGAATTGGACAAGCTGATTGAGTCAAGAATCATATTCCCAATCAAGCATTCTAGTTGGGTTTCCAACTTAGTTCCAGTCAGAAAGAAGAGTGGAGAGATCAGATTGTGTGTTGACTTCAGAGACTTGAATAGAGCCTCTCTCAAGGACCATTACCCACTCCCTTCCATGGAGCAAATATTGCAGGTTGTAGCTGGTTCAGAAAGGTTTTCATTGCTAGATGGATATTCAGGCTATAATCAGATAATGGTGAAGGAAGAAGATCAATTCAAGATGGCCTTCACTACAAAATGGGGCACATATGCCTACAAGAAGATGCCATTTGGCCTATCAAATGCTGGAGCCACTTTCCAAAGGGCAATGGATATGGCATTCAAAGGGTTGATCAATAAAATAGTTTTGATATATCTTGATGACATCACTGTATTCTCCAAAAATGTAGTGGATCACCTCTTTCATCTGAGGTAGGTATTTCAGAGGTGTAGAAGATTTGGGGTATCATTGAATCCCAAAAAATGCATATTCCTGGCTCATGAGGGAAAACTTCTAGGCCATATTGTTTCAAAGGAGGGATTGACGATTGACCCAGAAAGAGTTGAAGCAATTCGAGCGTTGCCATTGCCAAGTCACAAGAAGGCTCTTCAAAGCTTCTTGGGAAGGATCAATTTTGTCCATGCAAGTTTGTTCCAAACTTTGCAGCTCTCGTAAAGCCAATAACGTTGATGTTAAAAAAGAGCATGGCATTTAAGTGGACATCTGAAGGCAAGGCAAGTTTTGAGGCAATAAAAGAGGCTATATCTCAAGCTCCCACTCTCGTCAATCCAGACTTCTCCAAGGGTTTCATGCTATACGCCTTTGGTGGTGGAGACACAATTTCTGCAATCCTGGCACAACAAAACAAAGAAGGATTAGAACAACCAGTTGCTTTCTTCAGTCAAGGCTTGGAGGAATATGAAACTAGGTACTCTTTCATTGAAAAGCATGTACTTGCAGTGATCAGGAGTTTAAAGAAATTCAAGCACCTAGTCTCAAACAACAAGATCCAATTATTGGTCTCTCATGCGGGAGTCAAGGACTTCCTTCTAAACAAGGATCTGAATGAGAAACGTGCAGGATGGATAACCCGTGTCATGGAATATGACATCGAGATTAAGGTCACCAAACTAGTACATGGGAAGGGACTATGTGAACAACTAGCCTTGAGTCAGCAAGTTGAAGCAGGTAATGGAAAAGAGGTTGTCTTGGTACTACAGGATGGTCAAGAATAGGAAAATGATGATGTGCCCACTCCCTGTTGGACTCAGAATATGATACACTTCCTACAGACAGGCCTATGCCCTCCAGAAATGAGCAAAGCAAAGAGGAGATACTTTAGATTACAAGCCATTCCATATGTGTTTGTTGATGGTGTTTTGTTTAAGAAAGACATCAATGGAGTTCTACTGAGGTGCATTGGGATAGGTCAAATTGAGAGGGTGTTACGAGATTTTCATGATGGAGATTCCGGAGGACATTTCACCCCACGAGTAACAACTCTCAAGATAATGAAGGTAGGGTATTATTGGCCCACAGTGTTCAGTGACTGTTATACATGGATAAGAAAGTGCAAGAAATGTGCACTCTTCACGGGAAAAGAAAGACTAGCAGCGCTTCCATTGCACCCAATTTTGGTTGACCAACCATTTATGCAATGGGGATTGGACTTCGTCGGGGTCATCAACCCAAACTCAAGCCAAGGCCACAAGTGGATTCTCATGGCGATGGACTATTTCACCAAGTGGACCGAAGCAGTAGCGCTCAAAGAGGCAAGTGAGTCTAACATACTAGACTTTTATGAAGAAATAGTGACCAGGGTTCGTGTGCCGGCCACTATCATATTAGATAATGCATTAGCATTCATAGGTTCCAAGATTACAGAATGGGCTATCAAGAATGGAATCTATTTGAGCACCTCTTCAAATTATTACCCACAGGGTAATGGACAGGCAGAGTCCACGAACAAAAAGTTGCTAAGGATCATCAGAAGAACTCTGGATGAAAACCAAAGGACATGGCATACCAAGCTAAAATCAGCATTATGGGCTGACAGGATAACACCAAAGAGGTCTACAGGTAGTTCTCCCTACAAATTGGTCTATGGGAAAGAGCGTGTGCCTATATCATTAGAATTTCCAACATTGGAGCTCATGAAGCGTTGGAGTTATCGAGTTCAAACCAATGGAGGCCGGTATGCGAGTTGATGGAATTGGAAGAAATAAGAGAACATGTAGTTTAGATGATTGAAAAGGATCAACCTTAGTAAAAAGATGGTTTGACAAGAAGGCGAGAGCAAGGACCTTCCGGAGGGGGACCTAGTTACGAAATGGGATGCGAGATCGGGTGAAACACTAAGGCATTCCAAGTTTGATGCCATTTGGAGTGGCCCCTACATGGTCACGAGATGTAAAAGTGGTAATGCCTTCCAATTGTCTGCATTGGATGGAGAAGAACTCCCGATTCCAGTTAACGGAATCTATCTTAAACATTGCTACTAAAAAGGAAAAGGTTTACCCTTGTAAATATTAGCCTAGATTTCAATTCCTCTAAGTGCGTATGCACATTGTCTTGTTGTAGTTAGGTTTCTTTTTCCTAAGTGCTTTGGCACAGGTTTTGTCGCTCTCAGGTTGAATTTCTATAGTTCAGAGTGCTCTCGAAGAATGAGTTGCGGTATCAGGATCGGGATCAGAGATCAGGTTGGTTTCAGGTTATTACTCCATGCCCAATGGATTGTTAAAAGGCCACTGATCTTCTACCTAGCAGGTAGGTGACCCCGAAAATTCACCAAAATTGTTATCCAAAATTCCCCCAAAGTAATTTTGATAACATGCATCAGATTGTCAGTCCCGAGCAAGTAGAATGATTCAAGGCCTGAAATCATGTTTTGGGGTCCCCTCGGTTTCTTTCTAACCCTCCTGTCCAAGAAGAAAACCCAACGTTTTAAAAGTATGTGAAAAAGTTGCAAAGAGCCAGGCTTGAGGCCGAAATACAGAGAAAATTGACTAAGGCAGCACTAGGGACAGTTGGGACGTCGGGGCCCGAATCGGCCGAAAAACCGCCAGACAGTCCACGCAGCAAAGGGACATCCGGGCCGTGGGGACGCGTGGGGAGCGAAAAATGAAGGTGAAAAAATTGACTAAGCTTGTTATGCGGTAAGCAGGACATCTGGGCCATGAGTACATGAAGGACGTGAAATGTGAAAAGGCGAAGCGGCCGAGAGAAAACAGTCAGCCCATTTCGGGCGGTTCGGAGAAATTTGTCCCAGACAGTCCGGGATAGTTGGGACAAAGGTACGCGGAGGACGCGAACCACCCGGATCGGCGAAATAGGGAACTTCAATCAGGGACAGTTAGGGACAAAGGTACATAGGGAGGATGCAAACCACCGGAGATTGGCGAAATAGGACTTTCTTCAGACACAAAGGGGACAAAGAGACGCGAGGGACACGAAAAATTTGTCCCAGAAGAGCCGCCAACAAATCAAATCTTGCCATGTGTCTTCACCGTAAACAGGAACAAGGAAGCCCGAATCGGGCGGTTCGGAGAATTTGTCCCAGGTAGTTTGGGACATGGGCTAAAAGTACGAAAATTTGGGACACGAAAAGCCGAAAGATCCACCAACGTAATCGAACGTGCCACGTGTCAGAAGGTTGAAAAGTTGCCAAGTGCGCCCCTCAGGCCGAACCAATAAAATAGTGCCACGTGTCCAAGTTTAAAGGCCCGAAAGGAATTTTTAGAGAATGAACCCGTGGATGAATCAGAGTTCGACATGTGTCATCCAAGTGGCAGAGCGTGGGAAAAACTCAAATATTTTCCCGCTGATCCGTTTTTGGGCCGTTTTTTCCCTAAATCTTCAAACGATCATATCTTTCGATCGAGCTCGAGATTTTCACGTTCTTTATATCAATGGAAAGCTGGTGAAATTATCTACACGATTCTAGGGTCAATCTTGCATTTTAGTTCAGTTTGGAGAGATAAAATTGAGAAATGGCTCTGGCACGTAATAATAGATAGAAGTGACAACAACCAACTTTAATACAACAAACAGTTCACCGTTTACGCTTTAGACAGATCCATCCATTTTGCTAGAATTCGCTGCTTCTACCATAATGAGATGAGTTAAATGTAACCTAGAAGTGGTTGGGGTAGATCTGACTTTCCTCTCTCTTCCCTCTCTCATTCTTCCTATATATTGTAAAGAGGGGCTTCTTTCTAAAGGTCGAACATTCCTGTTTTGCTCCTCCCTTCTTCTCTTTATCAGGTGAATTTGTGGAGTTCGAACCTCCCATTTGAAACTGTAATGTGACTCTACCTCTTGGCATTTTGTAGTGTATTGTATCAATCTTTGGAGCAAGTAATGCATGTCTGTGGATGATTCTCAACCCTCTCTGTGTTCATTTGCATCCTCCTAGTCTTTCACTACAAATTTTGTTATCTGTGCATGATCTTGCATCACATTTGAATGGTCTATGTTTATTGGCAAGATAGGTGTTCTTCATTCCTCGGTGCATCACCTCTGTTAGCTTAGGTTTATTTTTATGCATCTTCTTACCTGTCTCCTTGGCAAGATTAGATTAGGTTTTGAGTAAAACCTCTACATTTTTCATGTGCATCCAATGTAGGCATAGGAACTAGTCGTTATCCAAAATTCACCCCCAGGGTAATTTTGATAAAATGCATTAAATTCTGAAGTCCCAGGAAAATAGATTTATTCAGGGTAAAAAATCATGTTTCTAGGGTCCCCTCAGATTTTTTATAACTCCCTTGTCCAAGAGGAAAAGAGCAAGTTCTAAAAAAAGGGTGAAAAAGTTACAAAAACAAGCTTGGGCCAGGAAAAATCATGAAAAATGGCTAAGTCCTAGTCCTCACAAATGAGTCGGGACATGAGGGACATCTGGGTGTGAATCGCCCAAAGGTCGCTAGGCGATCATGTAGAGCAAAGGAACATCTCCTGGGCCGTCGGGATGTGTGGACACGTAAAGCCGGTTCGGTTTGAAGGAGAAAAGAAAATCAAATAACTTTGAGTGGCACAGGTTGGGACATTTGCATCAAAGAAAATGGAACAGGAAGCTCGAATCAAAGCGGATTGGAAGTTTTTGTCCCAGATAGCACTGGGACACCCAGGCCAAAGGGACGCGAGGGACGCGAAAAGCTAGTAGACCCGGAGACCAATCAAATCACGACACGTGTCACAAGGAGGAAACGTCCAAAAGTTCAAAGGGCAAGGTTTCAAGCGTTGGCCCGAGCCAATAGGAATTGGACACATGTCCAAATGGAACAGGGAAGTGTAGAGCTCAGGGAGGAGTTATAGAATTTGGTAAAAGTTTTAGCCAAAAGGCTAAAAGTAAAGGAAGACCCCGCGCCTCTGTCCTCCAATCAATGTATGCCACGTGTCCCCAGTGGCGGGGGCACGGGGGAAAAGTGAAAAATGTTCCAAAATCATCAAAAAGGTCAAAATTCAAGGGAAAACCCATGGGTAAGTGAAAGGAGAGAGAATTACACCTCCAATTAGTGCTTGACACGTGTCATCCAGGTGGCAGAGCGCGGGAAAAAGTTTCAAAACACATTTTCACCTGTTTTGTGCCCTAAATCTTCAGATCAACATATCTTTCGATCCAAAGCTCAGATTTGCACGTTCTTTATATCAATGGAAAGATTATAAGATTCTCT
The DNA here is from genome assembly GCA_018340775.1 of Taxus wallichiana var. yunnanensis. Lineage (NCBI taxonomy): Eukaryota > Viridiplantae > Streptophyta > Pinopsida > Cupressales > Taxaceae > Taxus > Taxus wallichiana. Next base: position 599,239 of record CM031236.1, on the reverse strand, counting down.
ACATGATTCTAGGGTCAATCTTGAATTTTGGTGTAGTTTAGAGAGAGAAAGTTAAGAAACAGCTCTAACGTGTGTTCATGGCTAGAAGTGACATTTCAGCGACCAGATTTAATGCAGAATGGGTCGCATTCTCCTCCAAATCAGTCAAAAATGGTAGGGTATGGGTTTGTAAGGTTCCCCATGCTATTTTAAAGCATCTGCAGTCCATGAGGAATGGGCTTGCATGTTTTTCTACATTTTCTCTCTCCTGGGCTCGACCCATGCATTGTAAAAGCCAGATTTGGCTCGTTTTGAGATTATTACAAGTTGTTCATATTTTTCTACTCTGCCCTCCCTTCTTTTCTTCTCTAGAGTTGAAAATGGAGTTTGAACCTCCTCTACTACTCTGTAATGGTGTTTTTGCCTTTTACTATTGAAATGATGTTAGCAAACTTACGGAGCAATAAAAACGTGTTTTGTGATGCATCTGTCCATTCTTGCTCACTTTTTCTTGTTCTCTTCTTGCCTCTCTTCATTACATGTATTTGTGCATGTTCTAACATTCATTACAGGTCTGGAGCTGTGTTCATGGAGTTTTGGGACATCTTTTGTGTGAAATCTATCCTTGGGCCTGTGATGCATCTATCCATCCTTCCCATTGCTCACCTCTCCTTGTTCTATGGCAGTTTTGATAGATGCTCAACATTCTCCTTCTTTGGTGTATCACCGTTTTAGTGTAGGCTTTGGCTGTTTTTCCCTTTTCTCTCTCTCTCTCTGTCTCCTTGGCACGGTTATATTAGGTTTAGATTAGCTTTCCTGCATTGGAATAGCTTGTGGCAGGTAGTTTAGGAGTAAGAACCAGCCTTCTCTGGAGATTCCTTTCTCATTCTTACAAGTCCCACACTTGGAGAAAGGTTTCCATGTTGTGCAATCACACTAGATGCTAGAGTGATCAACCTAGAAGCCTGATCTTCATCCAGGGGTGCTATGAGTCTGCGCAACAACACAATGTTCTCTGGAGATTCCTTTCTCATTTTTGTAAGTCCCACACTTGGAGAAAGGATTCCATGTTGTGCAATCACACTTGGATGCTAGAGTGATCAAACTAGAAATTTGATCAACATCCGTGGGTCTTGTGATTTTACATTAATAGGTTTAGGGTTTAGAGTTTCAAGTTTAGGGTTTAGGATTTATGGTTTATGGTTTAGGGTTTAGGGTTTAATATTTAGTGTTTAGGGTTTAAGGTTTAGTATTAAGGTTTTAGGGTTTAGGTTTTAGGTTTTAGTCTTTATTTATTAGGGTTTAGGGTTTAGAGTTTAGGATTTAGGGTTTAGGGTTTATGGTATCAAATTTAGGGTTTCGGGTTTAGGATTTATGGTTTATGGTTTATATTTTAGGGTTTAATATTTAGGGTTAAGGGTTTAAGCTTTAGTGCTAAGGGTTTATGGTTTATGTTTTAGGGTTTAGGGTTTAGGTCTCAGGGTTTAAGGTTTAGGGCTAAGGGATTATAGTTTAGGGCTTAAGGTTTAGGGATTAGGGTTTAGGGTTTAGGGTTTAGGGTTTCAGGTTTAGGGATTAGGGTTTAGGATATAGGGTTTATGGTTTACTATTTAGGGTTTAATATTTGGGGTTTAGGGTTTAGGGTTTAGTTCTCGGGGTTTAGGATTTAGGGTTTGGGGATTAGGTTTTAGGGTTTATGGTTTAAGTTTTTCGGTTTGGTTCTCGGGGTTTAAGGTTTAGGGTTAATGTATTACAGTTTAGGGCTTAGGGTTTAGGGTTTAGTGTTTAGGGTTTAGGGTTTAGGGTTTTGGGTGTATGGGCTAGGGGTTAGGCTATATGGGGTTTATGATTCAAGGTTTAGTTTTTGTGTTTATGGTTTATGGTTTAGGGTTTAGATTTTAGGGTTTCGAGTTTACAGTTTAGGGTTTAATATTTAGGGTTTATGGTTTAGTGCTTAAGGTTTAGAGTTTTGTGTTTAGGGTTTAGGGCTAAGGGATTACATTTTAGGGCTTAGGGCTTAGGGTTTAGGGTTTAAGGTTTATGGATAAAAGTTTAGGTTTTATGGGGTTTACGATTGAAGGTTTAGTTTTTGGGTTTAGTGTTTAGGCTTTAGGGTTTAAGGTTTATAGGTTTAGGGTTTCAAGTTTAGGTTTTAAGATTTATGATTTATGATTTATGGTTTAGGATATAATATTTAGGGTTTTGGGTTTCGGTTTAGGAGTAAGAGTTTTGGTCTAAGGGTTTAAGGTTTAGGGTTAATGGTTAAGGGTTAAGGGTTAAGGCTAAAGGTTTAGGGTTTATGGGATTTACAACTTAAGGTTTAGTTTTTAGGGTTTAGGGTTTCGGGTTTAGGGTTTCAACTTTAAGGTTTAGGATTTAGGTTTTGGGTTTAATGTTTAGGCTTTCGAGTTTAGGGTTTATGGTGTATGGGCTTTAGGGGTTAGGGTATATGGGGTTTATGATTCAAGGTTTAGTTATTTGTGTTTAGGGTTTAGGGTTTAGGGTTTAGATTTTAGGGTTTCGAGTTTACGGTTTATGGTTTAATATTTAGGGTTTAGGGTTTAGTTCTCAAGGTTTAGAGTTTTGGGTTTAGGGTTTAGGGCTAAGGGATTACATTTTAAGGCTTAGGTTTTAGGGTTTAGGGTTTAAGGTTTACAGATAAAAGTTTAGGGTTTATGGGGTTTACAATTCAAGGTTTAGTTTTTGGGTTTAGTGTTTAGGCTTTAGGGTTTAAGGTTTATGGTTTAGGTTTAGGGTTTCAAGTTTAGGGTTTAAGATTTATGGTTTATGGTTTGTAGCTTAGGATTTAATATTTAGGGTTTATGGTTTAGGTGTTAGGGTTTAGGTCTAAGGGTTTAATGTTTAGGGCTAAGGGATTATAGTTTAGGGTTTAGGGTTTAGGGTTTAGGGCTAAAAGTTTAGGGTTTATGGGATTTAAAATTCAAGGTTTGTTTTTTAGGGTTTAGGGTTTTGGGTTTTGGATTTGGGTTTTAACTTTAGGGTCTTGGGTTTAGTTTTTAGGGTTTAGGGTTCGGGGTTTAAGGTTTACGATAAAAGTTTAGGGTTTATGGGGTTTATAATTCAAGGTTTAGTTTTTGGGTTTAGTGTTTAGGCTTTAGGGTTTAAGGTTTATGGTTTAGGTTTCAAGGTTTCAAGTTTAGGGTTTAAGATTTATGGTTTATGGTTTACAGTTTAGGATTTAATATTTAGGGTTTAGGGTTTAGGAGTTAGGGTTTAGGTCTAAGGGTTTAATGTTTAGGGCTAAGGGATTATAGTTTAGGGTTTAGGGTTTAGGGTTTAGGGCTAAAAGTTTAGGGTTTATGGGATTTAAAATTCAAGGTTTATTTTTTAGGGTTTAGGGTTTAGGGTTTTAACTTCGGGTCTTGGGTTTATTGTTTAGGGTTTAGGGTTTAGGGTTTAGGGTGTATGGGCTAGGGGTTAGGGTATATGGGGTTTATGATTAAAGGTTTAGTTTTTGTGTTTAGGGTTTAGATTTTAGGGTTTGAAGTTTACGGTTTAGGGTTTAATATTTAGGGTTTAGGGTTTAGTGCTCAAGGTTTAGATTTTTGGGTTTAGTGTTTAGGGCTAAGGGATTAAATTTTAGGGCTTAGGGTTTAGGGTTTAAGGTTTAAGGTTTAAGGTTTAAAAGATTTAAGTTTAAGGTTTATGGGGTTTACGATTCAAGGTTTAGTTTTTGGGTTTAGTGCTTAGGCTTTAGTGTTTAAGGTTTATGGTTTAGGATTTAGGGTTTCAAGTTTAGGGTTTAAGATTTATGGTTTATGGTTTACGATTTTAGGATTTATTATTTAGGGTTTAGGGTTTAGGATATTAGGGTTTAGGTCTAAGGGTTTAAGGTTTAGGGCTAAGGGATTATAGTTTAGGGTTTATGGGATTTACAATTCAAGATTTTGTTTTTAGGGTTTAGGGTTTAGGGTTCCAGGTTTAGGGTTTCAACTTTAGGGTTTAGGATTTAGGGTTTTGGGTTTAGTGTTTAGGGTTTACAGTTTTAGTGTTTAGGATTCAAGGTTTTGTTATTAGAGTTTAGAGTTTAGGATTGAGGGTTTAGGGTTTAGGGTTTTGAGATTAGAGTTTAGGGTTAGTATTTTAGGGTTTAGGGTTTAGGGTTTACGGTTTAGAGTTTATGGTTTAGGGCTAAAGGTTTAGGGTTTAGGGTTTAGGGTTCTGAGATTAGAGTTTAGGGTTTAGTATTTAGGGTTTAGGGTTTAGAGTTTATGGTTTTGGCTAAAGGTTTAGGGTTTATGGGTTTTAATAGTCAAGGTTTAGTTTTTATGGTTTAGGGTTTAGGATTTGGTTTTCAGTTTTTGAGTTTAGGGTTTAGGGTTTATGATTTATGGTTTATGGTTTATAGTTTAGGGTTTAATATTTAGGGTTTATGGTTTAGTGTTTAGTGCTCGGGCTTTACGGTTTCTTGTTTTGTGTTTAGGATTTAGCATTTTGGGTTTAGGTCTCAGTTTTTTTAGGGATTAGGATTAGGGATTACAGGTGTAGGGCTTAGGATTTATGGTTTACGGTTTATGGTTTATAGTTTAAGGCTAAAGCTTTAGGGTTTATGGTGTTTACGATTCAAGGTTTAGTTTTTAGTGTTTATGGTTTAGGGTTTAGGGTTTAGGGTTTGAGTATACACTTTAGGGTTTAGGATTTATGGTTTACGGTGTAGGTTTTAATGCTTATTGTTTAGGGTTTAGGGTTTAGGTTTATGGTTTATGGGTTAAGGTTTAATATTTGGGGTTTAGGGTTTATTTCTCGGGTTTAACGTTTAACGTTTACGGTTTAGGGTTTTGGTTTAGGTCTTAGGGTTTAAAGTTTAGGGCTAATGGCTTGAGTTTAGGGCCAAGGGTTTAGGGTTTAGGGTTTAGTGTTTAGGGTTTAGGATTTATGGTTTAGGGGTTGTATATGGGGTTTATGATTCAAATTTTAGTTTTTGGGGTTAGGAATTAGGTTTAGGGTTTAGGGTTTATGGGTTATGTTTTAGGGTTTAAAGTTTAGGGTTTTGAGTTTACGATTTAGGGTTTAATATTTATTGTTCTGGTTTATGGTTTAGTGCTCAAGTTTTAGGGCTCAAGGTTTAGGGTTTAGGGTTTAGGGTTTAGGGTTTATGGGGTTTACTACTCAAGGTTTAATTTTTACGGTTTAGGGTTTAGGGTTTAGGTTTTAGTGTTTTGAGTTTAGGGTTTAGGGTTTAGGATTTATTGGCTTATGGTTTACGGTTCAGGATTTAATATTTAAGGTTTAGGGTTTAGGGTTTAGGGTTCACAGTTTAGAGTTTAGGTCTTAGGGTTTAATGTTTAAGGCTAAGGGATTACATTTTAGGGATTATTGTTTAGGGTTTAGTGTTTAGGGTTAAAGGTTTAGGGTTTATGGGGTTTATGATTCAAGGTTTAGATTTTAGGGTTTAGGGTTTAAGGTTTAGGGTATAGGGTTTAGGGTTTCAACTTTTGGGTTTGGGGTTTAGGGTTTAGGGATTATGATTCATGTTTTAGTTTTGGAGTTTACGATTTAGGGTTTAGTGTTTAGGGTTTTGATTTTAGGGTTTAGTGTTTAGGATTTATGGTTTATGGTTTACGATTTAGGGTTTAGGGTTAGGGTTTATTGTTTATGGTTTAAGGCTAAAGGTTTAGGATTTATGGGGTTTATGATTCAAGGTTTAATTTTTAGGGTTTAGGGTTTAGCGTTTAGGGTTTAGGGTTTAGATTTAGGTCTTAGGGTTTAAGGTTTAGGGCTAAGGAATTAAATTTTAGGGATTAAGGTTTAGTTTTTAGGGTTTAGGGTTTTGAGTATAGGGTTTAGGGTTTATGATTTATTGTTTAGGGTTTAAGTCTCATGGTTTAAGATGGATTACAATTTAGGGCTTCTGGTTTATGCTTTAGGTTTTGGGGGGTTAGGGTTTATTGTTTAGGGCCAAACGGTTTAGGGTTTTGTGTTTAGGTTTTAGTTCTCGGGGTGTAAGGGTTAGGGATAAGGGATTATAGATTATGGCTTATAATTGAGGGTTTAGGGTTTAGGGCTTAAGGTTTACGGTTTATGGGGTTTACAATTCAAGGTTTAATTCTTATGGTTTATGGTTTAGGTTTTAGGGTTTAGGGTTTAGGTCTCAGGGTTTAAGATTTAGGGCTAAGTGATTACATTTTAGGGCTTAGGGATTAGGGTTTATGCTTTTAGATTTAGGGTTTGGGGTTTATTTTGGTTTTAGAGTTTAATTTTTATGGTTTATGGTTTAGGGTTTAATATTTAGGCTTTAGGTCTAGGGTTAGGATTTAAGGTTTAGGTTTTAAGGTTTAAGTTTTAGGACTAAGGGATTACATTTTAGGGATTAGTGTTTAGGTTTTAGGTTTAACGCTAAAGGTTTAGGGTTAATGGGGTTTATAATTTAAGGTTTTATTTTTAGGGTTTAGGTTTTAGGGTTTAGGATTTAAGGTTTAGGGTTCAATGTTTAGGGTTTAGGGTTTAGGATTTAGGGTTTTGAGGCCTAGGGTTTAGGGTTTAGCATTTATGGGTTTATGTTTTAGGGTTTAGGGTTTAAGGTTTAGTGTTTAGGCTTTAGGGTTTAGTGTTTAGGGTTTAGGGTTTAGGGTTTTGAGTTTAGATATGGTTTAGGGTTTATGATTTATTGTTTAGGGTTTAAGTCTCATGGTTTAAGATGGATTACGGTTTAGGGCATCTTGTTTATGTTTTAGGTTTTAGGGGTTAGCATTTATTGTTTAGGGCTTTAAGGTTTAGGGGGATTAGTGTTTAGGTTTTAGTTCTCGGGGTGTAAGGGTTAGGGCTAAGGGATTATAGATTATGGCTTACGATTAAAGGTTTATTCTTATGGTTTAGGGTTTAGGTCTCGGGGTTTAAGATTTAGGGCTAAGTTTATTACATTTTAGGGCTTAAGGCTTAGGGTTTAGGGTTTGATTTAGGGTTTGGGTTTTATTTAGGTTTTAGGGTTTAGGTTTTATGGTTTATGGTTTATGGTTTAATATTTATGCTTTAGGGTCTAGGGTTAGGATTTAGGGTTTAGGTTTTAGGGTTTAACTTTTAGGACTAAGGGATTACGTTTTAGGGATTAGTGTTTAGGGTTTAAGGTTTAGTGTTTAGGGTTTATGGTTTAATGCTAAAGGTTTAGGTTTTATGGGGTTTATAATTCAAGGTTTTATTTTTAGGGTTTAGGATTTAAGGTTTAGGGTTTAAGGTTTAGAGTTTAGGGTTTAGGGTTTAGGGTTTTAACTTTAGGGTTTAGGGTTTAGGATTTAGGATTTATGTTTTAGGGTTTAGGGTTTAGGTCTCGGGGTTTAAGGCTTAGGGTAAAGGGATTACGGTTTAAGGATTAGGGTTTAGGGTTTAGGGTTTATGGTTTACAGCTAAAGGTTTATGACTCAAGGTTAAGATTTTAGGGTTTAGGGTTTAGGTTTTTTTAGGGTTTAGGTTTTAAATTTATGGTTTAGGGTTTATGATTTAGGGTTTAGGGTTTTAAATTTATGGTTTAGGTTTATGATTTAGGGTTTAGGGTTTAGGTCTCGGGTTTAAGGTTTAGGATTAAGGGATTACACTTTAGGGCTTAGTGTTTAGGGTTTAAGGTTTAGAGTTTAGGGTTTAGGGCTTAGGGTTTAGGTTGTATGGTTTAGGGCTAAAGGTTTAGGGTTTATGCAGTTTTCAATTCAAGGTTTAGTTTTTAGGGTTTAGGGTTTAGGATTTAGGATTTAGGGTTTAGGGTTTAGGATTTATGGTTTATGGTTTATTTTTATGGTTTTGACTTTAGGTTTTATGTTTTATGGTTTATGGTTTAGAGCTAAAGGTTTAGGGTTTATGGGTTTATGATTCAGGTTTAGTTTTTAGGGTTTATGGTTTTGAGTTTAGGGTTTAGGGTTTAAGATTTTTTTATGGTTTATGGTTTAGTGTTTAGGGTTTAGGGATTATGTTCTAAGCCTAAAATTTTAGGTTTTATGGGGTTTACAATTCAATGTTTTGTTTTTAGGGTTTAGAGCTTAATTTTAAGGGTTTAGGATTTATTTCATTATAACTTATTGTTTAGGGTTTATTGCTCGTGGGTTTAGGGTTTAGGGTTTAGGTTTTAGGCTTTAGGTTTTAGGGTTTAAGTTTTAGGTCTAAGGGATTAAAATTTAAGGCTTACAGGGTTTAGGTTTGAGGTTTATGGTTTATGGTTTAGGGCTAAAGATTTAGGGTTTATAAGGTTTACGATTCAAGGATTAGTTTTAGGGTTTAGGATTTATGGTTTCAAGTTTAATGTTTAGGTTGGAGGATTTATAGTTTACGGTTTAAGGTTTAGGGTTTAATATTTATTATTAAGAGTTTGGGGTTTAGTGATCGGGGTTTAGGTTTTAGCGATTAGGGTTTAGGGTTTAGGGTTTACATCTAAGGGTTTAAGGTTTAGGGCTAAGGGACTACATTTAGGGCTTAGGGCTTAGGGTTTAGGGTTTATGATTTATGGTGTAGAGGTAAAGGTATATGGTGTTTATGATTCAGGTTTATTTATTAGGGTTTAGGGTTTAGGGTTTATGATTTATGGTTTATGGTTTACGGTTTGGGGTTTATGGGGTTTATGATTCAAGGTTTAATTTTTAGGGTTTAGGGTTAAGGGTTTAGGGTTTAATATTTATGGTTTATGGTTTACATTTTAGGGTTTAATATTAAAGTTTTAGGGTTTAGGGTTTTGTGCTCACGGTTTAGGGTTTAGGGTTTACAGTTTATGGTTTAGGTGTTAGGTCTCAGGGTTTAAGGATTAGGGCTAATGGATTACATTCTAAAGCTTTAGGGTTTATGGTTTAGGGCTTAGGATTTAGGGATTAGGGTTTATGGTTTAGGTCTCAGGGATTAAGGTTTAGGGCTAAGGGATTAAAGTTTAGGGCTTAGGGCTTAGGATTTTAGGTTTAGGGTTTAGGGTTTAGGGATTAGGTTTTATGGCTTAGGGCTAAAGGTTTATGGGGTTTATGAGTCAAGGTTTAGTTATTAGGGTTTAGGGTTTAGGGTTTAGGATTGAGGGTTTAGGGTTTAGGATTTAAAATTTAGGGTTTAGGGTTTAATATTTAGGGTTTAGGGTTTAAGGTTTAGTTCTAAGGGTTTAGGGTTTATGTTTTAGGCTTTAGAATTTAGGCTTTAGGCTTTAGGGTGTAGGGTTTAGGTCTTAGGGTTTAAGGTTTAGGGCTAAGGGATTACAGTTTAAGGCTTAAGGTATAGGGATTAGGGTTTATAGTTTAGGGTTTAGGGTTTGAATTTAGGGATTAGGGTTTAGGATTTAGGGTTTATGGTTTACTATTTAGGGTTTAATATTTTGGGTTTATGGTTTAGGGTTTATTTCTTAGGGTTTAGGATTTAGGGTTTAGGGTTTAGGGTTTAGGGTTTAGGTTTTCAATTTTGTTCTCGGGTTTAAGGTTTAGGGTTAATGGATTACAGGTTTAGGACTTAGGTTTTTAGGTTTAGTGTTTAGGGTTTAGGGTTTAGGTTTTAGGTTTTATGGGCTTAGGTTTAGGATATATGGGGTTTATGATTCAAGGTTTAGGTTTTTGTGTTTAGGGTTTAGGGTTTAGATTTAACTATGGTTTGAGTTTACGATTTAGGGTTTAATATTTAGGGTTTAGGGTTTAGTGCTCAATGTTTAGAGTTTTGGGTTTAGGGTTTAGGGCTAAGGGATTAAATTTTAGGGCTTAGGGTTTAAGTTTTAAAGAAATTTTTAGGCTTTATGGGGTTTACGATTCAAGGTTTAGTTTTTCAGGTTTAGTGTTTAGGCTTTAGGATTGAAGGTTTATGGTTTAGGTTTTAGGGTTTTGAGTTTAGGGTTTAAGATTTATGGTTTATATTTTACGGTTAGGATTTAATATTTAGGGTTTAGGGTTTATGGTTTAGGAGTTAGGGTTTAGGTCTAAGGGTTAAAGGTTTAGGCCTAAGGGATTATAGTTTAGGGTTTAGGTTTAGGGTTTAGGGCTAAAGGTTTAGGGTTTATGGGATTTACAATTCAAGGTTTAGTTTTTAAAGTTTTAGGGTTTAGGGTTTTGACTTTAGGGTTTAGGATTTAGGGTTTAGGGTTTAGTGTTTAGGGTTTAGGGTTTAGGGTTTAGGGTTTAGGATTCAAGGTTTTGTTTTTAGAGTTTAGGGTTTAGGATTTAGGGTTTAGGGTTCTAAAATTAGAGTTTATGGTTTAGTATTTAGGGTTTGGGGTTTAGGGTTTAGAGTTTATTATTTAGGGCTAAAGGTTTAGGGTTTATGGATTTTAATAATCAAGGTTTAGTTTTTACTGTTTAGGGTTTAGGGTTTAGAGTTTCAGTTTTTTATTTTAGGGTTTATTGTTTAAGATTTATGGTTTTTGGTTTATAGTTTAGTGTTTAATATTTAGAGTTTAGGATTTAGTGTTTAGTGCTCGGGAGGGTTTATGGTTTAGTGTTTAGGGTTTAGCATTTTGGGTTTAGGTTTAGGTCTAGGTCTGTGTTTTTTTAGTGATAAGGGTTTACAAGATGGGGCTTAGGATTTAGGGTTTATGTTGTTTATAATTCAAGGTTTAGTTTTTAGTGTTTAGGGTTTTGAGTCAAGACTTTAGGGTTTAGGATTTATGGTTTATGGTTTAGGTTTTAATGTTTAGGGTTAGATTTTATGGTCTAGTGTTTAGGGTTTAGGGTTTAGGTCTCGGGAATTAAGGTTTAGGGCTACGGGATTACAATTTCGGGTTTAGGGTTTAGGGTTTACGGTTTAGGTCTCATGGTTTAAGGTTTAGGACTAAGGGATTATAGTTTAGGGATTAGGGTTTAGGGTTTAGGGTTTAGGGTTTAGGGTTTATGTTTTAATGCTAAAGTTTTAGGGTTTATGGCATTTACGATTCAAGGTTTAGTTTTTAGGATTAAAGGTTTATGGTTTAGGATTTATGGTTTAGGGTTTAGAGTTTAGGATTTAGCGTTTTGACTTTAGTGTTAGGGTTTAGGATTTATGGTTTGTTTTTTAGGGTTTAGGGTTTAGGGTTTAGGGTTTAGAATTTAGGGTTTTGACTTTAGGGTTTAGGGTTTAAGATTTATGGTTTATGGTTTATAGTTTTCGGTTTAGGTCTCATGGTTTAAGGTTTAGTGCTAAGGGATTATAGTTTATGGCTTATGGTTTCAGGTTTAGGGTTTAGGGTTTAGGGTTTAGCATTTATGGTTTAGGGTTAAAGGTTTAGGGTTTATGGGGTTTATGATTCAACGTTTTTTTTAGGATTTATGGTTTAGGATTTAGGGTTTCAAGTTTAGGGTTTAGTATTTATGGTTTAGGGTTTAATATTTAGGGTTTAGGGTTTAGGGTTTAGGGTTCAAGTCTCAGGTTTTAAGGTTTAAGTCTAAGGGATTACAATTTAGGGCTTAGATTTTAGGGTTTAGGGTTTTAACTCTAGGCTTTAGGGTTTATGGTTTAAGGCTAAATGTTTAGGGAATATATGGTTTACAATTTAAGGTTTAGTTTTTAACATTTAGGGTTTAGGGTTTAGGTCTCAGGGTTTAAGATTTAGGTCTAAGGCATTACATTTTAGGGTTTATGGTTTATGGTTCATGGCTAAAGGTTAAGGGTTTATGGGGTTTACGATTCAAGGTTTAGTTTTTAAGGTTTAGGTTTAAGGGTTTCAAGTTTAGGGTTTAGGGTTTACGATTTATGGTTTATGGTTTAGGGTTTAGGGTTTAGTATTTAGGATTTAGGGTTTAGGGTTTAGTGCTCGGGGTTTAGGGTTTAGGTGTTAGGGTTTAAGGTTTACAGCTAAGGGATTATTGTTTAGTTCTTAAGCATTAGGGTTTGGGGTTTATGGTTTAGGACTAAAGGTTTAGTTAATGGGGTTTATGATTCAAGGTTTGGTTTTTAGGTTTTAATATTTGGGGTTAAGGGTTTAGGGTTTAGTGATTAGGGTTTAAGGTTTAGGGCTTAGGGTTTAGGTATAAGGTATTAAGGTTTAAGGCTAAGGGATTAACGTTTAGGGTTGAGGTCTTAGGGTATAGGGTTTAAGGTTTAGTGTTTAGGATTTAGGGTTTAGGATTTATGGCTTAGGGCTAAAGGTTTATGGGGTTTATAATTTAGGATTTAGTTATTAGGGTTTAGGGTTTAGGTTTTAGGATTTAGGGTTTAGGGTTTAAGGTTTAGGATTTAGGTTTTTATTTTAGGGTTTAGGGTTTTGGATTTATGATTTATAGTTTATGGTTTAGGGTTTAATACTTGGGGTTTGGGGTTTAGGGTTTAGTGCTCAGAGTTTAAAATTATGGTTTAGGTCTCAAGGTTTATGGTTTAGGTCTAAGGAATTACATGGTTTAGGGCTTAAGGTTTAGGGATTAGGGTTTAGCGTTTAGGGTTTATATTTTAGAGCTTAAGGTTTAGGGTTTGTGTGGTTTACGATTTAAGGTTTAGGGTTTAGGGTTTAGGGTTTAGGGTTTAGTGGGTTTAGGTTTTTTTATGATTTATGGTTTATGGTTTATGGTTTATAGGTTAGGGTTTAATAATTGGGGTTTAGCTTTTAGTGTTTAGTGCGCATTGTTTAGGGCTTAGGGTTTATTGTTTAGGGTTATAGGTTTAAGTCTCTAGGTTTAATTTTTAGGGCTAATGGATTACAGTTTAGGGATTAGGGTTTAGTGTTTAGGTCTCATGGTTTAAGGTTTACGATTCAGGTTTAGTTTTCAAGGTTTATGGTTTATGGTTTAGGGTTTATGGTTCATGGCTAAAGGTTAAGGGTTTATGAGGTTTACGATTCAAGGTTTAATTTTCAAGGTTTAGGGTTTAGGGTTTCGAGTTTAGGGTTTAGGGTTTAGTATTTATTGTTTATGGTTTACGGTTTAGGGTTTAATATTTAGGGTTTAGGGTTTAGGGTTTAGTGCTCATGGTTTAGGGTTTAGGGTTTAGGTCTCAAGGTTTAAGGTTTACAGCTAAGGGATTACATTTTAGGGCTTATGGTTTACTGTTTGGGGTTTATGATTTAGGGTCTAAAGATTTATGGTTAATGGGGTTTACGATTCGAGGTTTTGTTTTTAGGGTTTAATGTTTAGTATTTAGGGGTTAAGGGTTTTGAGCTTAGGGTTTAGGGTTTATGGTTTATGGTTTATAGTTTAGTGTTTAATATTTAGGGTTAAGGGTTTTTGGTTTAGTGCTTAGGATTTAGTGTTTATGGTTTAGGTATAAGGGTTTAAGGTTTAAGGCTAAGGGATTAACGTTTAGGTATTAGGTGTTAGGGTTTAGTGTTTAAGGTTTATTGTTTAGGATTTATAGTTTAGGGTTTATGGATTAGGGCTAAAGGTTTATGGGGTTTATACTTCAAGGTTTAGTTATTAGGGTTTAGGGTTTGGGGTTTAGGATTTATGGTCTAGAGTTTAAGGTTTAGGGATTAGGGTTTTGAGTTTAGGGTTTAGGGTTTATGATTTATGATTTATAGTTAATGGTTTAGGGTTTAATATTTGGGATTTAGGGTTTAGTGCTCAGGGTTTAGGGTTTATGGTTTAGGTTTTAGGGCTAAGGGATTATAGTTTAGGGATTAGGGTTTAGTTTTTAGGGTTTATTGTATAGGGCTAAAGCTTTAGGGTTTATGGGGTTTATGATTTAAGGTTTATTTTTAGCATTTAGCATCTAGTGTTTAGGGTTTTTAGTTTAGGGTTTAGGGTTTAGGATTTATGGTTTATGGTTAATGGGTTAGGGTTTAATATTTGGTATTTAGGGTTTAGGGTTTAGTGCTCAAGGTTTAGGGTTTAGGGTTTATGGTTTAGGGTTTAATGTTTAGGTCTAAGGGTTTAAGGTTTAGGGCTAATGGATTACAATTTAGGGATTAGAGTTTAGGGTTTAGGTTTTAGTGTTTATTGTTTAGGGTTTAGGGTTTAGGTTTTCTTGTTTAGTGGTTTGGGTATATGGGGTTTACGATTCAGGGTTTAGGGTTTAGGATTTAAAGTTTAGTCTTTAGGTTTATTATTTAGGGTTTAATAATTAGGGTTTAATATTTAGGGTTAGGGTTTTAGTGTTTAGGGTTTATGGTTTAGGGTTTAGGGTTTAGGATTTAGGTTTAGGGTTTAGGGGTTTAGGGTTTAGGGCTTTATGGATTAAGGCTTTAGGGCTTTAGGGTCTATGGTTTAGGGTTTAGGGCTTTAGGGTTTAGTTTACGGTTTAGGTTTAGGTTTTAGGGTTTTAGGTTTTATGGTTTAAGGTTTAGGGTTAAGGTTTATATTTTACGGTTTAGGGTTTAGGGTTTAATTTTAGGGTTTTAGAGTTTAGGGTTTAGGGATAATATTTTAGGTTTAGGTTTAGGGTTTTCGGGTTTAGGTTTATGGTTTAAGGTTAAGGTTTATGGATTTAGGGCTTAGGTTTAGGGTTTAGGTTTAGGGTTTCGATTTAGAGTTTAGGGTTTAGGATTTTATGGGTTTAGGGTTTATTTTTAGGGTTTAGGGTTTAGGGTTTAGATTTAGGTTTATGGTTTAGGGTTAAGGGTTTATGGGGTTTAGGGTTTAGGTTTAATTTTTAGGGTTTAGGGTTTAGGGTTTAGGGTGAAATTTAGGGTTTAAGGTTTTTAGGTTTATGGTTTACATTTTAGGGTTTAATATTTAAGTTTATAGGGTTTAGGGTTTAGGTTTAGTTTTTAGGGTTTAGGGTTTAGGGTTTAGGGTTTATGGTTTAGGTGGTTTATGGTTTAGGGTTTTACCATTCTAGGGTTTAGGGTTTATGGTTTAGGGCTTAGGGTTTAGGTTTAGGGTTTAGGGTTTAGGTTTAGGAAAGTTTAGGGTTTGGGTTTAATACTTTAGGGTTTAGGGCTTAGGGTTTAGTGTTTAGGGTTTAGGCTTAGGGTTTAGGTTTATGGAAAGGGATTAAAATTTTAGGGTTTACAGTTTAGGGTTTTAGGGGATTAGGGTTTAGGGTTTAGGGTTACATTTAGGATTAGGGTTTAGGGTTTAGGGTTTACGGCATTTAGGGTTTAGGGTTTAATGGGGTTTAGGGTTTAGGGTTTAGTTTAAGGTTTATGTTTAGTTTTAGGATTTAGAATTTAGGGCTTTAGGGTTTAGGGTTTAGGGTTTAGGTCTTAGGGTTTAAGGTTTAGGGCTAAGGGATTACATTTTAGGGTTTAGGGTTTAGGGTTTAGGGTTTAGGGTTTATGGTTTAGGGTTTAAAGGTTAGGGTTTAGGGTTTAGGGTTTAGGGTTTAGGTTTTTAGGGTTTAGGGTTTAATAGGGTTTAGGGTTTAGGTTTAGGGTTTAGGGTTTAGGGTTTAGGATTTAGGGTTTAGGGTTTAGGGTTTAGGGTTTAGGGTTTAGGATTTAGGTTTAGGGTTTAGGGTTTAGGATTTATGGTTTAGGTTTAGGGTTTAGGGTTTAGTGTTTAGGGTTTAGGGTTTAGGTTTAGGTTTAGGGTTTAGGGTTTAGGATAGGGTTTATGGTTTATGGTTTAGGTTTTTTTGGGTTTAGGGTTTAGGGTTTAGATTTAGGGTTTAGGGTTTAGATTTAGGGTTTAGGTTTAGGGTTTAGGTTTAGGGCTTAATGTTTAGGTTTTAGGTTTTAGGGTTTAGGGTTAAGTTTAGGGGCTTTAGGGTTTAGGGTTTTATTTTTTAGGGTTTAGGGTTTAGGGTTTATGTTTAGGATTATGGTTTAGGGTTTTTTTTTGGTTTAGGGTTTAGGTTTAGGTTTAGGTTTAGGTTTTGAGTTTAGGGTTTAGGGTTTAGGATTTATTGGTTTATATTTATGGTTTAGGATTTAATATTTAGGCTTTAGGGTTTAGGGTTTAGGGTTTATGGTTTAGGTTTTAAGGTTAATGGTTTAGGTTTAGGGATTTATAGTTTAGGGTTTAGGGTTTAGGGTTTAGGGGTTTTAGGGTTTATGGGTTCAGGTTTAGTTTTTAGGGTTTAGGGTTTAGGGTTTTTAAGAGTTTAGGGTTTAGGGTTTAGGTTTTTGGTTTAGGGTTTATGATTTAGGTTTTAGTTTTAGGGTTTAGGATTTAGGTTTATGGTTTTTAGTTTAGGGTTTAGTGGTTTAGGATTTATGGTTTATTAGGTTTATGGTTTAGGGTTTAGGGTTTAGGGTTTAGGGTTTAGGTTTAGGGTTTAGGATAAAGGTTTAGGCTTTATGGGGTTTATGATTCAAGGTTTAGGGTTTAGTGTTTGGGTTTAGGGTTTAGATTTAGGTCTTATGGTTTAACGTTTAGGGCTTATGGAATTATAGTTTAGGGCTTAGGGTTTAGGGTTTAGTGTTTTAGGGTTTAGGGTTTAGGGTTTAGGGTTTATGGTTTAGGGTTTAATGTTTAGAGTTTATGGGTTTTTACGATTTAGGGTTTAGTTTTTAGGGTTTAGGGTTTAGGGCTTTGAGTATAGGGTTTAGGGTTTATGATTTATGGTTTAGGGTTTAGAGTTTAAGTCTCATGGTTTAAGGTGGATTATAGTATAGGGT
Source organism: Taxus wallichiana var. yunnanensis (assembly GCA_018340775.1). Taxonomy (NCBI): domain Eukaryota; kingdom Viridiplantae; phylum Streptophyta; class Pinopsida; order Cupressales; family Taxaceae; genus Taxus; species Taxus wallichiana. The sequence goes on along the minus strand of CM031236.1, from coordinate 582,900 downwards.
TTAGGGTTTAGGGTTTAGGTTTAGGGTTAAAGGTTTAGGGTTTAGGGTTTAGGGTTTAGGGCTTATTTTTATTTTTATGGTTTAGGGCTTAAGATTTACGGTTTAATTCTTTAGGGTTTAGGTTTGAGATTTTAGGGTTTATGGTTTAAAGTTTAGGTTTAAGGGTTTAGGTCTCAAGATTTAAGGTTTAGGGCTAAGAGATTAAATTTTAGGCGTTGGAATAGGGTTTATGGTTTAGGATTTATGGTTTAGGGTTTAGGGTTTAGGTTTAGGTTTTAGGGTTTAGTTTTTGTTTATTTATTGGTTTAGGGTTTAATATTTAGGGTTTAGGGTTTAGGTTAGGGTTTAGGGTTTAGGTCTTAGGGTTTAAGTTTTAGGACTAAGGGATTTTGTTTTAGGGATTAGGGTTTAGGGTTTATGGTTTAGGTTTAGTGTTTAGGGTTTATGGTTTAAGGTTTAGGGTTTAGGGTTTAGGGTTTGATAGTTTGGTTTTAGGGTTTAGGGTTTAGGTTTTAGGGTTTATGGTTTAGGATTTAGGGTTTAGGTTTAGGGTTTAGGTTTAGGGTTTAGGTTTAGGGTTTAGGGTTTATGATTTATGGGTTTATGTTTAGGGTTTAGGGTTTAGGTCTCAGGTTTAAGGGTTTAGGACTAAGGGATTAAAGTTTAGGATTAGGGTTTAGGGTTTAGGGTTTATGGTTTAGGGTTTAGGTTTAGGCTTTTAGGGATTTAGGGTTTACAGGTTAGGGTTTAGGGTTTTGAGTTTAGGGTTTAGGTTTAGGTTTAGGGTTTAGGGATTCTAAGGCATTAGGGTTTAGGGTTTAGGGTTTAGGTTTATTAAGGTTTAGGGTTTAGGGGTTTATTTTTAGGGTTTATGGTTTAGGGTTTAGGATTTAAGGGTTTAGGGTTTAGGGTTTAGGGTTTAGGTGATTTATGGTTTATGGTTTAGGGTTTAGGGTTTAGGTATTTAGGTTTAGGGTTTAGGGCTTAAGGATTACTCTTTGGGGTTTAGGGTTTAAGGTTTAAAGTTTAGGGTTTAGGGCTTAGAGTTTAGGTTTTATGGTTTAGGGCTAAAGGTTTAGGGTTTATGGGGTTTTGATTCAAGTTTTTTTAGGTTTTAGGTTTTAGGGTTTATAGTTTAGGGTTTATGGGGTTTAGGTTCAATTTTTTTTTTCGGGTTTAGGGTTTAGGGTTTAGGTTTAGGGTTTAGGGTTTAGGGTTTATTTTAGGGTTTAGGATTTATGGGTTAGGGTTTACGATTTAGGGTTTAAGGTTTAGGGATAAGGGATTAAAGTTTAGGGTTTAGGGATTAAGTTTAAGGCTTAAATTTTTAGGGTTTAGGGATTATGGTTTAGGCTATTTTTAGGGTTTATTTTTTAGGTTTAGGGTTTAGGGTTTTTATGGTTTAGGGTTAGGGTTTAGTATTTATGGTTTATAGTTTATGGTTTAGGGTTTAATATTTAGGGTTTCAGGTTTAGGGTTTAGTTCGGGGGTTTAAAGGTTTAGGGTTTATGTCTTAGGGTTTAAGGTTTAGGTCTAAGGGATTAATGTTTAGGGCTTAGGGTTTAGGGTTTAGGGTTTAGGGTTTAGGGTTTAGGGATAAAGGTTTAGGGTTTATAAGGTTCATGATTCAAGGTTTAGTTTTTAGGGTTTAGGGTTTAGGATTTATGGTTTCATGTTTAGGGTTTAGGTTGTAGGATTTATGGTTTATGTTTTAAGGTTTAGGGTTTAATATTTATTGTTAAGGGTTTGGGGTTTAGTTCTCAATTGTTTAGGTTTTAGTGATTAGGGTTTAGGGTTTAGGTTTAAGGTTTATGGCTAAGGTGTGACTAAAATTTAGGGCGTAGAGTTTAGGGTTTAGGGTTTAGGATTTATGGTGTAGGGGTAAAGGTTTATGGTGTTTACTATTCAAGGTTTAGTTATTTTGGTTTAGGGTTTAGGATTTAGGGTTTCGGGTGTCGAGTTTAGGCTTTACGGTTTATGGCTTTAGGTGTTAGGTCTCGGGTTTTAAGGTTTAGTTATAATGGGTTAGAATTTATGGCTTCGGTTTTAGGGTTTAAGGTTTAGTGTTTAGGGTTTAGGGTTTAGGGTTTAGGGTTTAGGTCTCAGGGTTTAAGGTTTAGGGCTAAGGGATTAAATTTTAGGGCTTAGGGCTTAGGTTTTTAGTTTAGGGTTTAGGGATTAGGTTTATGGCATAGGGCTAAAGGTTTATGGGGTTTATGATTCATGGTTTAGTTATTAGGGTTTAGGCTTTAGGGTTAAGGATTTAGGATTTAGGTTTAGGGTTTATGGTTTAGGGTTTAGGGTTTATGGTTTTTATGGTTTATGGTTTATAGTTTAGGGTTTAATACTTTAGGGTTTAGGGTTTAAGGTTTAGTTTAGGTTTAGGGTTTAAGGGTTTAGGTTTTAGGGTTTAGGTTTAGGGTTTAAGGTTTAGGTCTAAGGGATTACATTTTAGGGCTTAAGGTTTAGGGTTTAAGGTTTAGTGTTTCAAGTTTAGGGATTAGGGTTTAGGATTTAGGTTTTATGGTTTATAGTTTAGGGTTTAATATTTGGTGTTTAGGATTTAGGGTTTAGTTACGAGGTTTAGGATTTAGGGTTTAGTTACGGTTTAGGATTTAGGGTTTTACGAGGGTTTAGGATTTAGGGTTTAGGGTTTATGGTTTAGGTTTTATTTTTAGTTCTCTTGGTTTAAGGTTTAGGGATAATGGATTACATTTTAGGGCTTAGGGTTTAGGGTTTAGTGTTTATTGTTTAGGGTTTAGGGTGTATGGGTTAGGTCTCAGGTTTTAAGGTTTAGGGCTAATGGATTATAATTTAAGGCTTCAGGTTTAGGGTTTAAGGTTTAGTGTTTAGGGTTTAGGTTTAGGGTTTAGGTTTAGGGGTTTAGTTTAGGGCTAAGGGATTAAAGTTTAGGGCTTAGGGCTTAGGTTTTGAGGTTTAGGATTTAGGTTTAGGGTTTAAGGTTTAGGTGCTTAGGGTTTAGGGTTTAAGGTTTACGGAAAAAAATTAGGGTTTATGGGTTTACGATTCAAGGTTTAGTTTTTGGGTTTAGTGTTTAGGCTTTAGGGTTTAAGGTTTATGGTTTAGGTTTTAGGGTTTATTAGTTTAGGGTTTAAGATTTAGGTTTATGGTTTACGGGTTTAGGATTTAATATTTAGGGTTTAGAGGTTTAGGGTTTAGGAGTTAGGGTTTAGGTCTAAGGTTTTAAGGTTTAGGGCTAAGGGATTATAATTTAGGTTTTAGGGTTTAGGGTTTAGGGCTAAAGGTTTATTTTTTATGGGTTTCACGATTCAAGGTTTAGTTTTTAGATTTTAGGGTTTAGGGTTTAGGGTTTCAGGTTTAGGGTTTTGACTTTGGGGTTTAGGATTTAGTGTTTAGATTTTAGTGTTTATGGTTTAGGGTTTAGGGTTTAGGATTCAAGGTTTTGTTTTTAGAGTTTAGGATTAGGATTTAGGGTTTAGGGTTTAGGGTTCTAAGATTAGAGTTTATGGTTTAGTATTTACGGTTTGGGGTTTAGGGTTTAGAGTTTATTGTTTAGGGATAATGGTTTAGGGTTTATGGAGTTTAATAATCAAGGTTTAGTTTTTACGGTTTAGGGTTTAGGGTTTAGAGTTTCAATTTTTAAGTTTTAGGATTTAGGGTTTAAGATTTATGGTTTATGATTTATAGTTTAGGGTTTAATATTTAGGGTTTAGGGTTTAGTGTTTAGTGCTCAGGCTTTAGGGTTTATGGTTTAGTGTTTAGGGTTTAGCATTTTGGGTTTAGGGTTTAGGGTTTAGTTCTCGGTGTTTTTCAGGTATAAGGGATTACAATATAGGGCTTAGGATTTATGGTTTAGGGTTTAGGGTTTAGGGTTTAAGGTTTAGGGATAAAGGTTTATGGGGTTTATAATTCAAGGTTTAGGGTTTAGGGTTTAGGGTTTAGGGTTTTAGTGTAGACTTTAGGGTTTAGGATTTATGGTTTACGGTTTAGGTTTTAATGTTTAGGGTTTTGGGGTTAGATTTTATGGTTTAGTGTTTAGGGTTTAGGTTTAGGTCTTTGGAATTAAGGTTTAGGGCTATGGGATTACAGGTTTAGGGTTTACTGGTTTACGGTTTATAGTTTAGAGTTTAGGTCTCAGGGTTTAAGGTTTAGGACTAAGAGATTATAGTTTAGGGATTAGGGTATAGGGTATAGGGTTTAGGGTTTATGGTTTAATGCTAAAGTTTTAGGGTTTATGGGATTTATGATTCAATGTTTAGTTTTTAGGGTTTAGGGTTTAGGGTTTAGGGTTTAGGGTTTAGGGTTTAGGGTTTAGGGTTTTGACTTTAGTTTTTAGGGTTTATGATTTATGCTTTACTTTTTTGGGTTTAGGGTTTAGGGTTTAGGTTTAGGGTTTTGACTTTAGGGTTTAGGGTTTAAGATTTATGGTTTATGATTTATAGTTTAGGGTTTAGGTTTTAGGGTTTAGGTCTCATGGTTTAAGGTTCAGGGCTAAGGTATTATAGTTTATGGCTTACAGGTTTTTAGGTTTAGGTCTTGTTAGGGTTTAGGGATTTATAGGGTTAGGATTTAGGTTTAGGGTTTAGGGTTTATAGGTTTAGGGTTAAAGGTTTAGGGTTTATGGGGTTTATGATTCAAGGTTTTGTTTTTAAGGATGTAGGGTTTATGATTTAGGGTTTATTAAGGGTTTAGGATTTATAGTTTATGGTTTATGGTTTAGGGTTTAATATTTAGGGTTTACGGTTTAGGGTTTATTATTTAGGGTTTAGTTTAGGGGTTCAGGTCTTAGGGTTTAAGGTTTAGGAAGTCTTAAGGGATTATAATTTAGGGCTTATTAGGGTTTTAACTTTAGGGTTTTTAGGGTGTATGGTTTTGGGCTAAATATTTAGGGAATATATGGTTTACGATTTAAGGTTTAGTTTTTAGGATTTAGTTTAGGGTTCTCGGGGTTTTAGGTTTTAGGTTTAGGGATTACATTTTTAGGGTTTAGGGTTTATGGTTCATTGCTAAAGGTTAAGGGTTTATGGGGTTTACAATTCAAGGTTTAGTTTTGAGGGTTTAGGTTTTATGGTTTCGAGTTTAGTGTTTAGGGTTTAGGATTTATGGTTTTATGGTTTTATGGTTTAGGGTTTAATTTATTTTAGGATTTAAGGTTTAGGGTTTAGTTTTATTTTTAGGGTTTTAGGGTTTAGGGTTTAGGTCTCGGGATTTTAGGTTTACTGACTAAGGGATTAGGGTTTGTTTTTAGTTCTTAAGCTTTAGGGTTTGGGTTTATGGTTTAGGACTTAAGGTTTATGTATAATGGGGTTTACGATTGAGGTTTAGATTTTAGGGTTTAATATTTGGGGTTAAGGGTTTAGGGTTTTTAGGTGCTTAGGATTTAGGGTTTAGGGTTTAGGGCTTAGGGTTTAGGTATAAGGGTTTAAGGTTTAAGGCTAAGGGATTAACATTTAGGGTTGAGGTCTTAGGGTATAGGGTTTAAGGTTTAGTGTTTAGGATTTAGGGTTTAGGGTTTATGGCTTAGGGCTAAAGGTTTATGGGGTTTACAATTTAGGGTTTAGTTATTTAGTGTTTATGGTATAGGTTTTTTAGGATTTAGGGTTTAGGGTTTAAGGTTTAGGGTTTAGTTTTCTTAGTTTAGGGTTTAGGGTTTATGTTTTGGATTTATGATTTATGATTTAGGGTTTAGGGTTTAATATTTGGGGTTTGGGGTTTAGGGTTTAGTGCTTAGTTTAAGGTTTATGGTTTAGGTCTCAAGGTTTATGGTTTAGGGCTAAGGGATTATAGTTTAGGGCTTAAGGTTTAGGGATTAGGGTTTAGGGTTTATCTTTTAGGGATTAAGGTTTAGGGTTTGTGTGGTTTACGATTTAAGGTTTAGTTTTTATGGTTTTTGGTTTAGGGTTTTGAGTTTAGGGTTTAGGTTTTATGATTTATGGTTTATGGTTTATAGGTTAGGGTTTGATAATTGGGGTTTAGGTTTTAGGATTTAGTGCTCATTGTTTAGGGCTTAGGGTTTATGGTTTAGGGTTTTAGGGTTTAAGTCTCGGGGTTTATGTTTTAGGGCTAATGGATTACGGTTTAGGGATTAGGGTTTAGTGTTTAGGTCTCATGGTTTAAGGTTTAGGGCTAAGGGATTACATTTTAGGGTCTATGTTTTAGGGTTTAGGATTTATGGTTCATGGCTAAATGTTAAGGGTTTATGGGGTTTACGATTCAAGGTTTAGTTTTAAGGGTTTAGGGTTTAGGGTTTTGAGTTTAGGGTTTAGGGTTTAGGGTTTAAAGTTTAGGGTTTAGGGTTTAGTATTTATTGTTTATGGTTTACGGTTTAGGGTTTAATATTTAAGATTTAGCGTTTAGTGTTTAGTGCTCGGGGTTTAGGGTTTAGGGTTTAGGTCTCAAGGTTTAAGGTTTACGGCTAAGGGATTATAGTTTAGGGCTTATGGTTTACGGTTTGGGGTTTATGGTTTAGGACTAAAGGTTTATGTTTAATGGGGTTTATGATTCGAGGTTTTTTTTAGGGTTTAATGTTTAGTATTTAGGGGTTAAGGGTTTCAAGCTTAGGGTTTAGGAATTATGGTTTATGGTTTACAGTTTAGTGTTTAATATTTAGGGTTAAGGGTTTTTGGTTTAGTGCTTAGGATTTAGGGTTTAGGGTTTAGGTATAAGGGTTTAAGGTTTAAGGCTAAGGGATTAATGTTTAGGTCTTAGGTGTTAGGGTTTAGGGTTAAAGGTTTAGTGTTTAGGATTTAGAGTTTAGGGTTTATGGCTTAGGGCTAAAGGTTTATGGGGTTTATAATTTCAAGGTTTAGTTATTAGGGTTTAGGGTTTGGGGTTTAGGATTTATAGTTTAGTTTAGGATTAGGGTTTTGAGTTTAGGGTTTAGGGTTTTGGATTTATGATTTATGGTTTACGGTTTAGGGTTTAATATTTGGGATTTAGGGTTTAGTGCTCGGGGTTTAGGGTTTATGGTTTAGGTTTTGGGGTTTAAGGTTTAGGGATAAGGGATTACAGTTTAGGGCTTAAGGTTTAGGGATTAGGGTTTAGTTTTTTAGGGTTTATGGTTTAGGGATAAAGCTTTAGGGTTTATGGGGTTTACGATTTAAGGTTTATTTTTTAGCATTTAGTATTTAGGGTTTAGGGTTTTTAGTTTAGGGTTTAGGGTTTAGGATTTATGGTATATGGTTAATGGGTTAGGGTTTAATATTTGGTTTAGGGTTTAGGGTTTAGTGCTCAGGGTTTAGGGCTTAGGGTTTATGGTTTATGGTTTATTGTTTATGGTTTCAGGTTTAGGTCTAAGGGTTTAAAGTTTAGGGCTAATAGATTACATTTTAGGGATTATGGTTTAGGGTTTAGGTTTTAGTGTTTAGGGTTTAGGGTTTAGGGTTTATTGTTTAGAGGTTGGGGTATATGGGGTTTATGATTCAAGGTTTAGGGTTTAGGATTTAAATTTTAGGGTTTCAAGTTTATTATTTAGGGTTTAATATTTGGGGTTTAGGGTTTAGGGTTTAGTGCTCAAGGTTTAGTGATGAATTTTAGGGTTTAATGTTTAAGGCTAAGGGATTATATTTTAGGGATTAGGGTTTAGGGTTTAGGGTTTATGGGGTTTACGATTCAAGGTTTAGTTTTTAGGATTTAGGGTTTATGGTTTAGGGATTAGGGTTTAGGGTTTAAGGTTTAGGTTTTAGGGTTTAGGGTTTCAAATTTAGGGTATAAGGGGTTTACGGTTCAATTTTTAGTTTTTAGAGTTTAGGGTTTAGGGTTTAGGGTTTTGAGTTTAGGGTTTATGGTTTATGGTTTACGGTTTAGGTTTTATGTTTTAGTGTTTAGGGATTAGGGTTTAGGGTTTAGGGTTTAGGATTTATTTATGGTTTAAGGGTTTATGGGTTAGGGTTTAATATTTGTGGTTTAGGGTTTTGGTTTAGGGTTTTAGGGTTTAGGGTCTTAGGGTTTAGGGTTTAGGGCTTTTTAGGTTAGGGTTTAAGGTTTAGGGCTAGGGTTTAGGGTTTAGGCTTTAGGGTTTAGGGTCTATGGTTTATGGTTTGTGGTATATGGGGTTTACCATTCAAGGTTTATTTCTTTTGGGTTAGGGTTTAGGTTTAGGGTTTAGGGTTTAAAGTTTAGGGTTTTGAGTTTACAATTTAGGGTTGAATATTTAGGGTTTAGTGTTTAGGGTTTTGTGCTCAAGGTTTAGGGCTCAAAGATTAGGGTTTAGGATTTATAATTTAGGGTTTGGGGTTTAGGGTTTAGGGCTAAGGGATTACATTTTAGGGCTTAGGGTTAGGGTTTAGGGCTTACGGTTTAGTGTTTAGGGTTTGTGGTTTAGGGTTTCAGGTTTAAGTCTTAGGGTTTAAGATTTAGTTATAATGGATTAAAATTTAGGGCTTAGGTTTTAGGATTTAGGTCTCGGGTTTAAGGTTTAGGGCTAAGGGATAACATTTTAGGGTTTAGGGTTTATTGTTCGGTGTTTATGTTTCATGGCTAAATTTTAAGGGTTTATGGGGTTTATGATTCAAGGTTTAGTTTTTTAGGGTTTAGGGTTTAGGGCTTAGGATTTATGGTTTTTGGTTTTAGTTTAGGGTTTAATATTTAGGGTTTAGGGTTTAGGGTTTGGGGTTTAGGGTTTAGGGTTTAGGGTTTAGTGTTTAGAGTTTGGGTTTTTACTTTAGGGTTTAGGATTTATGGTTTATGGTTTATGGTTTAGGGTTTAGGGTTTAGGTCTCAGGGTTTAAGGTTTAGGGTTTAGGGTTTATGGTTCATGGCTAAAGGTTAAGGGTTTATTGGGTTTACGATTCAAGGTTTAGTTTTCGGGTTTAGGGTTTAGTATTTATTGGTTTATTGTTTAGAATTTATGGTTTATGGTTTACTGTTTAGGGTTTAATATTTAGGATTTTAGGTTTTAGGGTTTAGTATTTAATATGTAGGATTTAGGTTTAGGGTTTTGGTCTCAAGGTTTAATGGTTAAGGCTTAGGATTACATTTTAGGGCTTAGGGTTTAGGGTTTAGGGTTTATGGGGTTTACGATTTAAGGTTTAGTTTTTAGGGTTTAGGGTTTAAGGTTTAGGGTTTAGGGTTTACGATTCAGGTTTTAGTTTTTGAGTTTAGGGTTTTGAGATTAGGGTTTATGGTTTTTAGTTTAGGGTTTAGTGTTTAGGGTTTATGGTTTTATGGTTTTAGGGTTTAGGGTTTATGGTTTATGGTTTAGGCCTTAGGGTTTAGGGATTAGGGTTTAGGGTTTCATGATTAGGGTTTATGGTTTAAGGTTTACTGGTTAGGGTTTAATATTTTTGGTTTTTGAGGTTTAGGGTTTAGCGCTCGGTGGTTTAGGGTTTAGGGTTAATGGTTTAGTGGTTTAGGTTTAGGGTTTAGGGGTTTAGGTTTAGGGCTAATGGATTACGGGTTTATAGGATAGGGTTTAGGGTTTACGGTTTAGGGTTTAGAGTTTTAGGGTTTAGGGTTTATGGTTTAGGGGTTTAGGTTTATATGGGGGTTTACGATTTAGGGGGTTTAGTTTTTTTGGGGTTAGGGTTTAGGTTTAGGGTTTAAAGTTTAGGGTTTGAGTTTACGATTTAGGGTTTAATATTTAGGTTTAGGGTTTACTACTCAAGGTTTAGGGATTTAAGGTTTAGGGTTTAGGTTTAGGGTTTAGGGCTAGGGATTAGGGTTTAGGGCTTAGGGTTTAGGGTTTATGGTTTAGGGGTAAAATCTTGGGTTTATGAATAAAGGTTTAGTGTTTAGGGTTTAGGGGTTAGGGTTTAAGGTTTATTGTTTAGGTTTTAGTCTTTCGAGTTTAGGGTTTATGGTTTAGTAGTTATTGGCTTATGGTTTAAATTTTAGGATTTAATATTTAATTTTTAGTTTTAGGGTTTAGGTCTCAGGGATTAATTTTTAAGGCTACAGGGATTAAATTTTAGGGCTCTGGGGTTAGGGTTTAGGGTTTAGGGTTTATGGTTTAGTTGTAAAGGTTTAGGGTTTATGGGGTTTTTGATTCAAGGTTTAGTTTTAGGGTTTAAGGTTTAAGGTTTATGGTTTAAGGTTTAGGGTTTAGGGTTTCAACTTTGGGGTTTAGGGTTTATTATTGGGTTTATTATTGTTTTAGTTTTTTGAGTTTAGGGTTTAGGGTTTAGGTTTTATGGTTTTGAGTTTAGGGTTTAGGGTTTAGGATTTATGGTTTATGGTTTATGGTTTAGGTTTAGGGTTTAAGGATTAGGGTTTAGAGTTTATGGTTTAAGTATAAAGGTTTAGGCTTTATGGGGTTTACGATTCAAGGTTTAGGGTTTAGTGTTTAGGGTTTAGGGTTTATATTTAGGTCTTATGGTTTAACGTTTAGGGCTATGGAATTATAATTTAGGGCTTAAGGTTTAGTGTTTAGGGTTTAGGGTCGAGGTTTATGGTTTAGGGTTAAATGTTTAGGGTTTATGGGTTTTATGATTCAAGGTTTAGTTTTTAGGGTTTAGGTTTAGGGTTTAGGTTTAGGGTTTAGTTTTTAGGGTTTAGGGTTTAGGGTTTAGGTCTCGGGATTTAAGGTTTAGGGGTTAAGTTAAATTTTAGGGTTAGGATTAGGGTTTATGGTTTAGTATTTAGGTATTAGTGTTTATTTAGGTTTTAGGGTTTAGTTGTTTTGGTTTATGTTTTAGGGTTTAATAGTGTTAGGGTAGTGTCTAGGGTTTAGGGTTCGGGGTTTAGGTCCTAGGGTTTAAGTTTTAGGACTAAGGGATTTAATTTTAGGGATTAGGGTTTAGGGTTTAAGGTTTACTGTTTAGGGTTTATGGTTTAAGGCTAAAGGTTTAGGATTTTGTGGTTTATAATTCAAGGTTTAGTTTTTAGGGTTTAGGGTTTAGGGTTTAGGGTTTAGTGTTTAGGGTTTAAGGTTTAGGATTTAGGGTTTTGACTTTAGGGTTTAGGATTTAGGATTTATGGTTTATGTTTTAGGGTTTAGTATTTAGGGTTTAGGGTTTAGAGTTTAGGGTTTTGAGTTTAGGATTTAGGTTTAATGCTCAAGGTTTAGGGCTTAAGGTTTAGGGTTTAGGGTTTAGGGTTTATGGTTTAGGGGTAAAATCTTAGGGTTTATGGGGTTTATGAATAAAGTTTAGTTTTTAGGGTTTATGGGTTAGGGTTTATTTAGTTTTGGTTATAGTATTTCGAATTTTAGGGTTTATGGTTTAGGAGTTATTTTTACTTTATGGTTTACGGTTTAGGATTTAATATTTAGTTTTTTGTTTTTAGGTTTAGGGTTTAGGTCTCGGGGTTTAATTTTTAAGGCTACGGATTAAATTTTATGGCTCAGGGTTGAGGGTTTAGGGTTTAGGGTTTATGGTTTAGTTGTAAAGGTTTAGGGTTTATGGGGTTTTTGATTTAAGGTTTAGTTTTAGGGTTTAAGGTTTAAGGTTTAGGGTTTAGGGTTTCAACTTTGGGGTTTAGGGTTTAGTGTTTAGGGTTTATTATTGGTAGAAGTTTTAGTTTTTAGAGTTTAGGGTTTAGGGTTTAGGGTTTATGGTTTTGAGTTTAGGGTTTAGTGTTTAGGATTTATAGTTTGGTTAATGGTTTAGGGTTTAGGGTTTAAGGATTAGGGTTTAGAGTTTATGGTTTTTTAGGGTATAAAGGTTTAGGCTTTATGGTGTTTACGATTCAAGGTTTAGGGTTTAGTATTTAGGCTTTAGGGTTTAGATTTAGGTCTTATGGTTTAACGTTTAGGGCTTAAATTATAGTTTAGGGATTAAGGTTTAGTGTTTAGGGTTTAGGGTTTAGGGTTTATGGTTTAGGGGTAAATGTTTAGGGTTTATGGGTTTTATGATTCAAGGTTTATTTTTTAGGGTTTAGGGTTTATGGTTTAGGGTTTAGTATAGGGTTTAGGGTTTATGATTTATGGTTTCGGGTTTAGGGTTTAATTCTCATTGTTTAAGGTGGATTATAGTATAGGGCTTAGGGTTTAGGGTTTAGGGTTTATGGTTTAGGTTTAGGCTAAAGGGTTAGGGTTTAGGGTTTAGGGTTTTTTAGGGCTGAAGTTTTATGGTTTATGGGGCTTAAGATTCAAAGTTTAATTCTTATGGTTTAGGTTTGAGGTTTTAGGGTTTAGGTCTCGGGATTTAAGGTTTAGGGTTAAGCGATTAAATTTAGGGTTAGGGATTAGGGTTTATGGTTTAGGATTTAGGTATTAGGGTTTATTTAGGTTTTAGGGTTTAGGTTTTTGGTTTATATTTTAGGGTTTAATATTTATGGTTTAGGGTCTAGGGTTAGGGTTCGTGGTTTAGGTCTTAGGGTTTAAGTTTTAGGACTAAGGGATTTTGTTTTAGGGATTAGGGTTTAAGGTTTAAGGTTTAGTTTTTAGGGTTTATGGTTTAAGGCTAAAGGTTTAGGGTTTTGGTGGTTTATAATTCAAGGATTTAGTTTTTAGGGTTTATGGGTTTAGGGTTTAGGGTTTAGGGTTTAGAGTTTATGGTTTAAGGTTTAGGATCTAGGGTTTTGACTTTAGGGTTTAGGATTTAGGATTTATGGTTTATGTTTTAGGGTTTAGGGTTTAGAGTTTAGGGTTTTGAGTTTAGGGTTTAGAGTTTAGGATTTAGTGTTTAATGCTCAAGGTTTAGGGTTTAGGGTTCGGGTTTAGGTCTCAGGTTTAAGGTCTAGGGTTAAGGGATTACACTTTAGAGCTTAAATTTTAGGGTTTATGGTTTAGGTTTTGTGTTTAGGGCTTAGGTTTAGGTTTTATGGTTTAGGGCTAAAGGTTTAGGGTTTATGGGGTTTAGGTTTAAGTTTTTTTAGGGTTTAGGGTTTACGGTTTAGGGTTTATGGGGTTTTGATTTAGGGTTTTGTTTTTCAGGTTTAGGGTTTAGGGTTTATAGTTTAGGTTTTAGGGTTTTTGATTTTAGGGTTTAGGATTTATTGGTTATGGTTTACAATTTAGGGTTTAAGGTTTAGGGATAAGGGATTAAATTTTAGGGTTTAGGGATTATGGCTTAAGGCTAAATTTTAGGGTTTATGGGGTTTACAATTCAACGTTTTCTTTTTTATGGTTTAGGGTTTAGGGTTTTGAGTTTATGTTTAGGGGGGTTTAGTATTTATGGTTTATAATTTATGGTTTAGTGTTTAATATTTAGGGTTTTGGTTTTACGGTTTAGTTCTCGGGGTTTAGGGTTTAGGGTTTAATGTTTATGGTTTAAGGGATTAAAGTTTAGGGCTTAGGGTTTAAGGTTTAGGGTCTATGGTTTAGAGATAAAGGTTTAGGTTTATAAGGTTCACGATTCAAGGTTTAGTTTTTATGGTTTAGGGTTTAGGTTATAGGATTTATGGTTTATGTTTTAAGGTTTAGTGTTTAATATTAATTTTTAAGGGTTCGGGGTTTAGTTATAGGGTGTTTAGGTTTTAGCGATTAGGGTTTAGGGTTTAGGGTTTAGGTCTAAGGGTTTAAGGTTTATGGCTAAGTGAATAAAATTTAGGGCGTAGTGTTTAGGGTTTAGGATTTATGGTGTAGGGGTAAAGGTTTATGGTGTTTACTATTCAAGGTTTAGTTTTTTTTAGGGTTTAGGGTTTAGGGTTTAGGATTTAGGGTTTGGGTTTATGGTTTAGGATTTACGGTTTATGGTTTAGGTGAGGGATAATGGATTATAATTTAAGGCTTTGGGTTTAGGGTTTAGGTTTAGTGTTTAGGGTTTAGGGTTTAGGGTTTCATGTCTTAGGGTTTTTAAGGTTTAGGGATAATGGATTAAATTTTAGGGCTTAGGGCTTTGGTTTTTTGGTTTAGGGTTTAGGGTTTAGGGATTAGGTTTAATGGCATAGGGCTAAAGGTTTACGGGGTTTATGATTCATGGTTTATTTATTAGGGTTTAAGATTTAGGGTTTAGGGTTTAAGGTTTAGGGTTTAGGGTTTATGGTTTAGGATTTATGGTTTATGGTTTACAGTTTAGGGTTTAATATTAAGGGTTTAGGGTTTAAGGTTTAGTGTTCAGGGTTTAGGGTTTAGGGTTTAGGGTTTAGGGTTTAAGATTTTAGGGTTTAGGTTTAGGTCTTAGGTTTAAGGTTTAGGTCTAAGGATTACATTTTAGGGCTTAAGGTTTTGGGTTTAGGGTTTAGTGTTTCAAGTTTAGGGATTAGGGTTTTGGATTTAGGGTTTATGGTTTATAGTTTAGGTTTAATATTTGGTGTTTAGGATTTAGGTTTAGATCTTAGGGTTTAGGATTTAGGGTTTATGGTTTAGGCTTTATGGTTTAGTTTTTAGGTTTAGTTCTCTGGTTTAAGTTTTAGGGCTAATGGATTACATTTTAGGGCTTAGGGTTTAGGGTTTAGGGTTTATTATTTAGGGTTTAGTGTTTAGGGTTTAGGGTGTATGGGTTAGGTCTCGGGTTTTAAGGTTTAAGGCTAATGGATTACAATTTAAGGCTTCGGGTTTAGGTTTTAAGGTTTAGTGTTTAGGGTTTAGGGTTTAGGGTTTAGGGTTTAGGGTTTAACTTTAGGGCTAAGGATTAAAGTTTAGGGCTTAGGGCTTAGGTTTTTGGGTTTAGGATTTAGGGTTTAGGGTTTAAGGTTTAGGGTTTAGGGTTTAGGATTTATGGTTTATGGTTTTGGGTTTAATATTAAGGGATTATGGTTTAAGTTTTAGTGCTAAGCATTTAGGGTTTAGGTTTTAAGCTTTAGGGTTTAGGGTTTAGGGTTGAGGGTTTAGGTTTTAGGGTTTAAGTCTCGGGGTTTAAGGTTTAGGTCTAAGGGATTATAGTTTGGGATTAAGCTTTAGGTTTTAGGGTTTAGGGATTAGGGTTTAGTATTTCAAGTTTAGGGATTAGGGATTAGGATTTAGGGTTTATGGTTTATAGTTTAGGGTTTAATATTTGGTGTTTAGGATTTAGGGTTTAGTTTTTATGGTTTAAGGTTTAGGATTTATGGTTTAGGTTTTTAGGTTTAGTTCTCCTGGTTTAAGGTTTAGGGCTAATGGATTACATTTTAGGGTTAGGGTTTAGGGTTTAGTTTTTATTGTTTAGGGTTTAGGGTTTAGGGTTTATGGTGTATGGGTTAGGGGTTTAGGGTATATGGGGTTTATGATTTAAGGTTTAGTTTTTAGGGTTTAGGGTTTAGGGTTGAGATTTTAGGGTTTCGATTTTATGGTTTAGGGTTGAATATTTAGGGTTTAGTGTTTAATGCTTTAAGGTTTAACGTTTAGGGTTTAGGGCTAAGGGATTACATTTTAGGGATTAGGGTTTAGGGTTTAGGGTTTAAGGTTTACGGATAAAAGTTTAGGGTTTATGGGGTTTATGATTCAAGGTTTAGTTTTTAGGGTTTAAAGTTTAAGGTCTATGGTTTAGGTTTTAGGGTTTTGAGTTTAGGGTTTAGGATTTATGGTTTATGGTTTACGGTTTAGGATTTAATATTAAGGGTTTAGGGTTTAGGTCTAAGTGTTTAAGGTTTAGGGCTAAGGGATTATAGTTTAGGGCTTATGTTTTAATGTTTAGGGTTTAGGGCTAAAGGTTTAGGGTTTATGGTTTATAGGGTTTACTATTCAAGTTTTAGTTTTTAGGGTTTAGGGTTTATGGTTTAGGGTTTCAACTTTATGGTTTAGGATTTAGGGTTTAGGGTTTAATATTTATGATTTAGGTTTTATGATTCAAAGTTTTGTTTTTAGAGTTTAGGGTTTAGGGTTTACTCTTTAGGGTTATTATATTAGAGTTTAGTGTTTATGGTTTATGTTTAAGGGTTTAGAGTTTATGGTTTAGGGATAGAGGTTCGGGGTTTATGGGGTTTACAATTCAAGGTTTAGTTTTTAGGGGTTAAGGTTTACGGTTTAGGGTTAAGGGTTAAGGGTTTATGGTTTAGGGTTTAGGGTTTAGGGTTTATGGTTTACGGTTTAGGGCTAAAGGTTTAGGGTTTATGGGTTTACGATTCAGGTTTAGGGTTTATGGTTTAGGGTTTTGAGTATATGGTTTTGTGTTTATGATTTATGGTTTATGGTTTATGGTTTAGGGTTTAAGGTTTAGGGTTTACGGTTTAGAGTTTAGGGTTTAGGTCTCGGGGTTTATGATGGATTACATTATAGGGTTTAGGGTTTAGGTTTTATGGTTTAGGGCTAAAGGGTTAGGCTTTAGGGTTTAGGTCTCGGGTTTTGAGGGTTAGGACTAAGGGATTATAGTTTAGGGTTTATGGTTTAGTGTTTAGGTTTTATGGGGTTTTTAATTCAAGGTTTAGTTTTTAGGGTTTATTATTTAGGGTTTATGGTTTAGGCTTTCAAGTTTAGGGTTTATGGTTTAGGATTTATGGGTTATGGTTTACGGTTTAGGGTTTAATGTTTAGGGTTTGGGTCTTAGGGTTTAAGGTTTAGGGCTAAGGGCTTACAGGTTAGGGTTTAGGGTTTAGGGATTATTGTTTAAGACTAAATTTTTAGGGTTAATGGGGTTTACAATTCAAGGTTTTATTTTTAGGGTTTAGGGTTTAGGGTTTTGAGTTTAGGGTTAAGTGTTTGGATTTAGGGTTTAGTTCTCAAGGTTTAGGGTTTACGGTTTAGGTTTCATGGTTTAAGGTTTAGGTCTAAGGGATTAAATTTGAGAGCTTAGGGTTTAGGGATTAGGGGCTAGGGTTTATGGTTTAGGGAAAAAGGTTTAGGGTTTATAAGGTTTACAATTAAAGGTTTAGTTTATAGGGTTTATGGTTTAGGATTTATGGTTTCGAGTTTAGCCTTTAGGGTGTAGAATTTATGGTTTATGGTTTAAGGTTTAGGGTTTAATATTTATTATTAAGGGTTCGGGGTTTAGTGCTCAAGGCTTAGGATTTTGTGATTAGGGTTTAGGGTATAGTGTTTAGGTCTCAAGGTTTAAGTTTTAGGGCTAAGATACTACGGTTTAGGGCTTAGGGTTTATAGTTTAGGGTTTTGGATTTATGGTGTTAGGGGTAAAGGTTTTGGGTTTTAGGGTGTCGAGCTTAGGGTTTAAGGTTTATGATTTATGGTTTATGGTTTACGATTTAGGGTTTAATATTTAGGGTATAGGGTTTAAGGTTTAGTGCTAAGGGTTTAGGGTTTAGGTTTTAATGTTTAGGCTTTAGGGTTTAGGTTTAGGTTTAGGTTTGGGGGTTTAGGGTTTAGGTTTAGGGTTTAGGGTTTATGGTTTATGGTTTAGGGCTAAAGGTTAAGGGTTTATGGGGTTTATGATTTAAGGTTTAGTTTTTAGGGTTTAGGGTTTAGGGTTTATGGTTTACATATTAGGGTTTTGTCCTCGGATTTAGGGTTTAGGGTTTACAGTTTATGGTTTAGGTGTTAGGTCTTAGGGTTTAAGGTTTAGGGATAATGGATTACAGTTTAAAGGTTATGGTTTAGATTTTAAGGTTTAGTGTTTAGGGTTTAGGGTTTAGGGTTTAGGGTTTATGGTTTATGGTTTAGGGTTTATGGTTTAGGTCTAAGGTTTTAAGGTTTAGGGCTAAGGTATTTTATTTTAGGAATTAGGTTTTAGGGTTTAGGCTTTAGGGCTAAAGGTTTAGGTTTTATAGGGTTTACGATTCAAGAGTTTAGTTTTTAGGGTTTAGGGTTTAGGTTTTCAACTTTACGGTTTAGGATTTAGGGTTTAGGGTTTAATGTTTATGGTTTAGGGTTTATGATTAAAGTTTTGATTTTAGAGTTTAGGTTTTAGGGTTTACTCTTTAGGGTTCTTATAATAGAGTTTAGTGTTTAGGGTTTATGTTTAAGGGTTTAGAGTTTATGGTTTAGGGATAAAGGTTTAGGGTTTATGGGGTTTACAATTCAAGGTTTAGTTTTTAGGGTTTAGGGTTAAGGTTTATGGTTTAGGGTTAAGGGTTAAGGGTTTACGGTTTAGGGTTTAGGGTTTATGGTTTAGGGCTAAAGGTTTAGGGTTTATGGGTTTTACGATTCAAGGTTTAGGGTTTTGAGTATATGGTTTTGTCTTTATGATTTATGGTTTATGGTTTATGGTTTAGGGTTTAATATTTAGGGTATAGGGTTTAAGGTTTAGTACTAAGGGTTTAGGGTTTAGGTTTTAGGCTTTAGGCTTTAGGCTTCAAGGTTTAGGGTTTAGGGCTTAGGTTTTAGGGTTTAGGGTTTATGGTTTAGGGCTAAAGGTTAAGAGTTTATGGGGTTTATGATTTAAGGTTTAGTTTTTAGGGTTTAGGGCTAAATGTTAAGAGTTTATGGGGTTTACGATTTAAGGTTTAGTTTTTAGGGTTTACATATTAGGGTTTATGGTTTACATATTAGGGTTTTGTCCTTAGGATTTAGGGTTTAGATTTTACGGTTGATGGTTTAGGTGTTAGGTCTCATGGTTTAAGGTTTAGGGCTAATGGATTACAGTTTAAAGGTTATGGTTTAGATTTTAAGGTTTAGTGTTTAGGGTTTAGGATTTATGGTTTAGGGTTTAGGGTTTAGGTTTAGGTCTTAGTTTAAGGTTTAGGGTTAAGTATCTAAAGTTTAGGGCTTAGGGCTTAGGTTTTTGGGGTTAGGGTTTAGGGTTTAGGGATTAGGGTTTATGGCTTAGGGCTAAAGGTTTATGGGGTTAATGATTCAAGGTTTAGTTATCAATTTAGGATTTAGGGTTTAGGATTTAGGGTTTAGGATTTAGGGTCTAGGGATAAGGGAATACATTTTAGGGCTTAGGGTTTATGGTTTATAGTTTATGGTTTAGGGATTAAAGGTTAAAGTTTATGGGGTTTACAAATTAAGGTTTAGTTTTTAGAGTTTAGGGGTTAGGGTTTAGGTTTTGGGTTTAGGGTTTAGGGTTTATGGCTTAGGTTTTAGTTTTTCAAGTTTAAGGCTTAGGGTTTAGGAATTATTGGCTGATGGTTTATGGTTTAGGATTTAATATTTAGGGTTTAGGATTTAGGGTTTAGGGTTTAGGATTTATGTATCATTGTTTAATGTTGAAGGATAAGGGATTACATTTTAGGGCTTAGGGTTTAGGGTTTAGTGTTTATGGTTTAGGGCTAAAGGTTTAGGGTTTATGGGGTTTATATTTAAGGTTTAAGGCTAAGTGACTAAATTTTAGGGCTTAGGGATTATGGTTTAGGGTTTAGGTTTTATGGTTTAGAATTTAATATTTAGGGTTTAGGGTCTAGGGTTAGGATTTAGGGTTTAGGTCATAGGGTTTAAGTTTTAGGACTAAGGGATTTCGTTTTAGGGATTAGAGTTTAGGGTTTAGGTGTTAGGTCTCGGGTTTAAGGTTTAGGGCTAATGGATTACAGTTTAAAGGTTATGGTTTAGATTTTAAGGTTTATTGTTTAGGGTTTAGGATTTATGGTTTAGGGTTTAGGGTTTAGGGTTTTGGTCTTAGGGTTTAAGGTTTAGGGTTAAGGATCTAAAGTTTAGGGCTTAGGGCTTAGGTTTTGGGTTTAGGGTTTAGGTTTTGGGGATTAGGGTTTATGGCTTAGGGCTAAAGGTTTATGGGGTTTATGATTCAAGGTTTAGTTATCGGTGTTTTAGGATTTAGGATTTAGGATTTAGGGTTTAGGATTTAGGATTTAGGGTTTAGGGATAAGGGAATACATTTTAGGGCTTAGAGTTTATGATTTATAGTTTATGGTTTAGGGATTAAAGGTTAAATTTTATGGGGTTTACGACTCAAGGTTTAGTTTTTAGGGTTTAGGGTTTTTAGGTTTTAGGGTTTAGGGTTTAGGTTTTAGGTTTCAAGTTTAGGGTTTAGGGTTTATGAATTATTGGCTTATGGTTTATGGTTTAGGATTTAATATTTAGGGTTTAGGAATTTAGGGTTTAGGGTTTAGGTTTTATGTATCATTGTTTAATGTTGAAGGATAAGGGATTACATTTTAGGGCTTAGGGTTTAGGGTTTATGGTTTAAGGTTTATGGTTTAGGGCTAAAGGTTTAGGTTTTATGGGGTTTATATTTAAGGTTTATTTTTAGGTTTTAGGGTTTAGGGTTTAAGGTTTAGTGTTTAGGGTTTCAACTTTGGGGTTTAGGGTTTATGATTCAAGTTTTTTTAGAGTTTAGGGTTTTGAGTTTAGGGTTTAGTGTTTAAGATTTATGGTTTATGGTTTATAGTTCAGGGTTTAGGGACTAGGGTTTAGAATTTAGTGTTTATGGGGTTTATAATTCAAGGTTTAGTTTTTAGGGTTTATTATCTAGTGTTTAGGGTTTAGGGTTTAGATTTAGGTCTTAGGGTTTAAGGTTTAGGGCTAAGAAATTATGGTTTAGGGCTTAAGGTTTAGTGTTTAGGGTTAAGGGTTTAATTTTTAGGGGTAAGTGTTTAGGGTTTATGGGTTTTATGATTCAAGGTTGAGTTTTTAGGGTTTAGGGTTTAGGGTTTGAGTATAGGGTTTAGGGCTTATGATTTATTGTTTATGGTTTATGGTTTAGGGTTTAGGTTTACGTCTCATAATGTAAGATGGATTATAGTTTAGGTCTTAGGGTTTAGGGTTTAGGGTTTAGGGTTTAGGGTTTATGGTTTATGGTTTAGGGCTAAAGGTTTAGGGGTTAGGGTTTAGGTTTTAGTTGTCGTGTGTAAACATTAGGGTTTAGGGTTTAGGGTTTAGGTTTAGGGCTTAAGGTTTATTGTTTATGGGCTTTACGATTCACTATTTAATTCTTATGGTTTAGGGTTTAGGTTTTAGGGTTTAGGGTTTAAGATTTAGGTTTTAGGTCTCGGGGTTTAAGGTTTAGGGCTAAGTGACTAAATTTTAGGGCTTAGGGATTATGGTTTAGGGTTTAGGTTTTATGGTTTATGGTTTAGAATTTAATATTTAGGGTTTAGGGTCTAGTGTTAGGATTTAGGGTTTAGGTCTTAGGGTTTAAGTTTTAGGACTAAGGGATTTCGTTTTAGGGATTAGGGTTTAGGGTTTAAGGTTTAGTGTTTAGGGTTTATGGTTTAAGGCTAAAGGTTTAGGGTTTATGGGGTTTATAATTCAAGGTTTAGTTTTTAGGGTTTAGGTTTTAGGGTTTAGGATTTAGGGTTTAGGGTTTATGGTTTAGGATTTAGGGTTTTGTCTTTAGGGTTTAGGGTTTAGGATTTATGGTTTATGTTTTAGGGTTTAGGGTTTAGGTCTCATGGTTTAAGGCTTAGGGCTAAGGTATTATGATTTAGGGTTTAGGGTTTAGGGTTTATGGTTTAGGGCTAAAGGTTTATGACTCAAGGTTAATATTTTAGGGTTTAGGGTTTAGGATTTAGGGTTTAGGGTTTAATGCTTAAGGTTTAGGTTTTAGTGTTTAGGGTTTAGGTCTCAAGGTTTAACGTTTAGGGCTATGGGATTACACTTTAGTGCTTAGGGTTTAGGTTTTAAGGTTTAGAGTTTAGGGCTTAGGGCTTAGGATTTAGGTTTTATGGTTTACCGATAAAGGTTTAGGGTTTATGGGGTTTATGAGTCAAGGTTTAATTTTTAGGGTTAAGGGTTAAGGGTTTAGGGTTTAGGTTTTAGGGTTTAAGGTTTAGGGCTAAGGGATTACAGTTTAGGGCTTAGGGTTTAGGGTTTATGGTTTAGTGTTTAATATTTATGGTTTATGGTTTAGTTTTTAGTGCTTAGAGTTTAGGGTTTAGGGTATAGGTTTCGGGGTCTAAGGTTTAGGTCTAAGGGATTAAAGTTGAGGGCTTAGTTTTTATGGTTTAGGGTATAAGGTTTATGGTTTAGGGCTAAAGGTTCAGGGTTTATAAGGTTTATGATTCAAGGTTTAGTTATTAGGGTTTATGGTTGAAAATTTATGGTTTCACATTTAGCCTTTAGGGTGTAGGATTTATGGTTTATGGTTTAAGGTTCAGGGTTTAATATTTGTTGTTAAGGGTTTAGGGTTTAGTGCTTATGGTTTAGGATTTAGAGATTTGGGTTTAGGGTTTAGTGTTTAGGTCTCAGTTGTTTAGGGTTTAAGGTTTCTAGACTTGGATTTGTGGTGTAGGGGTAAAGGTTTATGGTGTTTATGATTTAAGGTTTAGTTATTAGGGTTTAGGGTTTAGGGAATAGGATTTAGGGTTTACGGTTTACGGTTTAGGTTGTCAAGCTTAGGGTTTAAGGTTTACAATTTATTCTTTATGGTTTATGGTTTAGGGTTTAATATTTAGGGTATAGGATTTAAGGTTTAGTTCTAAGGGTTTAGGGTTTAGGGTTTAGGCTTTAGGGTTTAAGGTTTAGGTTTCGTGGGTTTGGGGTTTAGGGCTTAGGGTTTAGATTTTAGGGTAAATTTAGGGTTTATGGTTTAGGGCTAAAGGTTTAGGGTTAATGGGGTTTACGATTCAAGGTTTAGGGTTTAGGGTTTTGTCCTCGGGGTTTATGTTTTAGGGTTTATAGTTTATGGTTTAGGTGTTACGTCTTAGGGTTTAAGGTTTAGGGCTAATGGATTATAGTTTAAAGCTTAGGGTTTAGGTTTTAGGGTTTAATTTTTGGGGTTTAGGGTTTAGGGTTTAGGATTTATGGTTTATGGTTTAGGTCTCAGGGTTTAATGTTTAGGGCTAAGGGATTAAAGTTTAGGGCTTAGGGCTTAGGTTTTTCGTTTTAGGGATTAGGGATTAGGTATTAGGGTTTATGGCTTAGGGCTAAAAATTTATGGGGTTTATGATTCAAGGTTTAGTTATTAGGGTTTACTATTTAGGGCTTAGGATTTAGGGTTTAGGGTTTAATGTTTAGGGTTTAGGGTTCGAGGTTTAGGGTTTTGGGTTTAGGGTTTAGGGCTAAGGATTACATTTTAGGGATTAGGGTTTAGGGTTTAGGGTTTAGGTTTATGATTTAGGGATAAAAGGTTAGGGTTTAGGTTTTAGGGTTTAGGGTTTATGGTTTTGGGTTTAGTGTTTCGAGTTTAGGGTTTAGGATTTATTGGCTTATGGTTTACGATTTAGGATTTAATATTTAGGGATTAGGGTTTAGGTGTCGGGTTTAATGTTCAACACTAAGGGATTACATTTTAGGGTTTAAGTTTTGGATTTTAGGATTTAGGATTTAGGGTTTAGGGTTTAGGGTTTTGACTTTAGGGTTGAGCGTTTAGGATTTATTGTTTATGTTTTAGGGTTCAGGGTTTAGGGTTTAGATCTCATGGTTTAAGGTTTAGGGCTAAGGGATTGCAATTTAAGGATTAGGGTTTAGGGTTTATTTATTGTTTATGGCTAAAGGTTTATGACTTAAGGTTGTGTTTTTAGGGTTTATATTTTAGGTTTTAGGGTTTAGGCTTTTGAGTTTAGGATTTAATGTTTAGGATTTAGGGTTTATAGTTTAATGCTAAAGATTTAGGATTTGTGGTTTAGTGTTTAGGTCTCAGGGTTTAAGGTTTAGGGCTAAAGGATTACACTTTAGGGCTTAGGGTTTAGGGTTTAAGGTTTAGAGTTTAGGGTTTATGGCTTAGGGTTTAGGTTTTATGGTTTAGGGCTAAAGGTTTAGGGTTTATGGGGTTTTCGATTCAAGGTTTAGTTTTTAGGGTTTAGGGATTAGGGTTTTGGATTTATGATTTATGATTTATGGTTTATGGTTTAGGGTTTAATGTTTTACATTTAGGGTTTAGTGTTCGTGGTTTAGGGTTTATGGTTTAGGGCTAAGGGATCACAGTTTAGGGATTAAGGTTTAGGGATTAGGGTTTAGGTTTCAAGGTTTATGGTTTAGGGCTAAAGCTTTAGGGTTTATGGGGTTTACGATTTAAGGTTTATTTTTTAGGGTTTAAGGTTTAGGGTTTAGGGTTTAGGGTTTTAATTTTAGGGCTTACGGTTTAGGATTTATGGTTTATGGTTAATGGGTTAGGGTTTAATATTTGGGGTTTATGGTTTAGGGTTTAGTTCTTAGGGTTTAGGGCTTAGGGTTTATTGTTTAGGTCTAAGGGTTTAAGGTTTAGGGCTAATGGATTACAATTTGGGGATTAGGGTTTAGGATTTAAGGTTTAGTCTTTACGGTTTAGGATTTAGGGTTTATTTTTTTAGGGGTTGGGGTATATGGGGTTTACGATTCAAGGTTTAGGGTTTAGGTTTAGAATTTAGGTTTTAGGGTTTAGGGTTTCAAGTTTAGGGTTTCAGGTTTATAATGTAGGGTTTAATATTTAGGGTTTAGGGTTTAGTGCTCAAGGTTTAGGGCTAAAGATTTAGGGTTTAGAGTGTAGGTTTTAGGGTTTAGGATTTATAGTTTATGGATTAGGGAAATTTTTTTTAGGGTTTATGGGGTTTACAACTCAAGGTTTAGTTTTTAGGGTTTAGGGTTTAGGTTTTAGGTTTTAGGGTTTAGGGTTTATGGTTTAGGTTTTAGTGTTTCGAGTTTAGGGTTTAGGGTTTAGGTTTTATTTGTTTATGGCTTACGATTTAGGATTTAATGTTTAGGTTTTAGGGTTTAGGGTTTAGGTTTCATGGTTTAATGTTTAAGGCTAAGGGATTACATTTTAGGGTTTAGGGTTTATGGGGTTTACGATTCAAGGTTTAGTTTTTGGGGTTTAGGGTTTAGGGATTAGGGTTTAGGGTTTAAGGTTCGTGGCTTATGATATAGGGTTTCAACTTTATGGTATAGTGTTTAGGGTTTAGGGTTTACAATTTAGTGTTTAGGATTTATGGTTTATGGTTTAGGGTTTACGGTTTAGGGTTTAGGGTTTATGATTTGTGGTTTAAGGTTGGGTTTACGGGTTATGGTTTAATATTTGGGGTTTAGGGTTTAGTGCTCAAGGGTTTAGGGTTTTTGGTTTAGGGTTTTGGTTTTGGGTTTTAGGTTTAGGGCTAATGGATTATAGTTTACTACTTAGGTTTTAAGGTTTAGGGTTTAGTGTTTAGGGTTTAGGGTTTAGGTTTTATGATTTATGGTTTGGGGTATATGGGGTTTACGATTCAAGGTTTAGTTCTTTTGTGTTAGGGTTTAGGTTTAGGGTTTAGGGTTGAAAGTTTAGGGTTTTAAGTTTATGATTTAGGTTTTAAAATTTAGGGTTTAGGGTTTAGGGCTCAAGGTTTAGGGTTAAGGATTTACTGTTTAGGGTTTGGGGTTTAGGGTTTAGGGCTAAGGGATTAAATTTTAGGGCTTAGGGTTTAGGGTTTAAGGTTTACGATTTAGGGTTTAGGGTTTAGAGTTTCGGGTTTAAATCTCGGGTTTAAGGTTTAGGGATAATGGATTATAGTTTAGGGCTTAGGGATTAAGGTTTAGGGATAAGGGATTACATTTTAGGGTTTAGGGTTTTGGTTCATGGCTAAAGGTTAGGGGTTTATGGGGTTTACGATTCAATGTTTAGTTTTAAGGGTTTAGGGTTTATGGTTTTGAGTTTAGGGTTTAGGGTTTAGGATTTATGGTTTGAAATTTAGGGTTTAATATTTAGTATTTAGGTTTTAGGCTTTATTTCTTAGGGTTTAGGGTTTAGGATTTATGGTTTGAAATTTAGGGTTTAATATTTAGTATTTAGGTTTTAGGCTTTATTTCTTAGGGTTTAGGGTTTATGGTTTAGGGTTTAGGGTTTAAGTTTTAGGGTTTAGGTCTCAGGGTTTACGGTTTACGGCTAAGGGATTATAGTTTAGGGCTTAAGGTTTTGGGTTTGGGGTTTATGGTTTAGGACTAAAGGTTTATGGTTAATGGGGTTTACAATTCATGTTTAGTTTTTAGGGTTTAGGGTTTAGTGTTTAGTGGTTAAGGGTTTCGAGTTTAGGGTTTAGACTTTAGGATTTATGGTTTATGGTTTATGGTTTAGGGTTTAATATTTAGGGTTAAGGGTTTAGGGTTTAGTGCTTAGGATTTAGGGTTTTGGATTTAGGCATAAGGGTTTAAGGTTTAAGGCTAATGGATTAACGTTTAGGGCTTAGGTCTTAGGGTTTAGGGTTTAAGGTTTAGTGCCTAGGATTTAGGGTTTAGGGTTTATGGCTTAGGGCTAAAGGTTTATGGGGTTTACAATTCAAGGTTTAGTTATTAGGATTTAGCATTTAGGATTTAGGATTTAGGGTTTATGGTTTAAGTTTTAGGTATTAGGGTTTTGAGTTTAGAGTTTAGGGTTTTGGATTTATGATTTAGGGTTTAGGGTTTAGGGTTTAATATTTGGGGTTTAGGGTTTAGGGTTTAGTGCTTAGGGTTTAGGGTTTATGGTTTAGGTCTCGGGGTTTAAGGTTTAGCACTAATGGATTACACACTTTAGGGATTAAGGTTAAGGGATTAGTATTTAGGTTTTAGGGTTTATGGTTTAGGGCTAAAGTTTTAGGGTTTGTGGGGTTTACTATTTAAGGTTTAGTTTTTAGGGTTTAGGGTTTAGCGTTTTGAATTTAGGGTTTAGGTTTTAGTATT
Source organism: Taxus wallichiana var. yunnanensis (assembly GCA_018340775.1). NCBI lineage: Eukaryota > Viridiplantae > Streptophyta > Pinopsida > Cupressales > Taxaceae > Taxus > Taxus wallichiana. The sequence continues at coordinate 556,790 of CM031236.1, read as the reverse complement.
TATGGTTTGTGGTTTATGCATTAGGGTTTAGGTTTAATATTTACGGTTTAGGATTTAGGGTTTGGTTCTTAGAGTTTTGTGCTTAGGATTTATGGTTTAGGGTTTTAGGTTTAGGTCTTAGGGTTTAAGGTTTAGTGCTTATGGATTATAGTTTAGAGATTAGGGTTTAGGGTTTAGTGTTTAGGGTTTAGGGTTTATGGTTTAGGGGTTGGGGTATATGGGGTTTATGATTCAAGGTTTAGGGTTTAGGTTTAGGGTTTAGGGTTTAGGTTTTAAATTTTAGGGTTTCAAGTTTATGATTTAGGGTTTAATATTTAGGTTTTAGGGTTTAGGGTTTAGTGCTCAAGGTTTAGGGCTGAAGGTTTAGGGTTAAAGGTTTAGGGTTTATAGTTTATGGATTAGGGATAAAAGTTTAGGGTTTATGGGGTTTACGACTACAGGTTTAGTTTTTAGGGTTTAGGGTTTATGGTTTATTTTTTAGGTTTTAGTGTTTTGAGTTTAGGGTTTATGGTTTAGGATTTATTTGTTTATGGTTTACATTTTAGAATTTAATATGTAGGGTTTAGGGTTTAGGGTTCGGGGTTCGGGGTTTAGGTCTTAAGGTTTAATTGTTAAGTATAAGGGATTACATTTTAGGGCTTAGGGTTTAGGGTTTATGTGGTTTATGATTCAAGGTTTCGTTTTTAGTGTTTAGGGTTTCAACTTTAGGGTTTAGGGTTTATGATCCAAGCTTTAGTTTTTGTAGTTTAGGGTTTAGGGTTTATGGGTTAGGGTTTAGGGATTAGTGTTTATATATTAGTGTTTAGGGTTTAGGGTTTAGGATTTACTATTTATGGTTTACATGAGTTTAGGGTTTAATAGTTGGGGTTTAGGGTCTAGGGTTTAGTGCTCGGGGTTTAGGTTTTAGGGTTTAGAGTTTTAGGTTTAGATGTCGTGGGTTTAAGGTTTAGGGCTAGTGGATTATAGTTTAGGGTTTAGTGTTTAGGGTTTAGGGTTTAGGGTTTAGGGATTATTGTTTAGGGGTTGGGGTATACGGGGTTTGTGATTCAAGGTTTAGTTTTTTTGGGTTAGGGTTTAGATTTAGCATTTAAATTTTATGGTTTCGAGTTTACGATTTAGGGTTTAATATTTAGTGTTTAGGGTTTAGTGCTCAAGGTTTAGGGCTCAAGGTTTAGGGTGTAGGGTTTAGGGTTTCGGTTTTGTGTTTAGGGTTTAGGGCTAAGGGATTACATTTTAGAGCTTAGGGTTTATGGTTAAGGTGTATAAGGTTAGGGTTTATGGGGTTTACGACTCAAGGTTTAGTTTTTAGGGTTTAGGGGTTAAGGTTTAGGTTTTAGGTTTTACAGTTTAGGGTTTAGGGTTTAGGTTTTAGTGTTTCAAGTTTAGGGTTTAGGGTTTAGGATTTATTAGCTTATGGTTTATGATTTAGGATTTAATATTCAGGGTTTAGGGTTTAGGGTTTAGGTCTCAGGGTTTAATGTTTAAGGCTAAGGGATTACATTTTAGGGCTTAGGGTTTAGTTTTTATGGTTTAAGGCTAAAGGTTTTGGGTTTATGGGGTTTATGATTTAAGGTTTAGTTATTAGGGTTTAAATTTTAGGGTTTAGGGTTTAAGGTTTAGGGTTTAGGGTTTCAAATTTGGGGTTTAGGGTTTAGGGTTTAGGGTTTATTATTAAAGTTTTAGTTTTCGAGTTTAGGGTTTAGGATTTAGAGTTCGTGGTTTTGAGTTTAGGGTTTAGTGTTTTGGATTTATGGTTTATGGTTTATGGTTTAGCATTTAGGGTTTAGGGTTTATGGATTAGGGTTTAGAGTTTATGGTTTAAGGATAAAAGGTTTTGCCTTTATGGGGTTTACGATTCAAGGTTTAGGGTTTAGTGTTTAGGGTTTAGGTTTTAGATTTAGGTCTTAGGTTTTAACATTTAGGGCTAATGAATTATAGCTTAGGGCTTAAGGTTTAGTGTTTAGGGTTTAGGGTCAAGGGTTTATGGTTTAGGGTAAATTTTTATAGTTTATGTGTTTTACAATTCAAGGTTTAGTTTTTAGTATTTAGGGTTTAGGGTTTATGGTTTCAAGTATAAGGTTTAGGGTTTATGATTGATAGTTTAGGGTTTAGGGTTTAGGGTTTAGGTCTCATGGTTTAAATTGGATTACATTATAGGGATTATGGTTTAGGGTTTAGGTTTTAGGGTTTAGGGTTTATGGTTTAGGGCTAAAGGTTTAGGGTTTAGTGTTTAGGGTTTAGGGTCTAGGGTTTATGGGGTTTATGATTCACAATTTAATTCTTATGGTTTAGGTTTTAGGTTTTAGGGTTTAGGGTTTAAGTTTTAGGGTTGAGGGTTTAGGTCTCAAGGTTTAAGGTTTAGGGATAAGTGATTAAATTTTAGGGATTAGGGATTAGGTTTTAGGGTTTAAGATTTAGGTAATAGGGTTTATTTAGGTTTTAGGGTTTAGGTTTTATGATTTATGGTTTAGGGTTTAGGTCTCGGGGTTTAAGGTTTAGTGCTTAAGGGATTACACTTTAGGGCTTAAAGTTTAGTGTTGAAGGTTTAGAGTTTAGGGTTTAGGGCATAGGGTTTATGTTTTATGGTTTAGGGCTAAAGGTTTAGGGTTTATGGGGTTTTCAATTCAAGGTTTTGTTTTTAGGGTTTAGGGTTTAGGGTTTACTGCCTACTTTACGGTTTAGGGTTTAGGGTTTTGATTTTAGGGTTTAGGTTTTAGGATTTATGGGTTATGGTTTAGGGTTTAGGGTTTAAGTGTTAAGGATAAGGGATTAAAATTTATGGTTTAGGGTTTAGGGTTTAGGGATTATGGTTTAAGACTAAATTTTTAGGGTTTATGGGGTTTACAATTTAAGGTTTAATTTTAGGGTTTAGGGTTTAGTATTTATGGCTGTTAATTTATGATTTAGGATTTAATATTTAGGTTTTTGTATTTAGGGTTTAGTGCTCGGTGTTTAGGGTTTTGGTTTTAGGGATTAAGGTTTAGTTCTAAGGGATTAAAAATTAGGGCTTAGGGTTTAGGGTTCGAGGGTCTAGGGTTAATCTTTTAGGGCTAAAGGTTTAGGGTTTATAAGGTTTACGATTCAAGGTTTAGTTTTTAGGGTTTAGGGTTTAGGATTTATGGTTTCAAGTTTATGGTTTAGGTTGTAGGATTTATGGTTTATGTTTTAAGGTTTAGGGTTCGAGGTCTAGGGTTAATCTTTTAGGGCTAAAGGTTTAGGGTTTATAAGGTTTACGATTCAAGGTTTAGTTTTTAGGGTTTAGGGTTTAGGATTTATGGTTTCAAGTTTATGGTTTAGGTTGTAGGATTTATGGTTTATTTTTTAAGATTTAGGGTTTAATATTTATTGTTAAGGGTTTGGGGTTTAGTTCTTAGGGTTTAGGTTATAGTGATTAGGGTTTAGGGTTTAGGTCTAAGGGTTTAAGGTTTATGGCTAAGGGAATACAATTTAGGGCTTAGAGTTTAGGGTTTAGTGTTAGTATTTATGGTGTAAGGGTAAATGTTTATGGTGTTTACTATTCAAGGTTTAGTTATTTTATTTTAGGGTTTAGGATTTATGGTTTAGGGTGTCGAGTTTAGGCTTTACGGTTTATGGTTTAGGTGTTAGGTCTCGGTTTTAAGGTTTAGGGCTAATGGATTGCAATTTAAGGCTTACGGTTTACGGTTTAAGGTTTAGTATTTAGGGTTTAGGATTTAGGGTTTAGGGTTTAGGATTTAGGGTTTAAGGTTAGTGTTATCCAATTTTCACCCCTAGTGTAAATATGATAACATGCGTTAGAATACTCAAGTCCTAGGCAAATAGATTGATTCAGGGGAAGAAAATCATGTTTCTAGGGCCCCCGCATTTTTTCTAAATCTCCCGTCCGAGGTTGAAAAGAGAAAGTTCTGAGAAAAGGTGAAAAAGTTACAAAAACAAGCTCGGGCCAGGAAAAAATCATGAAAATTGGCTAAGTCCTAGTCCAGGTGATCCTTGGGACAACTGGGACATCGGGCGCGAATAGGCCGGGGCCGCCAGCGAGTGGCAGAGAGCAGGGCGAACCGGGCCGTGAGGACGCGTGGGACACGAAAGGTGAACCGCCGGAGGTCGAGGAAAATTAACTAATCACGAGCGGAGCAGTCTAGGACATTTGGGCCATGAGGACGTGAAGGACGCAAACCACCCAGATCGACCGAAAAGGAGAACTTTCGCACTGGGAAAATTGGGACATAGGGATGCGTGGGACGCGAAGGGCCAAAGGATCCGAGAGCCAATCAGATCACACCACGTGTCATCAGTAGAAAAGGGACAAGGAAGCCCATTTTGGGAGGATCAGAGGAATTTTTCCCAAGTAGTTTGGGACAGCTGGGCCACGAGGACGTGTGGGACGTGAAAAGCTGGCAGGCCCGTGGATGAATCACAGCATGACACGTGTCACAAGGGGAAAAGTACAAAATTTCAAAGGGTAAGGTTTGAAGCGCTGGCCTGAGCCAATAAAAAGAGGACACGTGTCCTAAGGAGAAAGGGAATGTAGAGCTCGGGGAGGAATCAGAGAATTTGGCAAAAGTTTTGGCCAAAAAGCTAAAAGTAAAGGTCTTCCCCACGCCCCTGTCGACCAATCAACGCATGCCATGTGTCCCCAGTGGCGGGGGCGCGGGGAAAAGTGGAAAATTTTCCAAAATCACAAAAAGGTAAAATTTCAAGGGGAAACCTATGGGACAGGGAAGGAGAGAGAATTATGCATCCAATCAGCGCTTGACACGTGTCATCCAGGTGGCAGAGTGCGGGAAAAATTTTAAAATCCATTTTTTGCCTATTTTGTGCCCTAAATCTTCAGATCGCCATATCTTTCGATCCAGAGCTCAGATTTGCACGTTCTTTATATCAACAGAAAGCTTATGAAATTATCTACATGATTCTATGGTTAATATTGAATTTTGGTGTATTCTAGAGAGATAAGGTTAAGAAACAGCTCTGACACGTGTTCATGGCCAGAAGTGACATTTCAGCGACCAAATTTAACGTAGAATGGGTCGCATTCTCCTGCAATTCGGTCAAAAATGATAGGGTATGGGTTTATAAGGTCCTCCATGCAGATTTAATGCATCTGTAGTCAATAAGGAATGGGCTCCAATGTTTTATACATTTTCTCTCTCCTAGGCTCGACCCATGTAATGTAAATGCTAGATTTGGCTCATTTTCTAAGGGGGAACATCTTTTGGCATAGCAATCTTCTTCTTTCACCTCCAGCAAGTGTTTTTTTGAAGAATCGGACCTCTTCCAAGACTGTAATAGTTTTTTACCTCTCTGAGGTTGTAATGCATGGTTCTGACACTGAAATGATAATGCAAGCTCTGTGAATGGGTTTCAGTCCTTTGTTTGTATTATTTGCTTCATTTCAGATCCTAAATTATATCTTATCAGCCTGTGTATGTTTTATGTTGCAATCTCTAGTTTGTGTCTATTTGCATGACATAAATGTTTCACCACTCCTTTTGGTGCATCACCATCTTTAGTTAGTTTCAATTTTTGCATTTCTATCCCTGTCTCCTTGCATTTTAGAATAGGATTAGGATCTGAACCTCTGTAGTTGTGTAAGCATTAGATCTAATAAGAGGAGTTTGAGGAACCAACCTCTAATCTAGAGATTCCTCTCTCGCCTTTCACAAGTCCCACACTTAGAGAGAGGTTTCCATGTGGTACAATCACACTTTGGATGCTAGCGTGATCAACCTAGAAGCCCGATCTGCATCCAAGGGTGCTTGTGAGCTGCGCAACAATAGTTTTGGCACACCCGGTGGGACACTAGAGGTCTCATTTTTATTGCAGAAAAGTTGATGTGCATCTCTGTAATTTTCTTGCTTAAAAGGATCTATTATTTGCATATCTCGGTGACTCCAAGGGGAAGAATCAATCACAGCATTGCAGACAGCCTGAAAACTCATAAGAAGAGTCACCACAAGGTCAAGAGTTGGAGAAGAAGAAGTTTTGTTTGAATACCCGCAGCTTATCTCCAAGAAGAAAGAAAAGAGGAAGAAGGATTCAAAGGTCTCCATCTCCACAAAAACAAACTCTCTCAACTCCTCCACCTGGAAGGCCTTTCATTCACAACAAGGGTTTTAAGACCGATTAGAATGGCACAAAACAACCCCTACATCAACTTCACAGCAACAACCCACTTGCCCTCAATGCACAACATCCAATTCCTATTGTAGCCTTGAAGAACATTCCCTACTTTACTTGGAGAAAATAAGACTACTCTAGGTGATCATGTTAAAGATATTGCTAACCTTTGTGCAATCCATGAAATCAATGAAATGTAAGTGGCTGTCAAGTTACTGGAATCTTCATTCAATGGTAAACATTGCAATGGTTTAGAAGCCTTGGAGCTGGTTCTATCACAAATTGGAATCAACTGTGTATAGCACTTCCGAGTAATTTGGAGAAAAGGGAGACAACTTGTCTCTTTTGGAGCAGTGAAAACCATCAAGAGAGCTCCCAATGAGCAAATGACCGATTTCAACTTTAAATTTCAAAAGACTTGGGAGAGGATTCTAGTGGCAGTCAGGCCAACAGCAGAAGGTTCTTTTCTCTACTATCTCAAAGCTTTAAATTATGATATTTCTATGTTTATTCAGTCCATGGGAGGCATAACTATCCCTATGGCTTATAGCATTACCATTAGGGCTGAAAATTGTTTGATCCAAGTGGAAAACTTGACCCTAGACCTCCCATGCCATTGTTTCCAAGCTTAGAGAATCCAAACACCACTCAAGCACCTAGTTTGTCTCCTTCTCCCACTCCTAGAAATCAGAGTTCAAATGAAGCTTCCACTTCATCTTCAAGTGCCCAAAATGAGCTTCAAGAAGTCATGAAGCAATTACAAAACCTAGGCAACGAGCTGGTTACTCTCAAAAGGCAGCAGGCCCAAGGTTTTAGACCTTCTTACCAACCCCAAGCTCAGCCTAATAGGCAGCCATACCAACAACAAAGGCCACCTAACCCAGTTGTAAATATGAATCAAATAAGGCCTCTCCCGCCAATAAACCATTCCAGCCCTATAATCCAAATGCCATATCTACCTCTAAAGCATTAGTACCAACACAAAACAACATTACCCAAGAGTATGATTGGTGTTTTCCATGCAATGAGCCTCATAACCAATCCATGTGCTTCAATGGTGCTTTGAATCAAGCATTGATGGTGACAACTACTGGTGTGGAGGGTGAGGGCGATCAAGGAAACAAATAACAACAAGAAGCATTCCAACAACAATCAGCCCCAAATGATACCACATTGGTAAATTGGTAAGAGAGGATTTTTGTGGCATGAACTAGGTAGTTTCTCAAGGTGTTGCAGCTAACACAAGGTCAAAGAGGAAGAATTTGGGTGAAGAACATCCATTGGCCCCAACCAATCCACAACCTTCCACACTCCACAAATGGTTGGCAAGCAAAGTCCAGTTTCAAATGCACAAGGGCAGCCAAGAATAGCCCTAGGCCCACTCAAATACAAGTTATTACTTTGCCCACATGTAAGGAGTGAATGTGAAAACTAAGGGACAACAAAAGGATACTTCATCCTGCTCAATATTATTGATTAGATAAAGAAGACAAACGTCAATATATCAATGTGGGAATCCCTATCTATCCCGTGCCAAAGAGATCTGCTGCAAGATGCCATGAAGAACCGACCAACTTCGAATCAGCAAGTTCGGATGCAAGACAAAGTGCTTACAAATTTTGCCCACTGAGGGAAATCATGGAGGACAAAGAAGGTAAAATGTTGAAGCCCCCTCCTTTCTATGTTTAATTGATCATTGGAAGTCACTAGTACATAATTGCATGATAGACTCCGGGGCAAGTAGTTTAGTAATGCCTAAACAAATAGGCTGCTCAAATAGGGCTCCAAAGATGAAACAACATCCAAAGGGGTAGTGTAGTTGGATGGGACAAAGAAAGATAGCAACAGATTGGAGTGATTAGAAACTTGAGTCTTACCTTACATGCATGTCCAAATGTTTTTGTTTTACAAGATGTATCACCATAGACCTCCCACCACTCTTTACCCTTTGCTTGTCAAGGGACTTCACAGCCAAGATTGGAGGCTATCTTTCTGCTGATTGGTCACACATGCTTTCTGAACGAGGTATGAAACTAAGGCTACAATCAGTCGTAAACCTATTGCAAACTTCCTGTTGTTGCGAGACTCACGAACCCCGGATGTAGATCGGCTTCTAAGTTAATCACTCTAGCATCCAAAGTGTGATTACACAACATGGAAACCTCTCTCCAAGTGTGGGAATTGTGAAACTGAGAGAGGAATCTATAGATTAGAGGATGGTTCCTCAAACTCCTTTGATTAGGTCTAATGCTTGCACAACTACAGAGGTTCAGATCCTAATCCTACTCTAAATTGCAAGGAGACAGGGATAGAAGTGCAAAAATTGAAACTAACTAAAGATGGTGATGCACCAAAAGGAGTGGTGAATAATTTTTGTCAAGCAAATAGACACAGACCAAAGATTGCAACATAAAACATACACAGGCTGATAAGATATAATTTAGGATCTGAAATGAAGCAAATAATACAAACAAAGGACTGAAACCATTCACAAAGCTTGCATTATCATTTCAGTGTCAAAACCATGCATTACAACCTCAGAGAGGTAAAAACTATTACAGTCTTTGAAGAGGTCTGATTCTTCAAACAATCACTTGCTGGAGGTGAAAGAAGAAGTTGCTATGCCCAAAAATGTTCCCCCTTAGAAATGAGCCAAATCTGGCTTTTACATTGCATGGGTCGAGCCTAGAAGACAGAAACGTACAAAAACATGAGAGCCCATTCCTCCTTGACTGCAGATGCATTAAAATGGCATGGGGGACCTTACAAACCCATACCCTATCATTTTTGACTGAATTGCAGGAGAATGTGACCCATTCTGCATTAAATTTGGTTGCTGAAATGTCACTTCTGGCCATGAACATGCGTCAGAGCCGTTTCTTAACTTTCTCTCTCCAGACTACACCAAAATTCAAGATTTATTCTAGAATCATGTAGAGAATCTTATAATCTTTCCAATGATATAAAGAACGTGCAAATCTGAGCTCTGGGTCGAAAGATATGGCAATCTGAAGATTTAGGGCACAAAATAGGTGAAAATGTGTCTTGAAATTTTTTCTCGCGCTCTGCCACCTGGAGACACGTGTCAAGCACTGATTGGATGCATAATTCTCTCTCCTCTACTCACCCATTGGTTTTCCTTGAAAATTTTGACTTTTTGTGATTTTGGAACATTTTCCACTTTTCCTCCGCGCCCCACCACTTGGGACACATGGCATGCATTGATTGGACGACAGGGGCATGGGGTCTTCCTTTACTTTTAGCTTTTTGGCCAAAACTTGGCCAAATTTTCCAAATCCTCCCCAAGCTCTGCACTCCCCTTCTCCTTAGGACATGTTTCCTATTCTGATTGGCTAGGGCTAACCCTTCAAACCTCGCCCTTTGAAATTTTGGACGTTTACCCTTGTGACACGTGTCATGCCGTGATTCGTCCCACGGGCTGCCGCCGCTTTTTACGTCCACCGCGTCCATTTGTCCCGGATGTCCCAAACTCGCTTGGGACAAATTCCTCCAATCCACCTGAAATGGGCTTCCTTGTCCCTTTTCTACCAATGACATGTGGCGTGATCTGATTGGCTCTCGGATTTCTCGGCTCTCGTGTCCCACGTGTCCCTATGTCCCAACTGTCCCAGTGTAAAAGTTCTCCTTTTCGGTCAATCTGGCGGTTCACGTCCTTCGCGTCCTCACGGCCCAGATGTCCCAGACCTGTTCACCAGCAGCTTAGTCTATTTTCCTCCCGACCTTGGCCGGTTCACCTTTCCGCATCCCACGTGTCCTAATGGCTTGGATGTCCCTATGCCCTACGGACCGCCTTGCACCCTTTCGGCCGATTCGCGCCCCGATGTCCCAACTGTCCCAAGGACCGCCTGGACTAGGACTTCGCCATTTTTCATGATTTTTTCTGGCTCAAGCTTGTTTTTGCCACTTTTTCACCCTTTCTCAGAACTTTCTCTTTTCTTCTTGGACAGGGGAGTTAGAAAAAATCTAAGGGGACCCTAGAAACATGATTTTTTTCCCTGAATCAATCTATTTGCCTAGGACTTGAGTATTCTGATGCATGTTATCAAATTTTCCTTGGGGTGAATTTTGGATAACAATTTGGTGACTCAAAGCAGGTCGTCGCTTGCTAGATGAAAAGACCAAGAGCTCAAGCGATCCATTAGGCATGGAGTCATCGATATCCTATTTAGAACCCCTAACCGACTCGAATGTGCAAGGAGGAAGATGGAATATCATCTGATGGGAGCAAGGACTGCAAAACATCTCCATGGACAACAAACTGTGCCAAAGCACTTAGGGAAAACAAAACTAACCTACAGCAAAACAATGTGCACATCACTTGGAGGAATGAAAATCTAATCTAATATTTACAAAGTAGTGAACTTACCTCTAGAAGCAATGCTTGAGATAGATTCCATTGACTGGAATTTGCAGTTCTTCACCATCCAATGAGGCCAATTAAAAAGCAATTTTGTTCTTGCACTTCGTGACCATGTATGGGCCACTCCAAATGGCATCAAATTTTGAATGCCTTCCCGGTTTTGCTCTATCCACATCCCATTTCAACACTAGATCTCCAACTTGAAAAGATCTATCCTTGGCCTTCCTTTCATAGGTCTTCTTGATCAATGCTTGATCCTTTTCCATTGCTTGGGATGCCCGATTTCGATCTCTTGCAGCTCCATTAACTCGCATACCTCACCTCCATGGGCTCAAACTCTAGCAACTCCAGCTGCTTTATGAGTTCCAATGTTGGCAACTCAAGTGACATGGGCAAGATTGCCTCTCTTCCATAAACAAGTTTGAATAGAGAGTTACCCGTGGATCTTTTGGGAGTTATCCTATCAGCCCATAAGGATGATTTCAGTTTAGTATGCCAAGACCTCGATTCTCGTTAAGAGTCCTCCTAATGATCCTCAACAAGTTATTATTTGTAGACTCACCTGGCCATTACCTTGAGGGTAATAGTTTGATGAAGTGCTTACGTAAATACCATTCTTGACGACCCACTCGGTCACCTTAGATCCAATGAATGCCAATGCATTATCATAGATTATTGTAGTAGGTACACCAAATCTAGTTGTTATCCCCTCATAAAAGTCTAAGATGCTAGACTCATTTACCTCTTTGAGTGCTACTGCTTCTATCCATTTGGTGAAGTAATCTGTGGCTGTCAAAATCCATTTCTGCCCTTGGCTTGAATTGGGATTAATGACTCCAATGAAGTCCAAACCCCATTGCATGAATGGCTGGTCAACCGAGATTGGGTGCAATGGAAGGGTAGCAAGTCTCTCTTTCCCGTGAAGAATGCACAATTCTTACACCTCTTGATCCATGCATAGCACCTTTGAAGATCTTAGGCCAATAATAACCAACCTTCATGATTTTTAGAGCTGTCACTCTTGGTGCAAAATGGCCACCAGCTAGTCCACCATGGAACTCTTCCAACACTCTTTGAATCTGATTTGTGCTAATGCATCTCAATTCACATCACTCCATCAACAATGGCATATGGGACAACCTACAATCTGAAGTGTCTCCTTTGGGTCTTGTTCATCTCCGTAGGGCATAGGCCTCGTGCCTAGGAAGTGTATAATACCTTGGGTCTAGAAAGGAGTGGGGGTAGCATTGTCTTCTTCTTGTTTGCCACTTGGCTCATGGCTATCCTAGACTATTAAAATAGCCTCTTCTTCATTGCATACTTATTTTTGCTTCCCAAAACCAGCTGCTCACACAATCCTTTCCCTCTTACCATCTTGGTGATCTTGATCTCAATGTCATACTCCATGACACGGGTGATCCAACCTGCCATTTTCTCATTCAAATCCTTGTTGAGGAGGAAGTCCTTAACCCCAAAGACATGTGAGACCAAAGCAATGGACCTTGTTGTTTGAGACTAAATGCTTGAATTTCTTCAAGCTTCGATTCTTCAAGCACATGCTTCTCAATAAAAGAGTATCTCACCTCATAGACATCTAGGCTCTAGCTGAAGAAGGCAATTGGATGCTCATCATTATCCTTGTTCTATTGTACCAAAATGGCGAGAGACAATAGTGTCATTATCTCCAAATGCATAGAGGATGAAATCCTTGGAGAAGTCCAGGTTGATGAGAGTTGGTGCTTGAGAGATAGCTTCTTTGATTGCTTCAAAACTCTCCTTGCCTTCTACTATCCACTTGAAAGCCATGCTCTTCTTTAACATTTTAGTGATGGGCTTGACAAGGGCTGCAAAATCTGGGACAAACCTCTAAACAAAGTTTATCCTTCCCAAGAAACTCTAAAGGGCCTTCTTGTGGCTTGGCAATGGTAGTGCTCTTATGGCTTCAACCCTCTCTAGATCAATTTCTAATCCTTCCTTGGAGACAATATGGCCAAGGAGCTTTCCTTCATGTGCAAGAAAGATGCACTTCTTAGGATTCAAAGACACTCCGAACCTTCTACACCTCTGAAACACTTGCATGAGGTGAAATAGATGGTCTGCTACATTCTTTGAGAAGACAGTGATATCATCTAGGTATACCAAAGCACTATCTTGTTGATCAAACCTTTGAACGCCATATCCATATCTCATTGGAATGTTGCTCGGCATTCGACAGGTCAAAATGGCATCTTCTTGTAAGCATATGTGCCCCATTTTGTAGTGAAGGCTATCTTGAATTGGTCTTCTTCCTTCACCATAATCTGATTGTAGCTTGAGTAGCCATCAAGTAGTGAAAACCTTTAAGCAAGCTACTACACTCTGCAATATTTGCTCCATGGAAGGGAGTGGGTAATGGTCCTTGAGAGAGGCTCTATTCAAGTCTCTGAAGTCAACACACGCCTAATCTCTCCACTCTTCTTTCTAAATAGAACTAAGTTTGCAACCCAAATAGAATACTTGATTGGGAATATGATCCTCGACTCAATTAGCTTGTCCAATTCTTTCCTCATGAGAGGCTCCATGTGTGGATTGACCGGTCTTTGTTTCTACTTGACAGGGCTTAGTATTTTGATCTAATTCGATGGTATCTTGAGCTAAGTTAGGATTGAAACCCTTCAAGTCTTTGTATCTCCAAGCAAACACATCGGGGAACTCTTAGCACAAATTGTATGAAATCATACCTTTCTTGTTCGGTTGCCATCCTTCCAATTTGCAATGGTTTTTTCTCTTCTACCAAGATGGATCTTTTGAATCCTCCTTTTTGACCTGAATGTTTTCCTTCTCCTTTCTAAACTAGTCATTGGGATTAAAAATGGACTCCAAAGTGATGAGTCCCTTGGGCAGCTTGTTCGTTCTCAGCTATACTACTTGGTCACCATATCAAGATGTTCCAATCTTTCTTGATTCTTTCTTGAGAACTCAGCTTCTTCTTACAAGAAATAGATGATTTGCTGATTGTTTTCAAACACTCTCCAACCGACATTGTTATCTAACACTGAAGGCCTCACAATCACGTGGATGTTTGGCTGTACCTTGTCTTGTTGAATGCTTTCCACAATGTCAAAGGCTGCCCCTACTGCTGCAAGCCCGCAAGCCAGCTTGATTCTCCTTCCTAGGAATGGATTTGATGCCAAAACCTTCAAAATCTTCCATGAGGTCCCACACCCTATTATTGTAGCACCTGAGTAGATCATTCTTGGTAGCATGTTGTCCCTTGACCTGATTTACAATCAATTCACTATCACCAAAGACTAGCAAGTTCTTTATCCCTCTCTTTATTGCCCAATGCATCCCTTGCACGAAGGCTTCATATTCAGCAGAGTGTTATTGGAGCATGCAAACTGAAATCAGCTGAATAGTACTTTACTCCTTGGGGTGAAACAAGCATCGCTCCACCTCCCGCGCACCTTGTCTACTCCTTGATCCATCAAAAAACAGCTGCCATACCTCATTTTCATCCTTGTGGTCTGGCTTGGTGATGCTAGGAATAGGCTGATTTTCTTTGTGTATGCAATAGACCCCTAGCTCAGATTCTTCCACTTCTTGATAAGGATCAAATGCATGTATCTTGTTTTCCCATTCATCAAGAGTTAGATCTGGGATGCTTCCAACCTTGGTGTTAGCCTCATTAGTGTGCTTGGGTGATCCTCTCGATCAAATACCGAGCAATTGGTATTAATCTAACGTGGAGTGTAAGGCTCAATGTGGAAGTTTGCAATAGGTTCTGACCTGATTGTAGCCTTAGTTCCATACCTTGTTCTGAATAGCATGTGTGACCAATCAGCAGAAAGATAGCCTCCAATCTTGGCTATGAAGTCCCTTGACAAGCAAAGGGCAAAGAGTGGTGGAAGGTCTATGACTGATACATCTTGTAAAACAACAACATTTGGACATGCGTGCAAGGTAAGACTCAAGTGTTTCTAATTACCCCAACTCGTTGTTACTACTTTGTCCCATCTAGCTACACTACCCCTTTGGATATTGTTTCATACTGGAGCCCTAGCTGATCAGCTATTTGTTTGGGCATGACAGAACTACTTGCTCCAGAATCAATCATGCAATTGTGCACTAGCTGACTTCCAATGATTAATGAAACATAGAAAGGAGGGGGCTTCAACATCTTACCTTGTTATCCTTCATGATTTCCCTCAGGCTGGGTAGCATTTGTAAGCACTTTGTCTTGCATCTGAACTTGCTTATTCAAAGTTGTCTAGTCCTTCATGGCAGCTTGCAGCAGATCTCTTTGGCTTGGGATAGATAGGGATTCCCACATTGATATGTTGACGTTTGTCTTCTTCATCTGATCAATGATACTGAATGGTGATGAAGGATCTCTTTTTGTCCCTTGGTTTACACATTCACTCCTTGCACGTGGGCAGCAACAACTGGTATTTGAGTTGGCCTAGGAGCTGTTCTTGGCTGCCCTTGTGCATTTGAAATTGGACTTTGGTTACCAATCGTTTGTGGAGCCATGGAAGGTTGTGGATTGGTTGGGGCTAATGGTTGTTCTTCACCCAAATTCCTCCTTTTTGACCTTGTGTTGGCTGCAACACCTTGAGAAACTACTTGGTTCATGCCACAAAAATCCTCTGCTTGCCAATTTACCAATGTGGTGTCATTTGGGGCTGATTACTGTTGGAATGTTTCTTGTTGTTGGTGTTTCCTTGACTGCCCTCACCCTCCACACCAGTAGTTGTCACCATTAGTGCTTGATTCAAAGCACCATTGAAGCACATGGATTGGTTATGAGGCTCATTACATGGAAAACACCAATCATACTCCTGAGCAATGTTGTTTTGTGTTGGCACCAATGCCTTAGAGGCAGATATGGCATTTGGATTATAGGGCTGAAATGGTCTATTGGCAGGAGGCCTTGTTTGATTCATATTTGCAGCTGGATTAGGGGTCTTTGTGGTTGGTAAGACCGCTTTATTAGGCTGAGCTTGGGGTTGATAAGAAGGTCTAAAACCTTGGGCTTGCTACCTCTTGAGAGTAACTAGCTCATTGCCTAGGTTTTGCAATTGCTTCATGACTTCTTGAAGCTCATTTGGGGCACTTGGAGATGAAGTGGAAGCTTCATTTGAACTCTAATTTCTAGGAGTGGGAGAAGGAGCCAAACTAGGTGCTTGATTGGTGTTTGGGCTCTCTAAACTTGGAAATAGTGGCATGGGAGGTCTAGGGGCAAGTTTGCCAGCTTGGATCAAATAATTTTCAGCCCTAATGGAAATGCTATAAGCCATAGGGATAGTTATGCCTCCCATAGACTGAATCAACATAGAAATATCAGAATTTAGAGCTTTAAGATAGTAGAGAATTGGCTTTGATCCGCCACCGGAATTCTCTCCCAAGTCTTTTGAAATCTAAATTTGAAATCGGTCACTTCTTATTAGGAGCTCTCTTGATGGTTGTCATTGCTCCAAAAGAGACAAGTTGTCTCCCTTCTCTCCAAATTGCTCATGAAGTGTAATACACACGGTGATTCCGGTTTGTGATAGAACCAACTCCAAGGCTCCTAAACCATTGTAATGCTTTACCCTTGAATGAAGATGCCAGAATAACTGACACCACTTACATTTCATTGATTTCATGGATTGCACAAAGGTTAGCAATATCTTTAACATGATCACCTGGAGTAGCCTTATTTTCTCTAGTGAAGTAGGGAATGTTCTTCAAGGTGTAATAGGAACCGGATGTTGTGCATTGAGGGCAAGTGGGCTCTTTGCTTGTGAAGTTGACGTAGGGATTGTTTTCTGCCATTCGATTGGTCTTAAAACCCTTGTTGACTCGAATGAAAGGCCTACCAGTGGAGAAGTTGAGAGAGTTCTATTTAGTGGAGATGGAGACCTTTGAATCCCTCTTCCTCTTTACCTTCTTCTTGGAGATAATTGCAGGTATTCAAATAGCACTTCTTCTTCTCCAACTCTTGACCTTGTGGTGATTCTTCTCATGAGTTTTCAGGCCTGTACTTGAAACTAGTCGATTCTTCCCCTTGGAGTCACCAGATATGCAAATAATAACTCTTTTCAAGTGAGAAAATTGCAGCAGATGCACATCAACTTTGCTGCAATAAAAATGAGACCTCTAGGTCCCACCGGCGTGCCAAAACTGTTGTTGCAGACTCACAGCACCCTTGGATGTAGATCAGGCTTCTAGTTTGATCACTCTAGCATCCAGTGTGATTACACAACATGGAAACCTCTCTCCAAGTGTGGGACTTGTGAAACTGAGAGAGGAATCTCCAGATTAGAGGCTGGTTCCTCAAACTCCTCTAATTAGATCTAATGCTTACACAACTACAGAGGTTCAGATCCTAATCCTACTCTAAATTGCAAGGAGACAGGGATAGAAGTGTAAAAATTGAAACTAACTAAAGATGGTGATGCACCAAAAGGAGTGGTGAATAATTTTTGTCAAGAAAATAGACATAAACCAAAGATTGCAACATAAAACATACACAGTGATAAGATATAATTTAGGATCTGAAATGAAGCAAATAATACAAAGGACTGAAACCATTCATAAAGCTTGCATTATCATTTTAGTGTCAAAACCATGCATTACAACCTCAGAGAGGTAAAAACTATTACAGTCTTTGAAGAGGTCTGATTCTTCAAACAATCACTTGCTGGAGGTGAAAGAAGAAGTTGATATGCCTAAAAATGTTCCCCCTTAGAAATGAGCCAAATCTGGATTTTACATTACATGGGTCGAGCCCGAGTAAGATTTAAACATACAAAAACATGAGAGCCCATTCCTCCTTGACTACAGATGCATTAAAATGGCATGGGGGACCTTATGAACCCATACCCTATCATTTTTGACCGAATTACAGGAGAATGCGACCCATTTTGCGTTAAATTTGGTTGCTGAAATGTCACTTCTGGCCATGAACACGCGTCAAATCCGTTTCTTAAATTTCTCTCTCCAGACTACACCAAAATTCAAGATTTATCCTAGAATCATGTAGAGAATATTATAATCTTTCCAATGATATAAGGAACGTGCAAATCTGAGCTGTGGGTCGAAAGATATGGCAATTTTAAGATTTAGGGCACAAAACAGGTGAAAATGTGTCTTGAAATTTTTTCCCGCGCTCTGCCACCTGGATGACACGTGTCAAGCACTGATTGGATGCATAATTCTCTCTCCTCTACTCACCCATGGGTTTTCCTTGAAAATTTTGACTTTTTGTGATTTTGGAACATTTTCCACTTTTCCTCCGCGCCCCCACCACTTGGGACACGTGGCATGCATTGATTGGAGGACAGGGCGCGAGTCTTCCTTTAATTTTAGCTTTTTGGCCAAAACTTGGCCAAATTTTCCAAATCCTCCCCAAGCTCTACACTCCCCTACTCCTTAGGACACGTGTCCTCTTCTGATTGGCTCGGGCTGACCCTTCAAACCTTGCCCTTTGAACTTTTGGACATTTCCCCTTGTGACACGTGTCATGTTGCGATTCATCCACGGGCCTGCCGACTTTTCACGCCCACCGCGTCCATTTGTCCCGGATGTCCCAAACTACTTGGGACAAATTCCTCCGATCCACCCGAAATGGGCTTCCTTGTCCCTTTTCTACCGATGACACGTGGCATGATCTAATTGGCTCTCGGCTTTCTCGGCTCCTCACATCCCACGCGTCCCTATGTCCCAACTATCCCAGTGTGAAAGTTCTCCTTTCGGTCAATCCAGGAGGTTCGCATCCTTCGCATCCTCATGGCCCAGATGTCCCAGAGACCATTCGGCACTTAGTAGTTAGTTGATTTTCCTCTTACCTTCAGCCGGTTCGCCTTTCCACGTCCCACGTGTCCTCACGGCCCGGATGTCCCTTTGCTCTGTGGACCGCCTGGCGCCCTTTCGGCCGATTCGCGCCTGATGTCCCAACTGTCCCAAGGACTGCCTGGACTAGGACTTAGCCATTTTTCATGATTTTTTCTGGCTCAAGCTTGTTTTTTTGCAACTTTTTCACCCTTTCTCAGAACTTGCTCTTTTCTTCTTGGACAGGGGAGTTAGAAAAAATCTGAGGGGACCCTAGAAACATGATTTTTGCCCCGAGTCAATCTATTTGCCTCGGACTTGAGTATTCTCGATGCATGTTATCAAATTTACCACTCCAGGGGTGAATTTTGGATAACACTTCCATATTTAGCCTTACACTCCAAGTCGATTAATGCCAATTGCTCAACATTTGATCAAGAAGATCACCCAAGCACTGACGAGGAAAACACCAAGGTTGGAAGCATCCCAGATCTAACCCTTGATGAATGGGCAAGCAAGATACATGCATTTGATCCTTATCAAGAAGTGGAAGAATATGAGCTAGGGGTCTATTACATACACGAAGAAAATCAGCCTATTCCTAGCATCACCAAGCCAAACCACAAAGATGACAATGAGGTATGGCAGTTGTTTTTTGATGGATCAAGGAGTAGATAAGGTGCAGGAGGTGGAGCCATGCTTGTTTCACCTCAAGGAGTAAAGTACTATTCAGATTTTAGATTTTAGTTTGCATGCTCCAATAACATTGCTGAATATGAAGCCTTGGTGCAAGGTATGCATTGGGCAATAGAGAGAGGAATAAAGAACTTGAAAGTCTTTGGTGACAAAGTGAATTGATTGTATATCAGGTCAAAGGATAGCATGCTTCCAAGAATGATCTACTCAAGTGCTACAAGAATAGGGTGTGGGACCTCATGGAAGATTTTGAGGGTTTTGGCATCAAATCCATTCCTAGGAAAGAGAATCAAACTACTGACAAAGCTTACAACAAGTAGGGGCAGCCTTTGACATTGTGGAAAGCATTCAAAAAGTCAAGGTACAACCAAACATCCATGTGATTGTGAGGACTTCAAAGTGCTTGATAACAATGTCGGTTGGCAAGTGTTTGAAAATGACCAGCAAATCATCCATTTCTTACAAGAAGAAGCTGAGTTCTCACCAAGAATCAAGAGAAATTAGAACAGCAAGATATGGTGATCGGTGGTATAGCTGAGAACTAACAAGCTACCTAAGGGAATTATCACTTTGGAATCCATTTTAAACCCCAATAATCAGTTTAGAAAGGAGAAAGCAAACATTCGGAGTCAAGAGAGAGGATTCAAGATCCATCTTGGTAGAAGAGAGAAAACCATTGCAAATTGAAAGGATGACAACTGAACAAGAAAATTATGAGTTCATACAACTGTGTCAAGAGTTCCTTGACGTGTTTTCTTAGAGCTATAAAGACTTGAAAGGTTTCAATCCCAACTTAGCTCAGCATACCATCAAATTGGATCCAAATACTAAGCCTATCAGGTAGAAACAAAGACCACCAATCCACACATGGAGCCTCTCATGAGGAAAGAATTGGACAAGCTGATTGAGTCAAGGATCATATTCCCAATCAAGCAATCTAGTTGGGTTGCCAACCTAGTTCCAGTCAGAAAGAAGAGTGGAGAGATCAGGTTGTGTGTTGACTTCAGAGACTTGAATAGAGCCTCTCTCAAGGACCATTACCCACTCCCTTCCATGGAGCAAATCTTACAAGTGGTGGCTAGCTCCGAGAGGTTTTCACTACTTGATGGCTACTTAGGATACAATCAGATTATGGTGAAGGAAGAGGACCAGTTCAAGATAGCCTTCACAACCAAATGGAAAAATTTGACATACAGTAAAATGCCATTTGGGCTATCCAACACTGGTGCTACCTTCCAAAGGGCAATGGACATGGCATTCAAAGGTTTGATTAACAATGTGGTGCTGATTTATCTTGATGATATCAACTGCTTTTTCCAAAATGCAGCAGACCACCTCTCTCATTTGAGGCAAGTCTTCACGAGGTGCGGAGATTTGGAGTGTCTTTGAATCCTAAGAAGTGCATCTTTCTTGCACATGAAGGAAAGCTCCTTTGCCATGTTGTCTCCAAAGAAGGATTAACAATTGATCCGAGAGAGGTTGAAGCCATAAGAGCACTACCATTGCCAAGCCACAAGAAGGCCCTTCGAGTTTCTTGGGAAGGATAAACTTTGTTCGTGAGGTTTGTTCCAAATTTTGCAGCCCTCGTCAAGCCCATCACCAAAATGTTAAAGAAGAGCATGGCTTTCAAGTGGAAAACAAAAGGCAAGGAGAGTTTTGAAGCAATCAAAGAAGCCATCACCCAAGCACCAACTCTCATCAACCCAGACTTCTCCAAGGATTTCATCCTCTATGCATTTGGAGGTAATGACACTATTTCTGCCATTTTGGTACAGCAGAACAAGGATAATGATGAGCAGCTAATTGCCTTCTTCAGCCAGAGCCTAGACAACTATGAGGTGAGGTACTCTTTTATTGAGAAGCATGTACTTGCAATGAATCGAAGCTTGAAGAAATTCAAGTATTTAGTCTCAAACAACAAGGTCCAGTTGCTGGTCTCACATGCTTTGGAGTCAAGGACTTCCTCCTAAAAAAGGATTTGAATGAGAAAAGGGTAGGTTGGATCACCCATGTCATGGAGTATGACGTTGAGATCAAGATCACCAAGCTAGTAAGAGGGAAATAATTGTGTGAGTAGCTGGTTTTGGGGAAGCAAATAGAAGTATGTAATGAAGAAGAGGCTATTTTGATAGTCCAGGGTAGCCATGAGCTAAGTGGAAATCAAGAAGAAGATAATGTTGCCCCCACTCCTTGCTGGACCCAAGGCATTATACACTTCCTAGGTACAGGCCTATGCCCTCCGGAGATGAACAAGACCCAAAGGAGACACTTCAGATTGTAGGTTGTCCCGTATGCCATTGTTGATGGAGTTTTGTTCAAGAAAGATGTGAATGGAGTGTTGCTGAGGTGCATTAGCACAAATCAGATTCAAAGGGTGTTAGAAGAGTTTCATGGTGGACCAGCTTGGTGGTCATTTTGCACCAAGAGTGACAGCTCTAAAAATCATGAAGGCTGGCTATTATTGGCCTAAAATATTTAGTGATTGCTATGCATGGGTCAAAAGGTGTAAGAATTGTGCATTCTTCACAGGAAAAGAGAGACTTACTGCCCTTCCATTACATCCAATCTCATTTGACCAGCCATTCATGCAATGGGGTTTGGACTTCATTAGAGTCATTAATCCCAATTCAAGCCAAGGGCACAAATGGATTTTGATAGCCACAGACTACTTCACCAAATGGACAGAAGCAGACGCACTCAAAGAGGCAAATGAGTATCTTAGCCTTTTATGAGGGGATAACAACCAGATTTGGTGTGCGTGCTACAATAATATCAGATAATGCATTAGCATTCATTAGATGTAAGGTGACTGAGTAGGCTGTCAAGAATGATATTTACCTAAGCACTTCATCAAACTATTACCCCCAAGGTAATGGCTAGGGCACGAGTCTACAAACAAGAACTTGTTGAGGATCATTAGGAGGACTCTTGACGAGAATCAGAGGTCTTAGCATACCAAACTGAAATCAGCCTTATGAGCTGATAGGATAACTCCCAAAAGATCCACAGGTAACTCTCCATTTAAACTTGTTTATGGAAGAGAGGCAATCTTGCCCATGTCACTGTGAGTTGCCAACATTGGAACTCATGAAGTAGCTGGAGTTGCTGGAGTTTAAGCCCATGGAGGTGAGGTATGCATAGTTGATGGAGCTGCAAGAGATCGAAAATCGAGGCATCCCAAGCAATGGAGAAGGATCAAGCTTTGATCAAGAAGACCTTTGATAAGAAGGCCAAGGATAGATCTTTTCAAGTTGGAGATCTAGTGTTGAAATGGGATGTGGATAGAGCAAAACCGGAAGGCATTCAAAATTTGATGCCATTTGGAGTGGCCCATACATGGTCACAAAGTACAAGAACAACAATGCTTTCCAATTGGCCTCATTGGATGGTGAAGAACCGTAGATTCCAAATCAATGGAATCTATCTCAAGCATTACTTCTAGAGGGAAATTCAGTACCTTGTAAATATTAGGTTAGATTTTCATTCCTCCAAGTGCTTGTGCACATTGTTTTGCTATAGGTTAGTTTTGTTTTCCCTAAGTGCTTTGGCACAGCTTGTTGTCCATGGAGATGTTTTTCAGTCCTTGCTCCCATTAGGTGATATTCCATCTTCCTCCTTGCACATTCTAAGTCAGTTGGGGTTCTAAACTAAATATTTGATAACTCCATGCCCAATGGACTGCTTCAGGCAACTGGTATCTTCTACCTAGCAGGCAGGTAACCCCGCTGAGTCACCAAATTGTTATCCAATTTTCACCCCCAGGGTAAAAATGATAACATGCATCAGAATACTCAAGTCCCAGGAAAATAGATTGATTCAGGGAAAAAAATCATGTTTCTAGGGTCCCCTCGATTTTTTCTAACTCTCCTGTCCAGGTTGAAAAGAGCAAGTTCTGAGAAAAGGTGAAAAAGTTACAAAAAACAAGCTCGGGCCAGAAAAAATCATGAAAATTGGCTAAGTCCTAGTCCAGGCGGTCCTTGGGACAGTTGGGACATCGGGCGTGAATCGATCGAAAGGCCGCCAGGCAGGCCGCAGAGCACAGGGCCAGCCAGACCATAAGGACGTGCGGGACGCAGAAAGGTGAACCGACCGAAGGTCAGAGGAAAATTGACTAACTACTGAGTGGAATAGTCTAGGACATCTGGGCCGCGAGGACACAAAGGACGTGAATCGCCCGGATCGATCAAAAAGGAGAACTTTCACACTAGGATAGTTGGGACATAGGGACGCATGGGACGCGAAGGGTCGAAGGAGCCTAGAGCGAATCGATCACGCCACATGTCATCGGCAGAAAAGGGACAAGGAAGCCCATTTTAGGTGGATCGAAGAATTTGTCCTAAGTAGTTTGGGACAACCAGGCCGTGAGGACGCATGGGACATGAAAAGCTAGCGAGGCTCGTGGATGAATCGTAGCATGACACGTTGCATAAGGGAAAAGTCGGAAATTTCAAAGGGCAAGGTTTAAAGCACTGGCCGAGCCAATAAAAAGAGGACACATGTCCTAAGGAGAAACGGAGTGTGGAGCTCGGGGAGGAATTAGAGAATTTGGCAAAAATTTTGGCCAAAAAGCTAAAAGTAAAGGTCTTCCCCGCGCCCCTGTCGACCAATCAACACATGCCACGTGTCCCCAGTGGCGGGGCACGGGGAAAAGTGGAAAATTTTCCAAAATCACAAAAAGGTCAAATTTCAAGGGGAAACCCACGAGATAGGGAAGGAGAGAGAATTACACATCCAATCAGTGCTTGACACGTGTCATCCAGGTGGCAGAGCGTGGGAAAAATTTTAAAATCCATTTTTCCCTGTTTTGTGCCCTAAATCTTCAGATCACCATATCTTTCGATCCAGAGCTCAGATTTGCACATTCTTTATATCAACGGAAAGCTTATGAAATTCTCTACATGATTTTATGGTTAATCTTGAATTTTGGTTTAGTCTAGAGAGAGAAAGTTAAGAAACGGCTCTGACATGTGTTCATGGCCGTATGACATTTCAAATGACCAAATTTAATGTAGAATGGGTCACATTCTCCTGAAATTTGGTCAAAAATGACAGGGTATGGGTTTGTAAGGTCCTCCATGCTAATTTAATGCATTTGTAATTAATGAGGAATGGGCTCCCATGTTTTGTATGTTTTCTCTCTCCTTGGCTCGAGCCATGCAATGTAAAAGCTAGATTTGGCTCGTTTTCTAAGGGGGAACATCTTTTGGCATAGTAATCTTCTTCTTTCACCTCCAACAAGTGTTTTTTGAACAATCAGACCTCTTCCAAGACCAGTAATAGTTTTTACCTCTGTGAGGTTGTAATGCATGGTTCGACACTCGAAATGATAATGCAAGCTCTGTGAATGGGTTTCAGTCCTTTGTTTGTATTATTTGCTTCATTTCAGATCCTAAATTATATCTTATCAGCCTGTGTATGTTTTATGTTGCAATCTCTAGTTTGTGTCTATTTGCATGACAGAAATGTTTCACCACTCCTTTTGGTGCATCACCATCTTTAGTTAGTTTCAATTTTTACATTTCTATCCCTGTCTCCTTGCAGTTTAGAATAGGATTAGGATTTGAACCTCTGTAGTTGTGCAAGCATTAGATCTAATCAGAGGAGTTTGAGGAACTAGCCTCTAATCTAGAGATTCCTCTCTCAGTTTCACAAGTCCCACACTTGGAGAGAGGTTTCCATGTTGTGCAATCACACTGGATGCTAGAGTGATCAACCTAGAAGCCTGATCTACATCTAGGGGTGTTGTGAGCCTGCAACAACAGAGATAGGGCTAAGGGATTAAAGTTTAGGGCTTAGGCCTTAGGTTTTTGGGTTTATGCTTTAGGCTTTAGGGATTAGGTTTTATCGCTTAGGGCTAAAGGTTTATGGGGTTTATGATTCAAGATTTAGTTATTAGGGTTTAGGGTTTTTGATTTAGGGTTTAGGGTTTATGATTTATGGTTTATAGTTTAGGGTTTAGGGTTTAATATTTAGGGTTTAGGGTTTAAGGTTTAGTGCTAAGGGTTTAGGGTTTAGGTTTTAGTATTTACGCTTTTAGGGTTTAGGGTTTAGGTCTTAGGGTTTAAGGTTTAGATATAAGGGATTACGCTTTAGGGCTTAAGGTTTAGGGTTTTTGGATTAGTGTTGAGGGTTTCGAGTTTAGGGATTAGGGTTTAGGATTTAGGGTTTATGGTTTATAGTTTAGTGTTTAATATTTTTAGTTTAGGATTTAGGGTTTAGTTCTTAGGGTTTAGGGTTTATGGTTTATGTTTTCAGTTTAGTTCTCCTGGTGTAAGGTTTAGGGCTAATGGATTACATTTTAGTTCTTAGGGTTTACGGTTTAGTTTTTAGGGTTTAGGGTTTTGGGTTTAGGGTTTAGGGTGTATGGGTTAGGGGTTAGGGTATATGGGGTTTATGATTCAAGGTTTAGTTTTTTTGGGTTTAGTGTTTAGGATTGAGATTTTAGTGTTTTGAGTTTATGGTTTAGGGTTTAATATTTAGGGTTTAGGGTTTAATTCTCAAGGTTTAGGGTTTAGGTTTTAGGGATAAGGGATTACATTTTAGGGCTTTGGGTTTTGGGTTTTGGGTTTAGGGTTTAGGGATAAGGGATTACATTTTAGGGCTTAGGGTTTACTGATAAAATTTTAGAGTTTATGGGGTTTATGATTCAAGGTTTAGTTTTTAGGGTTTAATGTTTATTGTTTAGGTTTTAGGGATTTGAGTTGAGGGTTTAAGATTTATAATTTATGGTTTACAGCTTTAGTATTTAATATTTAGAGTTTAAGGTTTAGGGTTTAGGGTTTATGTCTAAGGGTTTAAGGTTTAGGCTAAGGGATTACAGTTTAGGGCTTAGGTTTTAGGTTTTAAGGTTTACTTGTTTAGGGTTTTGACTTTAGGGTTTAGGATTTAGGTGTTAGGGTTTAGTGTTTAGGGTTTATGGTATTCCTTTTAGGGTTAGGGTTATGAGATTAGAGTTTAGGGTTTAGGATTTAGGGTTTAGGGTTTAGGGTTTAGGTGTTAGGGTTTAGAGTTTATGTTTTAGGGATAAAGGTTTAGGGTTTATGGGTTTTACGATTCAAGCTTTAGTTTTTAGGGGTTAAGGTTTGACGGTTTAGGGTTTAGGTTTAAGGGTTTATGGTTTATGGTTTATGGTTTAGGGCTAAAGGTTTATTGTTTATGGGTTTTACGATTCAAGGTTTAAGGTTTAGGGTTTTAGGTTTCGAGTATAGGGTTTTGGTTTATGATTTATGGTTTATGGTTTACGGTTTAGGGTTTAAATTTTAGGGTTTATGGCTTAGAGTTTAGGGTTTAGGTCTAAAGGTTTATGATGGTATAGGGTTTAAGGTTTAGGGTTTTGGTTTTATGGTTTAGGGCTAAAGGTTTTGGCTTTAGGGTTTAGGGTTTAGGTCTCGGGGTTTAAGGGTTAGGACTAAGGTATTACAATTTAGGGTTTATGGTTTAGGGTTTAGTGTCTATTGGGTTTTTGATTCAAGGTTTAGTTTTTAGGATTTAGGTTTTAGGGTTTATGGTTTATGGTTTAGGATTTATGGGGTACGGTTTAGGATTTAATGTTTAGGGTTTGGGGTTTAGGGTTTAGGGTTTAGGTCTTAGGGTTTAAGGTTTAGGGATAAGGGCTTATAGTTTAGGGTTTAGGGTTTAGGGTGTAGGGATTATTGTTTAAGGCTAAATTTTTAGGGTTTATGGGGTTTACAATTCAAGGTTTTGTTATTAGGGTTTAGGGTTTAGTGTTAAGGGTTTAGGATTTATTGTTTAGGGTTTAATATTTAGGGATTAGGGTTTAGTGTTTAGTGCTCGGGGTTTAGGGTTTAGGGTTTAGGGTTTAGGGTTTAGGTTTCAGGTTTCAGGTCTAAGGGATTAAAGTTGAGGGCTTAGGGTTTAGTGTTTAGGGTCTAGGGTTTATGGTTTAGGGCTAAAGGTTTAGGGTTTATAAGGTTTACGATTCAATGTTTAGTTATGAGGGTTTATGGTTTTGAGTTTAGCCTTTAGGGTGCGGGATTTATAGTTGATGGTTCAAGGTTTAGGGTTTAATATTTATTGTTAAGGGTTTGGGGTTTAGTGCTCAGGGTTTAGGATTTAGTGATTAGGGTTTAGGGTTTAGTGTTTAGGTCTCATGGTTTAAGTTTTAGGGCTAAGATACTACAGTTTAGGGCTTAGTGTTTAGGGTTTAGGGTTTAGGGTTTTGGATTTATGGTGTAGGGGTAAAGGTTTATGGTGTTTATGATTCAAGGTTTAGTTATTAGGGTTTAGGGTTAAGGTTTTAGGGTGTTGAGCTTAGGGTTTAAGGTTTATAATTTATGGTTTATGGTTTACGGTTTAGGGTTTAATAATTAGGGTATAGGGTTTAAGGTTTAGTGCTAAGGGTTTAGGGTTAAGGTTTTAGGCTTTAGGATTTACAGTTTAGGTTTCAATGTTTTGGGTTTAGGGCTTAGGTTTTAGGGTTTAGAGTTTTCAATTTAGGGTTTATGGTTTAGGATTTATGGGTTTTGGTTTACGCTTAGGGTTTAATGTTTAGTGTTTGGGGTTTAGGGTTTAGGGTTTAGGTCTTAGGTTTTAAGTTTTAGGGCTAAGGGCTTATAGTTTAGGTTTAAGGTTTAGGATTTAGGGATTATTGTTTAAGGTTAAATTTTTAGTGTTTATGGTGTTTAAAATTTAAGGTTTTGTTATTAGGGTTTAGGGTTTAGGGTTTCAAGTTTAGGGTTAAGGGTTTAGGATTTATTTTTAGGTTTTAATATTTAGGGTTTAGGGTTTAGGGTTTAGTGCTCGGGGTTTAGAGTTTATGGTTTAGGATTTAGGGTTTTGGTTTCAAGGTCTAAGGTTTAGGTCTAAGGGATTAAAGTTGAGGGCTTAGGGCTTAGGGTTTAGGGTCTAGGGTTTATGGTATAGGGCTAAAGGTTTAGGGTTTATAAGGTTTACGATTCAATGTTTAGTTATGAGGGTTTATGGTTTAGGATTTATGGTTTTGAATTTATCCTTTAGGGTGTAGGATTTATAATTTATGGTTTAATGTTTAGGGTTTAATATTTATTTTTAAGGGTTTGGGGTTTAGTGCTTAGGGTTTAGGATTTAGCGATTAGGGTTTAGGGTTTAGTGGTTAGGTCTTACAGGTTTAAGTTTTAGGGCTAAGATACTATAATTTAGGGTTTAGTGTTTAGGGTTTAGGGTTTAGGGTTTTGGGTTTTGGGTTTATGGTGTAGGGGTAAAGGTTTATGTTGTTTACGATTCAGGTTTAGTTATTAGGGTTTAGGGTTTAGGGTTTAGGTTGTCGAGCTTAAGGTTTAAGGTTTATAATTTATGGTTTATGGTTTATGGTTTAGGGTTTAATATTTAGGGTATAGGGTTTAAGGTTTGGTGGTGGCAAGGGTTTAGGGTTTAGGTTTTAGGCTTTAGGCTTTACTGATCCCAGGTTTCAAGGTTTGGGGTTTGGGGCTTAGGTTTTAGGGTTTAGGGTTTAGGGTTTAGGGTTTATGGGGTTTATGATTAAGGTTTAGTTTCTAGGGTTTAGGGTTTATGGATTACATATTAGGGTTTAATATTTGGGTTTTAGGGTTTAGAGTTTTTCCTCGGGGTTTAGGGTTTAGGGTTTATAATTTATGGTTTATGTTTTAGGTCTCGGGTATAAGGTTTAGGGCTAATGGATTACCGTTTAAGGCTTATGGTTTAGGTTTTAGGGTTTAGGGTTTATGGTTTAGGATTTAGGGTTTAGGGTTTAAGGTTTAGTGTTTAGGGCTAAGGGATTACATTTTAGGGCTTGGGGTTTAGGGTTTACAGGTTTATGGTTTAGGGATAAAAGCTTAGGGTTTATGGGGTTTATGACTCGAGGTTTAATTTTAAGGGTTTAGGGGTTAGGGTTTAGGGTTTAGGGTTTATGGTTTAGGTTTTAGTGTTTTTAGTTTAGGGTTTAGGGTTTAGGGTTTAGGATTTATTGGCTTATGGTTTAGGGTTTAGGATTTAATATTTAGGGTTTAGGGTTTAGGGTTTATGTATCAGGGTTTAATGTTTAAGGCTAAGGGATAACATTTTAGGGTTTAGGGTTTAGGGTTTATGGTTTAGTGATAAAGGTTTAGTCTTTATGGGGTTTATTATTTAAGGTTTTATTTTTAGGGTTTAGGGTTTAAGTTTTAATGTTTAGTGTTTAGGGTTTAGGGTTTCAACTTTGGGGTTTAGGGTTTATGATTGATGTTTTAGTTTTAGTACTTTAGGGTTTAGGTTTTAGGGTTTAGGGTTTTGAGTTTAGTGTTTAGTGTTTAGGATTTATGGTTTATGGTTTACGGTGTAGGGTTTAGGGTTTAGGGTTTAGAGTTTATGTTTTAAGGCTAAAGGTTTAGGCTTAATGGGGTTTACAATTCAATGTTTAGTTTTTAGGGTTTAGGGTTTAGTGTTTAGGGTTTAGGGTTTAGATTTAGGTCTTAGGGTTTAAGGTTTAGGTCTAAGAAATTATAGTTTAGGGCTTAAGGTTTAGTATTTAGGTTTTAGGGTCGAGGGTTTATGGTTTATGGGTAAATGTTTAGGGTTTATGGGTTTTATGATTCAAGGTTTAGTTTTTAGGGTTAATGGTTTCAAGTATACGGTTTAGGGTTTAGGGTTTAGGGCTTAAGGTTTATGGTTTATGGGGTTTACGATTCACAATTTAATACTTATGGTTTAGGGTTTAGGTTTTAGGGTTTAAGGTTTAATTTTTAGGATTTAGGTCTCGGGGTTTAAGGTTTAGGGATAAGTGATTAAATTTTATGGCTTAGGGTTTAGGGTTTAGGGTTTATTTAGGTTTTAGGGTTTAGGTTTTATGGTTTAGGGTTTAGAATTTAATATTTATGGTTTAGGGTCTAGGGTTAGGGTTTAGGGTTTAGGTATTAGGGTTTATGTTATAGGACTAAGGTATTACATTTTAGGGATTATGGTTTAGGGTTTAAGGTTTAGTGTTTATGGTTTATAGTTTAAGGCTAAAGGTTTAGGGTTTATGCGGTTTATAATTCAAGGTTTAGTTTTTAAAGTTTAGGTTTCTGAGTTTTAGGATTTATGGTTTTGAGTTTAGCCTTTAGGGTGTAGGATTTTTGGTTTATGGTTTAGGGTTTAATATTTATTGTTAAGGGTTTGGGGTTTAGTGCTTAAGGTTTAGGATTTAGTGATTAGGGTTTAGGGTTTAATGAATAGGTCTTAGGGTTTAATTTTTAGGGCTAAGATACTATAGTTTAGGGCTTAGGGTTTAGGGATTTATATTTATGTTGTAGAGGTAAAGGTTTATGTTGTTTACGATTCAAGGTTTACTTATTAGGTTTTAGGTTTTAGGGTTTAGGATTTAGGGTTTACGGTTTACGATTTAGGGTGTGGAGCTTAGGGTTTAAGGTTTACGATTTATGGTTTATGGTTTATGGTTTAGGGTTTAATATTTAGGGTATATGGTTTAAGGTTTAATGTTAAGGGTATAGGGTTTAGGTTTTAGACTTTAGGCTTCAAGGTTTACGTTTTAGGGTTTATGGTTTAGGGCTTAGGTTTTATGGTTTAGGGTAAATTTAGGGTTTATGGTTAAGGAATAAAGGTTTAGGGTTTATTAGGTTTATGATTCAAGGTTTAGGGTTTAGGGTTTAGGGTTTATGGTTTACATTTTAGGGTTCAATATTTGGGTTTCAAGGTTTAGGGTTTTGTCCTCAGGGTTTAGGTTTTAGGGTTTATTTTTATGGTTTAGGTTTTAGGTCTCAAGTTTTAAGGTTTAGGGCTAATGGATTATAGTTTAAGGCTTAGGGTTTAGGTTTTAGGGTTTATTGTTTATGGTTTATTTTTTATGGTTTAGGGTTTAGGTTTTAAGGTTTAGGTTTAGGTCAAAGGGTTTAAGGTTTAGGGATAAGGGATTAAAGTTTAGGACTTAGGGCTTAAGTTTTGGATTTAGGGTTTAGGGATTAGGGATTAGGAATTATGGCTTAGGGCTAAAGGTTTATAGGGTTTATGAGTTTAGGGTTTAGGGTTTAGGGTTTTGAGTTTAGCGTTTAGTGTTTAGGATTTATGTTTTATGGTTTACGGTTTAGGGTTTAGGATTTAGGGATTAGGGTTTAGAGTTCATGGTTTAAGGCTAAAGGTTTAGGCTTTATGGCTTTTATGATTCAAGGTTTAGTTTTTATGGTTTTAGGTTTAGTGTTTAGGGTTTAGGGTTTATATTTAGGTTTTAGGATTTAAGGTTTAGGGCTAAGGAATTATAGTTTAGGGCTTAAGGTTTAGTGTTTTTATGATTTAGAGGTAAATGTTTAGGGTTTAGGGTTTTGAGTATAGGGCTTTAGGGTTTATGATTTACGGTTTAGGGTTTAGGATTTAGGGTTTAGGTTTTAGGGTTTAGGCCTCATGGTTTAAGATGGATTACGGTTTATGGCTTAGGGTTTAGGATTTAGGTTTTATGTTTTAGGGTTTAGGTTTTAGGGTTTACGTTTTAGGGTTTAGGTTTTAGGGTTTAATGGTTTAGGAATCAAGGTTTAGGGTTTAGGGTTTAGGATTTAGGGTTTCAGGTTTAAGATTTATGGTTTATGTTTTAGGGTTTAGGGTTTAGTGTTTAGGTCTCATGGTTTAAGGTTTAGGGCTAAGGGATTACAGTTTAAGGGTTTATTAGGGTTTACGGTTTAGGGTTTATGTTTTAGGGTCATAGGTTTATGACTCAAGGTTAAGTTTTTAGGATTTAGGGTTTAGGTTTAGGGTTTAGGGTTTAGGGTTTAGAGTTTAATGCTCAAGGTTTAAGATTTAGGGTTTTGGGTTTAGGTGTCGGGGTTTAAGGTTTATGGCTAAGGGATTATGCTTTAGGGCTTAGGGTTTAGGGTTTAAGGTTTAGAGTTTAGGGCTTAGGGCTTATGGTTTAGGTTTTATGGTTTAGGGAAAAAGGTTTAGGTTTTATGGGGTTTTCCAGATCGAGTCAAGGTTTAGTTTTTAGGGTTTCGGGTTTACGGTTTAAACTTTAGGGTTTACGGTTTTGATTTTAGGGTTTAGGGTTTAGTATTTATGGGTTATGGTTTATATTTTAGGGTTTAAGGTTTGGGGATAAGGGATTATAGTTTAGGGTTTAGGGTTTACTGTTTAGGGATTATGGTTTAAG
Organism: Taxus wallichiana var. yunnanensis; assembly: GCA_018340775.1. Taxonomy (NCBI): domain Eukaryota; kingdom Viridiplantae; phylum Streptophyta; class Pinopsida; order Cupressales; family Taxaceae; genus Taxus; species Taxus wallichiana. The sequence continues at coordinate 524,754 of CM031236.1, read as the reverse complement.
GCTAAATTTTTAGGGTTTATGGGGTTTACAATTCAAGGTTTTGTTTTTAGGGTTTAGGTTTTAGGGTTTCGAGTTTAGGGTTTAGTATTTATGGTTTATGGTTTAATATTTAGGGGTTTAGGGTTTAGTGCTCGGGGTTTAGGGTTTAGGGTTTAGGTTTAGGGGTTTAAGGTTTAGATCTAAGGGATTAAAGTTTAGGGCTTAGGGTTTAGGGTTTTGGGTCTAGGGTTTATGGTTTAGGGCTAATTTTTTTGGGTTTATAAGGTTTAGGATTGAAGGTTTAGTTTTTAGGGTTTAGGGTTTAAGATTTATGGTTTCGAGTTTAGTGTTTAGGTTGTAGTATTTATGGTTTATGGTTTAAGGTTTAGGGTTTAATATTTATAGTTAAGGGTTTGGGGTTTAGTGCTCAAGGTTTAGGTTTTAGTGATTAGGGTTTAGGGTTTAGGGTTTAGGTCTAAGGGTTTAAGGTTTATTGCTAAGGGACTAGAATTTATAGCTTAGGGTTTAGGGTTTAGGATTTATGGTGTAGTGGTAAGGTTTATGGTGTTTAGGATTCAAGGTTTAGTTATTTTGGTTTATGGTTTAGGATTTAGGGTTTATTTTGTTGAGTTTAGGCTTTATAGTTTATGATTTATGGTTTATGGTTTACGATTTAGGGTTTATGGGGTTTATGATTCAAGGTTTAGTTTTTAAGATTTAGGGTTTAGGATTTAGGATTTATGGTTTATGGTTTACATTTTAGGGTTTAATATTTAGGTTTTAGGGTTTAGGGTTTTTTGCTTAGGGTTTAGGGTTTAGGTGTTAAGTCTCGGGGTTTAAGGTTTAGGGCTAATGGATTATAATTTAAGGCTTAGGGTTTAAGGTTTAGTGTTTAGGGTTTAGGGTTTAGGGTTTATGGTTTAGTTCTTAGTGTTTAGGGTTTAGTGTTTAGGTCTCGGGGTTTAAGGTTTAGGGATAATGGATTAAAGTTTAGGGCTTAGGGCTTAGGTTTTTGGGTTTAGGGTTTAGGATTTAAGGATTAGGTTTTATGGCTTAGGGCTAAAGGTTTATGGGGTTTATGATTCAAGGTTTAGGTATTAGGGTTTAGGGTTTAGGGTTTAGGATTTATGGTTTATGGTTTATGGTTTATGGTTTAAGGTTTAGTGCTAAGGGTTTAGGTTTTACTCTTTAGGCTTCGGGGTTTAGGGTTTAGGGTTTGGAGGTCTCGGGGTTTAAATTTTAGGTCTAAGGGATTCTAGTTTAGGTCTTAAGGTTTAGGGTTTAGGGTTTCAAGTTTAGGGATTATGGTTTAGGATTTAGGGTTTAGGGTTTAGGGTTTAATATTTGGGGTTTAGGGTTTAGGGTTTAGTTCTTAGGTTTTAGGATTTAGCGTTTAGGGTTTAGGGTTTAGGATTTAGGGTTTAGGGCTTTATGGTTTAGGTTTTAGTTTTAGTTCTCCTAGTTTAAGGTTTAGGGCTAATGGATTACAGTTTAGGGCTTATGGTTTAGGCTTTAGTGTTTAGGTTTTAGGGTTTAGGATTTAGGGTGTATGGGTTAGGGATTAGGGTATATGGGGTTTATGATTCAAGGTTTAGTTTTTTTGGTTTAGGGTTTAGGGTTTATGGTTTCAGGGTTTATGGTTTAGGGTTTATATTTTAGGGTTTGAGTTTATGGTTTGGGATTTAATATTTTGGGTTTAGGGTTTAGTTCTCAAGGTGTAGGGTTTAGGGTTCGGGGTTTAGGGTTAAGGGATTACATTTTAGGGCTTAGGGCTTAGGGTTTAGGGTTTAGGGCTTAAGGTTTATGGATAAAAGTTTAGGGTTTATGGGGTTTATGATTCAAGGTTTAGTTTTTAAGGTTCAATGTTTACAGCTTTAGGGTTTAAGGTTTATGGTTTAGGTTTTAGGGTTTTGATTTTAGGGTTTAAGATTTACGGTTTATGTTTTGAGTTTAGGATTTAATATTTAGGGTTTAGGCTTTAGGCTTCAGCTTTAGGCTTTAGGGTTCGTGGTTTATGTCTAAGGGTTTAAGGTTTAGCGCTAAGGGGTTACAATTTAGGGCTTAGGGTTTAGTGTTTAGGGCTAAAGGTTTAGGGTTTATGGGGTTTACGATTCAAGGTTTATTTTTAGGCTTTAGGGTTTAGGGTTTAGGGTTTTGGTTTATGGTTTTGACTTTATGGTTTAGGATTTAGTGTTTAGGGTTTACTATTTACGATTTAAGATTTTTTTTAGAGTTTAGGGTTTAGGGTTTAGTGTTTAGGGTTTTGGGTTACGAGATTAGAGTTTAGGGTTTAGGATTTAGGGTGTAGGGTTTATTGTATAGATTTTATGGTTTAGGGCTAAAGGCTTAGGGTTTATGGGGTTTACTATTCAAGGTTTAGTTTGTAGGGTTTAGGGTTTATGGTTTAGGGTTAAGGGTTTATGGTTTATGGTTTAGGGTTTATGGTTTATGGCTTAGGGCTAAAGGTTTAGGGTTTATGGGTTTTATGATTCAAGGTTTAGGGTTTAGGGTTTAGTGTTTCAAGTATAGGGTTTAATGTTTATGATTTATGTTTTATGGTTTACAGTTTAGTGTTTAATGTTTATGGTTTACGGTTTAGAGTTTAGGGTTCATGTCTCGTGGTTTATGATGCATTACATTATAGGGTTTAGGTTCTGGGTTTAGGTTTTATGGTTTAGGGCTAAAGGTTTAGACTTTAGGGTTTAGGGTTTAGGTCTCGGGTTTAAGGATTAGGACTAAGGGATTACAATTTAGGGTTTAGGGTTTTTGGGGTTTTTGATTCAAGGATTAGGTTTTAGGGTTTAGGGTTCGGGGTTTATGGTTTATGGTTTAGGGTTTAGGGTTTAGGATTTCAAAATTAGGGTTTATGGTTTAGGATTTATGGGTTATGGTTTACGGTTTAGGGTTTAATGTTTTGGGTTTAGTGTTTAGGGATTAGGGTTTAGGTCTTAGGGTTTAAGGTTTAGGGCTAAGGGATTAGAGTTTAAGGTTTAGGGTTTAGAGTTTAGGATTATTGTGTAAGGATAAATTATTAGGTTTTATGGGCTTTATGATTTAAGGTTTTTTTTTTCAGTTTTAGGGTTTTGGGTTTGAGTTTAGGGTTTAGGGTTTAGGATTTATTGTTTAGGGTTTAATATTTAGCGTTTAGGGTTTAGGGTTTAGTGCTTTAGGGTTTAGGGTTTAGGGTTTAGGGTTTAGGTTTCACGGTTTAAGGTTTAGGTCTAAGGGATTAAAGTTGAGGGCTTAGGGTTTAGGGTTTAGGGTTTAGGGTCTAGGGTTTATAGTTTTAGGGCTAAAGGTTTAGAGTTTATAATGTTTACGATTCAAGGTTTAGTTATTAGGGTTTAGGGTTTAGGATTTATGGTTTTGAGTTTAGCCTTGAGGGTGTAGGATTTATGGTTTATGGTTTAAGGTTTAGGGTTTAATATTTATTTTTAAGGGTTTGGCATTTAGGGTTTAGGGTTTAGTGTTTAGGTCTTAGGGTTTAAGTTTTAGGGCTAACGTACTACACTTTAGGGCTTAGGGCTTAGTGTTTAGGGTTTTTTCTTTATGGTGTTTACGATTCAAGGTTTAGTTATTAGGGTTTAGGGTTTAGGATTTAGTGTTTAGGGTTTAGGATTTAGGGTGTCGAGCTTAGGGTTTAAGTTTTATGATTTATGGTTTACGGTTTAAGGTTTAATATTTAGGGTATAGGGTTTAAGGTTTAGTGCTAAGGATTTAGGGTTTATTTTTATGCTTTATGTTTTGGGGTTTAGGTTTTAGGGTTTAGGGTTTAGGGCATAGCTTTTAGGGTTTAGAGTTTAGGGTTTATGTTTTAGGGCTAAAGGTTTAGGGTTTAAGGGTTTACAATTCAAGGTTTAGTTTTTATGGTTTATGGTTTAGGGTTTAGGGTTTAGGGTTTAATATTTAGGTTTTAGGGTTTAGTGTTTTCTTCTCGGGTTTATGGTTTAGTGTTTAGGGTTTATGGTTTATGGTTTAGGTGTTAGGTCTCGTGTTTAAGGTTTAGAGTTAATTGAATACAGTTTAAGGCTTAGGGTTTAGGTTTTAGGGTTTAGTGTTTAGGATTTAGGGTTTAGGGTTTATTGTATAGGATTTAGTGTTTAGGGTTTAGGTCTCGGGGTTTAAGGTTTAGGGCTAATTGATTAAAGTTTAGGGCTTAGGGCTTAGGTTTTTGGGTTTAGGGTTTAGGGTTTAGTGATTAGCGTTTATGGCTTAGGGCTAAATGTTTATGGGGTTTATGATTCAAGGTTTAGTTATTAGTGTTTAGGGTTTAGGGTTTAAGGTTTAGGGTTTAGGGTATAGGATTTACGGTTTATGGTTTATGGTTTATGGTGTAGGGTTTAATATTTAGGGTTTAGGGTTTAAGGTTTAGTGCTTTAGGGTTTAGGGTTTAGGGTTTACATTTTAGGGTTTGGTCTTTGGGATTAAGGTTTAGGTTTAAGGGATTACAGTTTAGGGCTTAGGGTTTAGGGATTATGGTTTATGGTTTTGAGTTTGGGGATTAGGGTTTAGGATTTAGTGTTTAATATTTGGGGTTTAAGTTTACGGTTTAGTTCTCGGTTTTAGGATTTAGGATTTAGGGTTTAAGGTTTATGGTTTAGGGTTTTGGGTTTAGTTCTCGGTGTTTAAGGTTTAGGGCTATTGGATTATAATTTAGGGCTTAGGGTTTGGGGTTTAGTATTTAGGGTTTAGGGTTTAAGATTTATGGTTTAGGTTTTAGGATTTTGAGTTTAGGGTTTAAGATTTATGGTTTATGGATTATGCTTTAGAGTTTAATATTTAGGGTTTAGGTTTTAGGTCTCGCTTTTAAGGCTTAGGGCTAAGGGATTACAATTTAGGGCTTAGGGTTTAGGGTTTAGGGTTTAGGGAAATTTTTAGGGTTTATGGGGTTTACAATTCAAGGTTTACTTTTTAAGGTTTAGGTTTTGGGGTTTAGGGTTTAGGATTTATGGTTTAGGATTTACGGTTTAGGATTTAGGGTTTAGGGTTTAGGGTTTACGATTCAAGTTTTGATTTTAGAGTTTAGGGTTTAGGGTTTCGAGTTTAGGGTTTGAGATTAGAATTTAGGGTTAATGATTTATGGTTTGTGGTTTAGGGTTTAGAGTTTATAGTCTAGGGCTAAAGGTTAAGGGTTTATGGGGTTTACGAATCAAGGTTTAGTTTTTAGGGTTTAGGGTTTAAAGTTTAGGGTTAAGGGTTTAGGGTTTAGGGTTTATGGTTTATGGTTTAGGGATAAAATTTTAGGCTTTTGTGTTTTACGATTCAATTTTTAGGGTTTAGGGTTAATGGTTTTGAGTATAGGGTTTAGTGTTTATGATTTATGGTTTAGGGTTTAGGGTTTAGGGTTTAATGTTTAGGGTTAAAGTTTTAGTGTTTATGGTTTAGAGTTTAGGGTTTAGGTGTCAGGGTTTATGATGGATTATAGTATAGGGTTTAGGGTTTAGACTTTAGGGTTTATGGTTTAGGGCTAAAGGTTTAGGGTTTATGGTTTAGTGTTTAGGTCTCAAGGTTTAAGGGTTAGGACTAAGGGATTATAGTTTAGGGCTTAGGGTTTAGGGTTTAGGGTTTAAGAATTATTGGGTTTCCGACTCAAGGTTTAGTTTTAAGGGTTTAGGGTTTTGGTTTTACTGTTTAGGGATTAGGGTTTAGGGTTTATGGTTTTGAGTTAAGGTTCTATGTCTTAGTGTTAAGGGTCTAGGGCTTAGGGTTTAATGTTTAGGGTTTAGGGTTTAGGGTTTAGGGCTTAGGGTTTATTGTTTAGGTCTCGATGTTTAAGGTTTAGGGCTAATGGATTATAATTTAGGGCTTATGGTTTTGGATTTAGGGTTTAGGGTTTAGGGTTCGGGGTTTATGGGTTAGGGTTTTAGGGTTTAGGGTTTTAGGTTTAAGATTTAACGATAAAAGTTTAGGGTTAATGGGGTTTATAATTAAAAGTTTAGTTTTTAAGGTTTAGGTTTTAGGGTTTAGGGTTTAAATTTTATGGTTTAGGTTTTATTGTTTCAAGTTTAGGGTTTAATATTTATTTTTTATGGTTTACGGTTTAGGATTTAATATTCGTGGCTTAGGGTTTACGATTTAGGGTTTATGGTTTAGGTCTCATGGTTTACGGTTTAGGGCTAAGGGATTACAGCTTTAGGGTTTAGGGCTTAGGGTTTAGGGTTTAGGGCTAAAGGTTTAGGGTTTATGGGGTTTATGATTAAATGTTTAGTTTTTAGGGTTTAGGGTTTAGGGTTTTAACTTTAGGGTTTAGGATTTAGGGTTTAGGGTTTATCATTTAGGGTTTAGAGTTTAGGATTTAGGGTTTATGATTCAAGGTTTTATTTTTAGAGTTTAGAGTTTAGGGTTTAGGGTCTAGGGCCTAGGGTTTTGAGATTAGAGATTATGGTTTAGGATTTAGGATTTAGTTTTTAGGGTTTAGGGTTTAGGGTTTAGAGTTTATGGTTTAGGGCTAAAGGTTTAGGGTTTATGGGGTTTACGATTCAAGGTTTAGTTTTTAGGGTTTAGGGTTTAGGGTTTAGGGATAAAGGTTTAGGGTTTATGGATTTTATGATTTAAGGTTTAGGGTTCGGGGTTTCAGGCCTAGTGTTTCGAATATAGGGTTTAGTGTTTATGATTTCGGTTTATGGTTTACGGTTTAGGATTTAATGTTTAGGGTTTAAAGTTTAGGGTTTACGGTTTAGAGATTAGTGTTTAGGTCTCGGGTTTATGATGGATTACAGGTATAGGGTATAGGGTATAGGGTTTATGCTTTATTGTTTGGGGCTAAAGGTTTAGGGTTTAGGGTTTAGGGTTTAGGTCACGGGGTTTAAGGGTTAGGACTAAGGGATTATAGTTTAGGGTTTATGGTTTAGGGTTTAAGGGTTTTCAATTCAAGGTTTAGTTTTAAGGGTTTAGGGTTTAGGGTTTATTATTTAGGGTTTAGGGATTAGGGTTTTGAGTTTAGGATTTAGGGTTTATGGTTTAGGGTTTAATGTTTAGAGTTTAGGGTTTATGTTTATGTTTTAGGGTTTAGGTCTTAGGATTTAAGGTTTAGGGCTAAGGGATTATAGTTTAGGGTTTAGGGTTTATGGTTTAGGGATAAATTTTTAGGGTTTATGGGGTTTACAATTCAAGGTTTTGTTTTTAGGGTTTAAGGTTTAGCATTTCAAGTTTAGGGTTCGGGGTTTAGGATTTATGGTTTAGGGTTTAGGGTTTAGTGCTCGGGGGTTTAGGGTTTACGGTTTAGGTTTCAAGGGTTAAGGTTTTGGTCTAAGGGATTAAATTTTAGGGATTAGGGTTTAGGGTTTAGGGTTTATGGTTTAGGGTTAAAGGTTTAGGGTTTATAGGGTTTATGATTAAAGGTTTAGTTTTTAGGGTTTAGGGTTTAGGATTTATGGTTTTGAGTTTAGGGTTTAGGGTGTAGGATTTATGGTTTATGGTTTAAGGTTTAGGGTTTAATATTTATTGTTAAGGGTTTTGGGTTTACGTCTCGGGGTTTAGGTTTTAACGATTAGGGTTTAGGGTTTAGGTCTTAGGGTTTAAGCTTTTTGGTTAAGGGACTACAGTTTAGGGTTTATGGTTTAGGCTATATGGTATAAGGTTTAGGGTTTAGGATTTATGGTGGAGGGAAAAGGTTTACGGTGTTTACAATTTAAGGTTTAGTTCTTAGGGTTTAGGGTTTAGGGTTTAGGATTTAGGGTTTAGGTTTTGGGGTTTAGGTGTTAACTTTAGGGTTTAATGGTTACGATTTATGGTTTATGGTTTAAACTTTAGGGTTTAATATTTAGGGTTTAGGGTTTAGTTTAGTGCTAAGGGTTTAGGGTTTAGGTTTTAGGCTTTAGGCTTCGGGTTTAGAGTTTAGTGTATAGGACTTATGGTTTAGGGTTTAGGATTTATGGTTTAGGAATAAGGTTTAGGGTTTATGGGGTTTATGATTCAAGGTTTAGTTTTTATTGTTTAGGGTTTAGAGTTTAGGTTTTAGTATTTATGGTTTATGGTTTACATTTTAGGGTTTAGGGTTTAGGTCTCGGCTTTAAGGTTTAAGGCTAAGGGATTAAAGTGGAGGGCTTACAGCTTAGGTTTTGGGTTTAGGGTTTAGGGATTAGGGATTAGGGTTTATTGCTTAGGGCTAAATGTTTATGGGGTTTATGATTCAATGTTTAGTTACTAGTGTTTATGGTTTAGTGTTTAGGATTTAGGGTTTAGGGTTTAGGGTTTTGAGTGTAGGGTTTAGGGTTTAGAATTTATGGTTTATAGTCTAGGGTTTAGGGTTTAATATATAGGGTTTAGGGTTTAAGGTATAGTGCCAAGGGTTTAGGGTTTAGGTGTTAGGCTTTACGGTTTAGGGTTTAGGATTTAGGGTTTAGGGTTTAGGGTTTAGGTTTTTGGATTTAGGTCATAGGGTTTAAGATTTAGGGTAACGGATTACAATTTAGGGCTTAGGGTTTAGGTTTTAGTGTTAAGGATTTAAAGTTTAAGATTTATGGCTTATGGGTTATAGGTTAGGGTATATGGGGTTTACAATTCAAGGTTTAGTTTTTGGGTTTAGGGTTTTGAGTATACAGCTTTAGGGTTTAGTATTTAGAGTTTAGGGTTTAGTGTACAAGGTTTAGGGTTTAGGATTTAGGGTTTAAGGTTTAGGGCTAGGGCCAAGGGATTACATTTTAGGGCTTAGGGTTTAGGGTTTAGGTTTTAGGGTTTATGGTTTAGGGATAAAATATTGGGGTTTATGGGGTTTATGATTCAAGGTTTAGTTTTTAGGGTTTATGGTTTATGGTTTAGGTTTTTTTGTTTCAATTTTAGGGTTTAATATTTATGGTTTATGGTTTAAGGTTTAGGATTTAATATTCAGGGTTTAGGGTTTAGGGTTTAGGTCTCGTGGTTTAAGGTTTAGGGCTAAGAGATTATAGTTTAGGGCTTAGTGTTTAGGGTTAGGGTTTAGCGTTTAGGGCTAAAGGTTTAGGGTTTATGGGGTTTATGATTCAAGGTTTATTTTTAGGGTTTATGGTTTATTTTTTTTTAAAATTTAGGGATTAGGATTTAGGTTTTAGGGTTTAGTGTTTAATGTTTAGAGTTTATAGTTTAGGGTTTACGATTCTAGGTTTTGTTTTTAGAGTTTACGGTTTAGGTTTTAGAGATTAGAGTTTAGGGTTTAGGATTTACAGTTAAGGGTTTAAATAATATGGTTTATGGCTAAAGGTTTAGGGTTTATGGGTTTATGATTCAAGGTTTAGTTTTTAGGGATTAGGTTTACAGGTTTAGGTTTAAGGTTTAAGGGTTTAGGGTTTATGGTTTATGGTTTAGTGCTTTAATGGTTTAGGGTTTATGGGTTTTACAATTCAAGGTTTAGGGTTTCATGTATAAGGTTTAGTGTTTGTGATTTATGGTTTATGGTTTACGGTTTAGGATTTAATGTTTAGTGTTTATTGTTTTTGGGTTTACAGTTTAGAGTTTAGGGTTTAGGTCTCGTGGTTTATGATGGATTACTATATAGGGTTTAGGGTTTATGGTTTATGGCTAAAGTTTTAGGGTTTAGCATTTAGGGTTTAGGTCTCAGGGTTTAAGGGTTAGGACTAAGAGATTATAGTTTAGGGCTTAGGGTTTATGGCTTAGGGCTTAGGGTTTAGGGTTTATGGGGTTTTGATTCAAGGTTTAGTTTTTAGGGTTTAGGCATTTAGGATTTAGGGTTTAGGGTTTAGGTTTTAGGATTCACGAGTTTAGGTTTTAGGTTTTAGGATTTATGGGTTATTGTTTATGGTTTAGGGTTTAATGTTTAGGGTTTAGGGTTTAGGATTTAGGGTTTAGGTTTTAGTGTTTAAGGTTTAGGCTAAGTGATTATAGTTTAGGTTTTATGGTTTAGGGTTTAGGGATTATGGTTTAAGGCTAAATTTTTAGGGTTAATGGGGTTTACAATTCATTGTTTTTATTTTATGGTTTATGGTTTAGGGTTTAGGGTTTAGGATTTATGGTTTATAATTTATGGTTTAAGGTTTAATATTTATTTTTTAGCATTTAGTGCTTAGGGTTTAGGGTTTAGGGTTTAGGGTTTAGGTTTCATGTTTTAAGGTTTAGGTCTAAGGTATTAAATTTTAGGGCTTATGGTTTAGGGTTTAGGGTTTAGGGTTTATGGTTTAGGGGTAAAGGTTTAGCTTTTATAAGGTTTATGATTCAAGGTTTAGATTTTAGGGTTTAGGGTTTAGGATTTATGGTTTCAAGTTTAGGGTTTAGGGTGTAGGATTTATGGTTTATGGTTTAATATTTATTGTTTAGGGTTTGGAGTTTAGTGCTCGGGGTTTAGGTTTTTTTATTAGGGTTTAGGTCTTAGGGTTTAAGGTTTAGTGCTAACGGACTACATTTTAGGGCTTAGGGTTTAGGTTTTAGGGTTTAGGATTTATGGTGTAGGGTTAAAGGTTTATGGTTTTTACGATTCAAGGTTTAGTTATTAGGGTTTACGGTGTAGGATTTAGGGTTTAGGGTTTACAATTTATGGTTTATGGTTTACATTTTAGTGTATAATATTTATGGTTTAGGGTTTAAGGTTTAGTGCTAAGGGTTAAGGGTTTAGGCTTTAGGCTTTACACTTCATGGTTTAGGGTTTAGGGATTAGGGTTTAGGGCTTAAGGTTTAGGGTTTATGGTTTAGGGTTTATGTTTTAGGGCTAAAGCTTTAGGGTTTATGGGGTTTACGATTCAAGAATTGTTTTTAGTGTTTAGTGTTAAGGGTTTAGTTTTTAAGGTTTAGGATATATGGTTTATGGTTTACATTTTAGGGTTTAATATTTGGGTTTTATGGTTTAGGGTTTTGTGCTCAGTGTTTAGGGTTTAGGGTTTATGGTTTAGGTATTAGGTCTCAAGGTTTAAGGTTTAGGGCTAATGGATTACAATTTAAGGCTTAAGGTTTAGGGTTTAGGGTTTAGGTTTTATTCTTTAGGGTTTATGTCTTAGGGTTTAATGTTTAGTGCTAAGGGATTAAAGTTTAGGGCTTAGGTTTTTAGGTTTAGGGTTTAGGTTTAGGGATAATGGTTTATGGTTTATGGTTTATAGTTTAGGGTTTAAGGTTTATTACTAAGGGTTTAGGGTTAACGATTTACCTTTTAGGGTTTAGAGTTTAAGGTTTAGGGTTTAGGGTTTAGGCTTTATGGTTTATGGTTTATGGTTTAGGGTTTAAGGTTTAGTGCTAAGGGTTTAGGGTTTATGTTTTAGGCTTTAGGAATTAATGTTTAGGGTTTAAGGTTGAGGTTTACCTTTTAGGGTTTTAGTCTCAGGGATTAAGGTTTAGGGTTAAGGGATTATAGTTTAGGGCTTAGGGATTAGGGATTAGGATTTAGGGTTTTGAGTTTAGGGATAGGGTTTAGGATTTCAGGTTTATGGTTTACAGGTTTAGGGTTTAATATTTGGGGTTTAGGTTTAGGGTTTAGTTCTCGGGGTTTAGGATTTAATTTTTATGGTTTAGGTTTTTCGGGTTTATGTGTCAATGTTTAAGGTTTAGGGCTATTGGATTACAGTTTAGGGCTTAGGGTTTAGGTTTTAGTGTTTAGGGTTTAGGGTTTAGGGTTTAAGGTTTATGGTTTAGGTTTTAGGGTTTTGAGTTTAGGGTTTAAGATTTATGGTTTATGGATTACGGTTTAGGATGTAATATTTAGGGTTTAGGGTTTAGGTCTCGGTGTTTAAGGATTAGGGCTAAGGGAGTAAAGGTTAGGGCTTAGCGTTTAGGGTTTAGGGTTTTGGGAAAAATGTTTAGGGTTTATGGTGTTTATGATTTAAGGTTTGGTTTTTAGGGTTTAGGGTTTAGGGTTTGGGGTTTAGGGTTTCAAATTTAGGGTTTACAATTTACGTGTATAGGGTTTAGTGTTTAGGGTTTAGTGTTTAGGGTTTATGATTCAAGGTTTTGTTTTTAGATTTTATGGTTTAGGGTTTAGATTTTAGGGTTTTGAGATTAGAGTTTAGGGTTTAGGATTTATAGTTTAGGGTTTAGGGTTTATAGTTTATGGTTTACGGCTAAAGGTTAAGGGTTTATGGGGTTTACGAATCAAGGTTTATTTTTAGCGTTTAGGGTTTAAGGTGTAGGGTTAAGGATTTAGGGTTTAGGGTTTAGGGTTTAGGGTTTATTGTTTATGGTTTAGGGCTAAAGGTTTAGGATTTATGGGTTTTACGATTCTTTTTTAGGGTTTAGGGTTTCAAGTATAGGGTTTAGTGTTTATCATTGATGGTTTATGGTTTTTTTTTAGGGTTTTATGTTTAGGGTTTATGGTTTAACATTTAGGGTTTAGGTCTTAGGGTTTTGATGGATTACAATATAGGGTTTAGGGTTTAGAGTTTAGGGTTTAGGGTTTAGGGCTAAAGGTTTAGGGTTTAGGGTTTAGGTATCAAGGTCTAATGGTTAGGACTAAGGGATTATAGTTTAGGGTTTAGTGTTTAGGGTTTATGGGGTTTTTGATTCAAGGTTTAGTTTTAAGGGTTTAGGGTTTTCGGTTTATAGTTTAGGGTTTAGGGTTTAGGGTTTTGAGTTAAGGGTCTAGGGATTAGGGTTTAGGATTTATGGGTTATGGTTTAGGGTTTAGGCTTTAGGGTTTAGGTCTTAGGGTTTAAGGTTTAGGGATAATGGATTACAATTTATGGTTTAGGGTTTAGGGTTTAGCGTTTAGGGTTTAGGGTTTAGGGTTTATAGTTTACGGTTTATGGGTTAGGGTTAAGGTATAAGGGGTTTACTGTTCAAAGTTTATTTTTTTAGGGTTTAGGGTTTAGGGTTTAGGGTTTAGATTTTAGGGTTTCCAATTTATGGTTTACGGTTTAACATTTAGGTTTGAGTTTAGTGCTCAAGGTTTAGGGTTTAGTGTTCATAGTTTAGTGTTTAGGGTTTAGGTTTTAGGGATAAGGGATTACATTTTAGGGATTAGGTTTTAGTGTTTATGGGGTTTATAATTGAAGGTTTAGTTTTTAAGGTTTAGGATTTAGGTTTTGGTGTTTCAATTTTAGGGTTTAAGATTTATTGTTTATGTTTTACGGTTTAGGTTTTAATATTTAGGGTTTATGGCTTAGGTCTTAGGGTTTAAGGTTTAGGGCTAAGGGATTATAGTTTAGGGTTTAGGGCTAAAGGTCTAGGGTTTATGGGGTTTACGATTCAAGGTGTAGTTTTTAGGGTTTAGGGTTTTGACTTTAGGGTTTAGCATTTAGGATTTATTGTTTAGTGTTTAGGGTTTATAGTTTAGGATTTAGTGTTTATAGTTCAAGGTTTTATTTTTAGAGTTTAGGGATTAGGGTTCAAGGTCTAGGATTTAGAGTTTAGGGATTAGGGTTTAGAGTTTAGATTTTATGGTTTAGCGCTAAAGGTTCGGGGTTTATGGGGTTTATGATTCAAGGTTTAGTTTTTGGGTTTAGGTTTTAGGGTTTGGTTTATGGTTTAGGGATAAAGGTTTAGGGTTTATGGGTTTTACGATTCAAGGTTTAGGCTTTAGGGTTTCAAATAAAGGATTTAGTGTTTATGATTTATGGTTTATGGTTTATGGTTCAGGGTTTAATGTTTAGGGTTTATGGTTTAGAGTTTAGGGTTTAGGGTTCTGTGTTTATGGTTTATGTTTTAGGGCTAAAGGTTTAGGGTTTAGGTTTTATTCTTTAGGTCTTAGGGTTTAAGGTTTAGGACTAAGGGATTATAGTTTAGGGTTTAGGGTTTAGGGTTTATGGGGTTTTCAATTCAAGGTTTAGTTTTTAGGGTTTAGGGTTTAGGGTTTATGGTTTATGGTTTAGGGTTTAATGTTTAGGGTTTAGGGTTTATGGTTTAGGGTTTAGGTCTTAGTGTTTAATGTTCGGGGCTAAGGGATTATAGTTTAGGGTTTAGTGTTTAGGGATTATGGTTCAAGGATAAATTTTTAGGGTTAATGGGGTTTACAATTCATGGTTTTTATTTTAGGGTTTAGGATTTATGGTTTATTTTATGGTTTAGGGTTTAGGGTTTAGTGCTCGGGGTTTAGGGTTTAAGGTTTATGTCTAAGGGATTAAAGTTTAGGGCTTATGGTTTAGGGTTTAGGGTCTAGGTTTTATGGTTTAGGGCTAAAGGTTTAGGGTTTATAAGGTTTATGATTAAAGGTTTAGTTTTTAGGGTTTAGGGTTTAGGGTGTAAGATTTACGGTTTATTGTTTAAGGTTTAGGGTTTAATATTTATTGTTAAGGGTTTGGGGTTTAGCGCTCGGGGTTTAAGTTTTAGCAATTAGGGTTTAGGTCTCGGGGTTTAATAATTTTGGCTAAGGGACTACTGTTTAGGGCTTAGGGTTTAGGGTATAGGGTTTAGGGTTTAGGGTTTAGGATTTATGGTTGAGGGGAAAAGGTTTAAAGTGTTTATAATTCAAGGTATAGTTATTAGTGTTTAGGGGTTAGGGTTTAGGGTTTAGGATTTAGGGTTTACGGTTTATGGTTTAGGGTGTCAACTTTAGTGTTTAAGGGTTACGATTTATGGTTTATGGTTTAAAGTTTAAGATTTAATATTTAGGGTTTAGGTTTTAGGCTTTAGGGTTTAGGGTTTAGGGCTTAGGGTTTATGGTTTAGGGTTTAGGATTTATGGTTTATGAGTAAAGGTTTATGGTTTATGGGGTTTATGATTCAAGGTTTAGTTTTTATTTTTAGGGTTTCGGGGTTACGGTTTAGGGTTTAGGATTTATGGTTTATGGTTTACATTTTAGGGTTTAGGGCTTAGGGTTTAGGGTTTAGGGCTTAGGGTTTAGGGTTTAGGGTTTAGGTCTCGGTTTAGGGCTAAGGGATTTAGGGCTTAGGATTTTGGGTTTAGGGTTTTGGGTTTATGGATTAGGGTTTATTTATTAGGGTTAAATGTTTATGGGGTTTATTATTCAAGGATTATGGTTTAGGGTTTAGGATTTAGGGTTTAGGGTTTAATGTTCGGGGTTTAGGGTTTTGAGTGTAGGGTTTAGGGTTTAGGATTTATGTTTTATGGTTTACGATGTAGGGTTTAATATTTAGGGTGTAGGGTTTAAGGTTTAGTGCTAAGGGTTTAGGTTTTAGGTTTTAGGGTTTAGGGTTTAGGGTTTAGGGTTTACGTCTCGGGGTTTAGTGTTTAGTGCTAAGGGATTATAGTTTAGGGATTAAGGTTTAGGGTTTTGAGTTTAGGGATTAGGGTTTAGGACTTAAGGTTTATGGTTTATAGTTTAGGGTTTAATATTTGGGGTTTAGGGTTTAGGGTCTAGTTACGAAGGTTTAGGATTTAGGGTTTAGGGTTTAGGTTTTACAATTTAGGTCTTAGGGTTTAAGATTTAGGGATAATGGATTACAGTTTAGGGCTTAAGGTTTATTTTTAGTGTTTAGGATTTAGGGTTTAAGATTTAGGGGTTAGGATATATGGGGTTTATGACTCAGGTTTAGTTTTTGGGTTTATCGTTTAGGGTTCGGGGTTTAGTGTTTAGGGTTTAGATTTTAGGGTTTTAATTTTAAAGTTTGTGTTTAATATTTAGTGTTTAGGGTTTAGAGCTCAAGTTTTAGAGTTTAGGGTTTAGGTCTCGGGGTTTAAGGTTTAGGGCTAAGGGATTAAATTTAGGGCTTAGGGCTTAGGTTTTTGGGTTTAGGGTTTAGGGATTAAGGTTTATTGCTTAGGGGTAAATGTTTATGGGGTTTATGATTTAAGGTTTTGTTATCCAAAATGTGCCCCTGCTCATTTTGTGGCTAAATCCTCTCATTATTCCCTCTCTTATGCCTCGAGACATATTTTTATCTTTTCGAGCACTCAAAACCTTCTTGAAATGACACCATTGGATTGAGATCTTTCTTAGCTTTCCAGAAAGGTAAATTTTTCCTCCTAACTCCATGTATTTTTGAAGTTAAGGATCGGCAAAGTTTTTGTGGGAAATTTTCCCTTTCAAGGCCCGCAGCCAATGAGATGCCACCACGTGTCCAAGGAAGTGGCGGGGGTCGGAGGAAGACTTGTGTTTTTACCAAGTGTTTTGGTGAAATTTCAAAAGGAAGATTTTTCCCCGCAGGCCTGCCGACGAATCAAATGCTTGCCACGTGTCCAGGGGGAAAATTGAAAAATTTGGCTAAGTGTTGGCGCAAGGAAATTTTGGAGGAAAGCCCGTTAATAAAATTACACCACGTGTCCTATGGTGTAGGAGTTTCGGAGGGTGGAGGAGAAATTGGAATTTTGGCTAAGTGTTTTGCCAACCTTCAATGAAGAAAGTTAAGGCCCGCTACCCCCGCCAGCCAATTATATCTCGCCACATGTCTCCAGGCCTGGAATGGTAGAGCATGGGGGGGAATCGGGACCTTTTCCCAAAAGTGTTGGCACAAAAGGAGATATTTGCCCCAAGGGCCCACAACCAATTATATGTTGCCACATGTCCTAGAGTGGCAGAGCAAGGAGAATTTGGGAAATTTTCCCAAGGGAAAAATAAAGGAAAATTTAGAGAGGAAAGCCCACCCCCTTATTGCGAGCCAATGGAATCTCGCCATGTGTCCAGTCACGCCAAAATTCGAGAAAAGCCCGCAAGGAAATTTTGGAGGGTCAAACCCACATCCAATGGGGTTTTGACATGTGTCTAGGTCAGAAATGATCAAGTGGTCTATGGAAAATTTAGGAAGGACAGGCCCACGTCCAATCATCGTGTGCCACGTGTCCTCAACTCACCGGCTTGGCGGGAATTTTGGGAAAATTTTCCAAAGGTAAAAACAAAGGAAAATGAAGTAGGATGGGCCCGTGCCCAATAGAAATGTGCCATATGGCACCTAGAAAGGTAGAGTGTGGGGAAATTTTGGAAAATTTTCCAAATGACCAAAAAGGTAAAAATTTCAAATTTTCGCCCGCCAACTCGATTTGGCCGTGTTTTTCCCTAAAACTTCAAATATCCATATCTTTCGATCCAGAGCTCGGTTTTTCACGTTCTTTATATAAATGGAAAGATGGTGAAATTATCTACAAGATTATGGGGTAATTTTTTATTTTGATGGAGTTTGGAGAGAGAAAATTGAAAAATCCTCTGGCATGTGGTCATGGATAGAAATGACATTTCAACCACCATTTTTAATGAAGAATGGCTTGCATTCTCTCCCAGCATGGCTAAAAATGTCAGGGGATGGATCTGTAAGGATTCCCATGTTGTTTTGATTACATTTTGGTCAATGTTTGAATCCCTTCCATGTTTTCCCATGTTTCTCTCTCCTGGGCTTGTCCCTTGCACTGTAAAAGCTAGATTTGGCTCATTTTAAAAGGGTTGAACATTTTTTTGTATTTCAAGTCCCCTTTCTCACCTTGGAAGTGATTTTAGTGGAATATCAGACCTTTTCTAAGAATTACAACTCATTTTTGCCTCTCAGGTGTTGTAATGCAAGTGATTTTGATGTTAAAATAACAATACAGGCCTTGTGATTAATCTTCCATCCTCTGCTAGTGTTGTTTGACTAATTTCTGATTCTTCATTACAGCTATCAGTTTGTGCATGTTGTTTTTGTTGCATTCTATGAACTGTGTCAATCTGTAGAAGTGAGAAATGCTCACCACTCCTTTGGTGCATCACCTATTAGCATTAGTTTTAGTTTATCTGCATTTTCTATCTCTATCCCTTTGGAATTTAGAGTAGGAATTAGGAATATAAACCTCTACAACTTGTAAGTGATAAATCGACCATAGGGAGTTGAGGAACAACCTCTAATCTAGAGATTCCTCTTCCATTTGACAAGTCCCACACTTGGGGAGGATTCAATGTTGTGTAATCACACTGGATGCTTAGTATGATCAAACTAGAAATATGATCAACATCCGGGGGTGCTGCTGATTTACAACAATAGTTTTGGCACACCCGGTGGGACAATTAGAAGTATTCTTCTTCATTGCAACAAAATTGATGTGCATTTGTTGTAAGTTCTTGCTTTAAATTATCTATAAATTACACATCCGGCAACTCTAAGGAAGAAGAATCAATTGGTTTTAATAGTGCAGGACTGAAAACTCATGAGAAGAATCACTACAAGGTCAAGAGCTGGAGAAGAAGAGGTGTTGTTTTAACATCTGTAGTTATCTCCAAGAAGAAGGAAAATTGGGAGGAGAATCCAAAGGTCTCCATCTCCACCAAACAGAACTCTCTCAACTCCTCCACCCTGGTAGGCCATTCATTCAATCAACAAGAGTTCTAAGGCCAATCGAATGGCACAAAACAACCCCTATTTCAATTTCACTAGTAGCAGTGACTTGCTCTCAATGCATAATATCCAATCCCATTTACAGCATTAAATAACATTCCATACTTCACTGGAGAAAATCAGACCACTCCTGGTGATCATGTCAAGGATATTTCTAACATTTGTGTAATCCATGAGATCAATGAGATGCAAGTTGTTGTCAAATTGCGGCATCTTCATTCAATTGGAAAGATTTGCAATGGTTCAAGAGCCTTTCCTCGGGTTCTATTCAAAATTGGATTTAGCTATGTATAGCCCTCCATGAGTAATTTGGGGAAAAGGAGACAACTTGTCCCTTTTGGACAACCATCAAGAGAGCTCCCAATGAACAACTGACTGATTTTAACTTCAGATTTCAAAGGACTTGGGAGAGAATTCCAGTGGCAGTTAAGCCAACAGAAGAAGGTGCTTTCCTTTATTACCTTAAAGCTTTAAATTTTGATATTTCTATGTTAATTCAATCCATGGGAGGCACAACTATTCCCATTGCTTATAGCATTGCCATTAGAGCTGAAAATTGTTTGATTCAAGCTGGCTCCTAGACCTCCAATGCCATTGTTTCCAAGTTTAGAGAGCCCAAATACTAATCAAACACCTAATTTAGCTCCTATTCCCACTCCTAGAAATCAGAATTTGAATGAAGCTTCTACTTCATCTTCTAGTGCCCCAAATGAACTTCAAGAAGTCATGAAGCAGCTACAAAATCTAGGCAATGAGCTGGTTACACTCAAGAGGCAGCAAGCCCAAAGTTTTAGACCTTCTTTCCAGCCCCAAGCTCAGCCTAATAGGTAGCCATATCAACCTCATAGACCACCCAATTCAGCTGCAAATCTAAATCAAGCAAGGTCTCCTGCTAACAGACCATTTCAGCCCTATAATCCCAATGCTACATCTACATCTAAAGCATTAGTACCAGTACAAAACAATATAGCTGAAGAGTATGATTGATGTTTCCCATGCAATGAACCTCACAACCAATCCATGTGCATGTGCTTCAATGGTGACAACAACTAGTGTGGAGGTTGAAGGTAGTCAACGAAGTAACCAAAAACAAGAAACATTCCAGCAGCAATCAGCTCCGAATAATACCACACTTGTAAACTGGCAGGCAGAAGATTTTTGTGGTATGAACCAAATGGTTTCCCAAAGTTTGCAGCCAACACAAGGTCAACGAGAAGAAATTTGGGTGAAGAACAACCATTAGCTCCAAGTAATTCACAACCTTCTGATCACTCCACAAACTATTGGCAAGTAAAATGAAATCCCAAACACACAAGGACTGCCTAAAATAGTTCCTAAGCCAGCTCAAATGCCAGTTGTTACTACCCATACACAAGGAATGAATGTGTAGGACAAGGGATAGCAAAGGGATACTTCATCTCCATTCAATATCATTGATCAGATGAAGAAGACAAATGTAAACATATCAATGTGGGAATCACTATCTATCCCAAGCCAAAGAGATTTGCTACAAGCTGCCATGAAGGACTGGTCAACTTCAAATCAGCAAGTCTAAATGCAAGAGAAGGTGCTCAAAAATGCTACCCAGCCTGAGGGGAATCATGGAGGATAGCAAGGTAAAATGTTGAAGCCCCCTCCATTCTATGTTTCATTGATCATTGGGAATCAATTAGTACACAATTGCATGATTGATTCCGAGAAAGTAGTTCAGTAATGCCCAAGAAAATAGCTGATCAGTTGGGAATTCAGTATGAAATCATATCCAAAGGGGTGGTACAATTGGATGGGACAACAGTAACAATAGTTGGAGTGATTAAAAACTTGAGTCTTACTTTGCATGCCTGTCCCAACGTGGTTGTTTTGCAAGATGTCTCAGTAATAGACCTTCCACCACTCTTTGCCCTATGTTTGTCAAGGGATTTCATAGCTAAGATTGGAGGTTACTTATCTACTGATTGGTCACACATGTTGTTCAGAACCAGATATGGAACTAAGGCCACAATCAGATCTGAACCTATTGCAAACTTTCACATTGAGCCTTACACTCCAAGCCAAATCAATGCCAATTGTTCAGCGTTTGATCAAGAAGATCACCCAAGCACTGATGAAGCTGACACCAAGGTTGGAAGTATCCTAGATCTAACCCTTGATGAATGGGCAAACAAGGTGCATGCTTTTGATCCTTATCAAGAAATAGAATAATCTGAGCTAGGAGTCTATTACATGCATGAAGAAAATCAGCCTATTCCTAGCATCACCAAGCTAGACCACAAGGATGACAATGAGGTATGGTAGTTGTTTTTTGATGGATCAAGGAGTAGACAAGGTGTAGGAGGGGGAGCTATGCTTGTTTCACCTCAAGGAGTGAAGTATTATTCAGATTTTAGATTCTAGTTTGCATGCTCTAATAACACTGTTGAATATGAAGCTTTGATACAAGGATTGCATTGGTCAATCAAGAGAGGAATAAAGAACTTGCAAGTATTTGGTGATAGTGAGTTGATTGTCAACCAAGTTAAGGGGCAGCATGCTGTCAAGAATGATCTACTCAAGTGCTACAAGAATAGGGTGTGGGACCTCATTGAAGATTTTGAGGGCTTTAGCATAAAATCCATTCCTAGAAAAGAGAACCAAGCTACTGACAGGCTTGCAGCAGTTGGGGCAGCCTTTGATGTTGTTGAAAGCATTCAAAAAGATAAGATACAGCTAAACATCCATGTGATTGTGAGGCCTTCAGTGCCAGACAACAATGTAAGTTGGCAAGTGTTTGAAAATGATCAACAAATCATCCATTTCTTACAAGAAGAGGCTGAGTTCTCAGCCAAAAATCAGGAAAATTTGGAGCAGCAATATGGTGACCAAGTGGTGCAGCTAAGAACCAACAAACTACCAAAGGGACTTATTACTTTGGAGTCCATTTTCAATCCTAATGATCAGTTTAGGAAGGAGAAGGCAAAAATCCAAGTCAAGAGAGAAGATTCAGTATTCATCTCGGTGGAAGAAGGAAAATCACTCCAAATTGGTAAGATGACAACTGAACAAGAAAGGTATGAATTCATATAGCTCTGTCAAGAATTCCCTGATGTGTTTTCTTGGAGCTATGAATATTTAAAAGGTTTCAATCCCGAGTTATCTCAACACACCATTGAATTGGACCCCAGTACTAAGCCCATTAGGAAAAAAAAAGGCCATTCAATCCACACATGGAGCCTCTCATGAGAAAGGAATTGAATAAGTTGATAGAATCAAGAATCATATTCCCTATCAAGCATTCTAGTTGGGTTGCCAACTTGGTTCTATTCAAGAAGAAGAGTGGGGAAATAAGATTGTGTGTTGAATTCAGAGATTTGAATAGAGCATCTCTTAAGGATCATTACCCACTTCCTTCCATGGAGCAGATTTTACAAGTTGTTGCTAGCTCCGAGAGGTTTTCATTACTTGATGGCTATTCAGGGTATAATCAGATTATGGTGAAGGAAGAGGATCAGTTCAAGACAGCCTTTACAACCAAATGGGGAACTTATGCATACAGGAAAATGCCATTTGGGCTGTCCAACGCTAGAGCTACCTTCCAAAGAGCAATGGACATGGCGTTCAAAGGTTTGATTAACAACATAGTGCTGATATATCTTGATGATATCACTATTTTTTCAAAAAATACAACAGACCACCTCTCTCATTTGAGACAAGTGTTCCAAAGGTGCAGAAGATTTGGAGTCTCCTTGAATCCTAAAAAATGTATTTTCTTAGCCCATGAAGGAAAGCTCCTTAGTCACATTGTCTCCAAAGAAGGATTAGCAATTGATCCAGAAAGAGTTGAAGCCATAAGAGCACTACCATTGCCAAGCCACAAGAAGGCCCTCCAGAGTTTCTTGGGAGAATAAATTTTGTTCGAGGTTTGTCCCAATTTTGCACCCTTTTCAAGCCTATCACCAAGATGTTAAAGAAAAGCATGGCTTTCAAATGGATGGAAGAAGGAAGAGGAAGTTTTGAATCAATCAAAGAAGCCATCTCTCAAGCACCAACTCTCACTAACCTAGGATTTCTCCAAGGATTTCATCCTCTATGCATTTGGGGGTGATGATACTATTTCTACAATTTTGGTACAACAGAACAAGGACAATGATGAGTAGCCAATTTCTTTCTTTAGCCAAAGCCTAGAGGACTATGAGGTGAGATATTCTTTCATTGAGAAGCATGTTCTTGCAGTAATCAGAAGCTTGAAGAAGTTCAAGCATTTAGTCTCAAACAACAAGGTTCAACTGTTGGTTTCTCATGCGGGAGTTAAAGACTTCCTCCTCAATAAAGACTTGAATGAAAAGAGAGCAGGTTGGATTACTCGTGTCATGGAATATGACATAGAGATCAAGGTCACCAAGTTGGTCAGAGGAAAAAGATTGTGTGAGCAGCTGATTTTGAGAAAACAAAAGGAAGCATGTAATGAGAAAGAGACTGTTTTGGCGTTGCAAGACAACCATGAGCAAGGAAGCACTCAAGAGGAAAATAATGGTGTCCCCACTCCTTGTTGGACCCAAAGTATAATGCACTTCCTAAGCATAGGCCTATGCCCTCTAGAGATGAACAAGACCCAAAGAAGACACTTTAGATTGCAGGTTGTCCCATATGCCCTTGTTGATGGTGTTTTGTTCAAAAGAGATGTAAATGGAGTACTGCTGAGATGCATTGGTACAAATCAGATTCATAGGGTGTTGGAAGAGTTCCATGGTGGACCAGCTGGTGGTCATTTTGTACCAAGAGTGATAGCTCTAAAGATCATGAGGGCTGGCTATTATTGGCCCAAGATTTTCAATGATTGTTATGCATGGATCAAGAGGTGCAAGAATTGTGCATTCTTCACAGGTAAAGAGAGGCTAGCTGCCCTTCCATTGCATCCAATTTCAGTTGACCAGCCATTCATGCAATGGGGTTTAGACTTCATTGGAGTCATTAATCCCAATTCAAGCCAAGGGCACAAGTGGATTTTAACAACCACATATTACTTCACTAAGTGGACTGAAGCAGAAGACTCAAGGAGGAAAATGAAGCTAGTATCCTAGACTTCTATGAGGGAATAGTAACCAAGTTTGGCATACCAGCTACAATAATATCAGATAATGCATTAGCATTCATTGGATCCAAGGTGACTGAATGCACTGTCAAAAATAGGATCTACCTAAGTACTTCATCAAACTATTACCCCCAGGGTAATGGCCAAGCTGAATCTACAAACAAGAACTTGTTGAGGATCATTAGGAGGACTCTTGATGAGAATCAAAGTTCTTGGCATACCAAATTGAAATCAGCCTTATGGGTTGATAGGATAACTCCTAAAATATCTACGAGTAACTCTCTATTCAAGCTTGTTTATGGAAGAGAGGAAATCTTGCCCATATCACTTGAGTTGCCAACATTGGAACTCATTAAACAGTTGGAGTTATTGGAGTTTGAGCACATGGAAGTCAGATATGTAGAATTGATGGAGCTCTAAGAAATCAGGAATCAGGCATCCCAAGTAATGGAGAAGGATCGGGATTTGATAAAGACCTTTGATAGAAAGGACAAGAATAGATCCTTCCAAATTGGAGATCTAGTGCTAAAATGGGATGCGAGATAGAAAAACCGAGAAGGCATTCAAAATTTGATGTCATTTGGAGTGGCCCATACATGGTCACAAAGTGTAAAGACAACAATGCCTTCTAATTATCTTCATTGGATGGCGAAGAACTGCAGATTCCAGTCAATGGAATCCATCTAAAGCATTTCTACTGAAGGAAATACTCCACCTTGTACATATTATTTGAGTTTTCTCATTCCTCTAAGTGCTTGTGCACATTGTTTTGCTGTAGGTTAGCTTTTCTTTCCTTAAGTGCTTTGGCACAAGCTTGCTACTTCCTAGAATGTGTTTGCAGGCCTTGCTCCATCAGGTGATATTCCATCTTCCTCCTTGCAGTGTTCTAGTCAGTTGGGGTATCAAATGGAGAATTCAATGACTCCATACCCAATGGATTGCTTCAAGCAACTGGTAAATTCATCCAGCGGTAGATGACCCCTCTGAGTCACCAAAATTGTTATCCAAAATGTGCCCCTACTCATTTTGTGGCTTCCTCTCATTCTTCCCTCTCTGTGCCTCGGACATAATTTTTTTCTTTTCGGCACTCAAAACCTTCTGAAATGACACCATTGGATAAAGATCTTTCTCATATTTCTAGAAAGGTAAAGTTTTCCTCCTAACTCCA
This sequence comes from Taxus wallichiana var. yunnanensis, assembly GCA_018340775.1. Lineage (NCBI taxonomy): Eukaryota > Viridiplantae > Streptophyta > Pinopsida > Cupressales > Taxaceae > Taxus > Taxus wallichiana. The sequence continues at coordinate 500,432 of CM031236.1, read as the reverse complement.
TGTATTTTTGAAGTTATGGCTCGGTGGAGTTTTGTGGGAAATTTTCCCTTTCAAGGCCCGCAGCCAATGAGATGCTGCCACATGTCCAAGAAGTGGCGGGGGTCGGAGGAAGACTTGTGTTTTTACCAAGTGTTTTGGCAAAATTTCAAAAGGAAAAATTTTTCCCACAGGCCCACCGACGAATCAAATGCTGCCATGTGTCCATGGGGGAAATTGAAAAATTTGGCTAAATGTTGGCGCAAGGAAATTTTGGAGGGAAAGCCCGCGGCCAATAAAAACATGCCATGTGTCCTATGGCGTGGGAGTTTTGGAGGGTGGAGGAGAAATTGGAATTTTGGCTAAGTGTTTCACCAAAATTCAAAAAGAAAGTTTAGGCCGCTACCCCCGCCAGCCAATTATATCTCGCCACATGTCACCGGAGCCTGGAATGGCAGAGCGCGGGGGATCATGACCTTTTCCCAAAAGTGTTGGCGCAAAAGGAAATATTTGCCCCAAGGGCCCGTAGCCAGTAATATGTCGCCATGTGTCCTGGAGTGGCAGAGCAAGGGGAGAATTTGGGAAATTTTCCCAAGGGAAAATAAAGGAAAATTCAGAGAGGAAAGCCCGCCCCCTTATTGTGAGCCAATGGAATCTCGCCACATGTCCAAGTCGCGCAAAAATTTGAGAAAAGCCCTTAAGGAAATTTTGGAGGGTCAAACCCACATCCAATGGGGTTTTGACACATGTTCAAGTTGAAAATGATTAAGCAGTCCACGGAAAATTCAGGAAGGATAGGCCCGCGTCCAATCATCATGTGCCACGTGTCCTCAACTCACAGGCCCGGTGGGGAATTTTGGGAAAATTTTCCAAAGGAAAAAACAAAGGAAAATGAAGCAGGATGGGCCCGCACCCAATAGAAACATGCCACATGGCACCTGGAAAGGTGGAGCACAGGGAAATTTTGGAAAATTTTCCAAATGACCAAAAAGGTAAAAATTCAAATTTTCACCCGCAAACCCGATTTGGCCCTGTTTTGCCCTAAAATTTCAAATGGCCATATCTTTCAATCCAGAGCTCAGTTATTCATGTTCTTTATATAAATGACAAGTGGTGAAATTCTCTACAAGATTCCAAGGTCATTTTTGAATTTTGATGGAGTTTGGAGAGAAATTTGAAAAATGCCTCTAGAACATGGTCAAGGATAGAAAATGACGTTTCAACCACCATTTTTAATGAAGAATGGCTCACATTCTCTCATTCCCAACATGGCTAAAAATGTCGGTGGAATATTAGACCTTTTCTAAGAATTGCAACTCATTTTTTCCACTCAGGTGTTGTAATGCAAGTGATTTTGATGTTAAAATAACAATATAGGCCTTGTGATTAATCTTCCATCCTCTGCTAGTGTTGTTTGACTAATTTCTGATTCTTCATTACAGCTATCAGTTTGTGCATGTTGTTTTTGTTGCATTCTATGAACTATGTCAATCTGTAGAAGTGAGAAATGCTCACCACTCCTTTGGTGCATCACCTATTAGCATTAGTTTTAGTTTATCTACATTTTCTATCTCTATCCCTTTGGAATTTAGAGTAGGAATTAGGAATATAAACCTCTGCAACTTGTAAGTGATAAATCTGATCAGAGGAGTTGAGGAACCAACCTCTAATCTGGAGATTCCTCTTCCATTTGACAAGTCCCACACTTGGGGGGAGGATTCAATGTTGTGCAATCACACTGGATGCTTAGTATGATCAAACTAGAAATCTGATCAACATCCAGGGGGTGCTACTTGATTTACAACAACATGTTTAGGGTTTAGGGTTTTTATTGTTTAGGGTTTAGGATTTATGGTTTATAGTTTACGGTGTAGGGTTTAATATTTAGGGTGTAGGGTTTAAGGTTTAGTGCTAAGGGTTTAGGTTTTAGGTTTTAGGGTTTACGGTTTATGGTTTACATCTTAGGATTTAGTGTTTAGTGCTAAGGGATTACAATGTAGGGCTTAAGGTTTAGCATTTAGGGTTTCAAGTTTAGGGATTAGGGTTTATAGTTTATAATTTAGGGTTTAATATTTGGGGTTTAGGGTTTAGGTTTAGTTCTCGGGGTTTAGGATTTAGGGTTTAGGGTTTAGGGTTTATGGTTCGAGTTTTGATTTAGGTCTTAGGGTTTAAGATTTAGGGCTAATGGATTACGATTTAGGACTTAAGGTTTAGTTTTCTTTGTTTAGGATTTAGGGTTTAAGATTTAGGGATTAGGGTATATGGGGTTTATTACTCAAGGTTTTGTTTTTGGGTTTAGGGTTTAGGTTTTAGGGTTTAAGGTTTAGGGTTTGAATTTTAGGGTTTAGAGTTTACGGTTTGTGTTTAATATTTAGGGTCTAGGGTTTAGTGCTCAAGTTTTAGGGTTTAGGGTTTAGGGTTTAGGTCTCGGGGTTTAAGGTTTTTGGCTAAGGGATTAAAGTTTAGGGCTTAGGGCTTAGGTTTTTAGGTTTAGAGTTTAGGGTTTAGGGATTAGGGTTTATTGCTTAGGGCTAAATGTTTATGGGGCTTATGATTCAAGGTTTAAGGTTTAGGGTTTAGGATTTAAGATTTAGGTTTGAGGTTTAGGCTTTAGGATTTTGAGTGTAGGGTTTAGTGTTTAGGATTTATGGTTTATGGTTTATAGTGTAGGGTTTAATATTTAGGGTGTAGGGTTTAAGGTTTAGTGTTAAGGGTTTAGGTTTTAGGTTTTAGGGTTTAGGGTTTAGGGTTTAGGGTTTACGTCACAAGGTTTAGTGTTTAGTGCTAAGGGATTAAAGTTTAGGGTTTAGGGTTTCAAGTTTAGGGTTTTGAGTTTAGGGATTAGGGTTTAGGATTTAGGTTTTATGGTTTACAGTTTAGGGTTTAATATTTTGGGTTTAGTGTTTAGGGTTTAGTTCTCGGGGTTTACGATTTAGGATTTAGGGTTTAGGGTTTAGGGTTTATGGTTTAGGTTTTCAGATTTAGGTCTTAGGGTTTAAGATTTAGTGGTAATGGATTACGTTTAGGGCTTAAGGTTTAGTTTTTAGTGTTTAGGATTTAGGATTTAATATTTAGGGGTTAGGGTATATGGGGCTTATGACTCAAGGTTTTTTTTTTTGTTTTAATTTTTAGTGTTAAGGGTTTAGGGTTTAGGGTTTAGATTTTAGGGTTTTGATTTTACAGTTTTGTGTTTAATATTTAGTGTTTAGGGTTTAGTGCTCAATTTTTAGGGTTTAGGGTTTATTGTTTAGGGATAAAAGTTTAGGATTTATGTGGTTTATGATTCAAGGTTTAGTTTTTAAGGTTTAGGGTTTAGGGTTTAGGCTTTAGGTTTTATGGGGTTTTGATTCAAGGTTTAGTTTTTAGGGTTTAGGGTTTAGTGTTTAGGATTTATGAGTTTAGGATTTAGGGTTTAGAATTCATGGGGTATGGTTTATGGTTTAATTTTTAGGGTTTAGGGTTTATCATTTAGGGTTTAGGGTTTAGAGTTTTGAGTTTAGGGTTCGGGGTCTAGGATTTATGGTTTATAATTTACGTTTTATGGTTTATTATTTATTGTTTATTGTTTAGTGCTCAAGGTTTAGGGTTTAGGTTTTAGGTTTTAGTGTTTAGGGTTTAGGGATAAGGTCTAAGGGTTTAAGGTTTGGGGCTAAGGGATTATAGTTTACGGTTTAGGGTTTAGGGTTTATGGTTTATAGTTTAGGGTTTAATATTGAGGGTTTATGGTTTAGGGTTTAGTTCTTATGGTTTAGGATTTAGGGTTTGGGGTTTAGGGTTTATGGTTTAGGTTTTCAGATTTAGGTCTTAGGGTTTAAGATTTAGGGCTAATGGATTATATTTTAGGGCTTAGGGTTTAGGTTTTAGTGTTTATAATATATAGGGTTTAAGGTTTAGGGTTTATGTGTTAGGGGTTAGGGTATATGGTTTTTATGATTCAATGTTTAGTTTTTTTGGGTTTGAGGTTTAGGGTTTAGGGTTCATGGTTTAGGGTTTAGATATTAGGGTTTTGATTTTATGGTTTAGGGTTTAGGGATTAGGGTTTATGGTTTAGGGATAAAATTTTAGGGTTTATGAGGTTTACAATTCAAGGTTTAATTTTTAGAGTTTAGGGTTTATGGTTTAGGTTTTAGAGTTTCAAGTTTATGGTTTAATATTTATTATTTAAGGTTTACGGTTTATGATTTAATATTTAGGGTTTAGGTCTTAGGGTTTAAGGTTTAGGGCTAAGGGATTATAGTTTAGGGCTTAGGGTTTAGGGTTTAGGGTTTAGGACTAAAGGTTTAGGGTTTATGGGGTTTACAATTAAACATTTAGTTTTTAGGGTTTAAGGTTTAGGGTTTAGGGATTCAAATTTAGGGTTTAGGATTTAGGGTTTAGGGTTTCGGTTTAGGGTTTAGGGTTTACGATACCGGGTTTTGTTTTTAGAGTTTAGGGTTGTAGAGATTAGAGTTTGGGGTTTAGGATTTATGGTTTAGAGTTTAGGGTTAAAGGTTTAGGGTTTATGGGGTTTACGATTCAAGGTTTAGTTTTTAAGATTTAGGGTTTACGAGTTTAGGTTTATGGGTTAAGGGTTTAGGGTTTAGTGCTTTAAGGTTTAGGGTTTATGGGTTTTACTATTCAAATTTTAGGGTTTAGGGTTTTGGGTTTTGGGTTTCAATTATAGGGTTTAGTGTTTATGATTTATGGTTTATGGTTTAGGGTTTAGGGTTTAATGTTTAAGGTTTAAGGTTTTGGGTTTATAGTTTAGAGTTTAGAGTTTAGGTCTCGGGGTTTATGATGGATTACCATATAGGCTTTATTGTTTATGTTTTAGGGCTAAATTTTTAGGGTTTAGGTTTTAGTGTTTAGGTCTCGGGGTTTAAGGGTTAGGACTAAAGGATTAAAGTTTAGGGCTTATGGTTGGTTTTGGGTTTAGGTTTTAAGGGTTTTCGATTCAAGGTTTAGTTTTTAGGGTTTATGGTTTACGGTTTAGGGTTTAGTGTTTTAAGTTTAGGGTTTAGTGTTTAGGATTTATGAGTTTAGGGTTTAGGGTTTAGGATTTATGGGTTATAGTTTATGGTTTAGTGTTTAATGTTTAGGGTTTAGGGTTTAGGACTTAGGGTTTAGGTATTAGTGTTTAAAGTTCAGGTGTAAGGGATTATAGTTTAGGGTTTAGGGTTTAATGTTTAGGAATTATGGTTTAAGACTAAATTTTTAGGGTTAATGGGGTTTACAATTCATGGTTTTGATTTTAGGCTTTAGGGTTTAGGGTTTTGAGTTTAGGGTTTAGCGTTTAGGATTTATGGTTTATACTTTATGGTTTAGGGTTTAATATTTAGGGTTTAGGTTTAAGTGCTTAGGGTTTAGGGTTTAGCGTTTAATATTTAGGTCTAAGGGATTAAAGTTTAGGGCTTAGGGTTTAGGGTTTAGGGTCTAGGGTTTATGGTTTAAGGGTAAAGGTTTAGGGTTTATAAGGTTTATGATTAAGGGTTTAGTTTTTAGGGTTTAAGGTTTAGAATTTATGGTTTCAAGTTTAGGGTTTAGGGTGTAGAATTTATGGTTTATGGTTTAAGGTTTAGGGTTTAATATTTATTGTTAAGGGTTTGGGGTTTAGTGTTCGGGGTTTAGGTTTTGGTGATTAGGGTTTAGGGTTTAGGGTTTAGGTCTCAAGGTTTAAGTTTTTGGTTAAGGGACTACAATTTAGGGCTTATGGTTTAGGATATATGGTATAAGGTTTAGGGTATAGGATTTATGGTGGAGGGGAAAAGGTTTACGGTGTTTACAATTTAAGTTTTAGTTCTTAGGGTTTAGGGTTTAGGATTTAGGGTTTAGGTTTTAGGGTTTAGGGTGTCGACTTTAGCGTTTAAGGGTTACGATTTATGGTTTATGGTTTAAAGTTTATGGTTTAATATTTAGGGTTTAGGGTTTAAGGTTTAGTGCTTTAGGTTTAGGGTTTAGGTTTTAGGCTTTAGGCGTCGGGGTTTAGAGTTTAGTGTTTAGGGATTAGGGTTTAGGGTTTAGGCTTTATGGTTTAGGACTAAAGGTTTAGGGTTTATGGGGTTTATTATTCAAGGTTTAGTTTTTATTGTTTAGGGTTTAGGGTTTAGGTTTTAGGATTTATGGTTTATGGTTTACATTTTAGTGTTTAGGGTTTAGGAACGTCACTTGTCTATTATCACACGCCGCAGACGTTTTCTTGATTTTCTCTCTCCAAACTAAACCAAAATGCAAGATTGACCCTAGAATCATGTAGATAATTTCTCTATCTTTCCATTGATATAAAGAACATGCAAATCTGAGCTCTGGATCAAAAGATATGGTGATCTGAAGATTTAGGGCACAAAACAGGCCAAAACAGATTTTGAATCTTTTCCGTGCTCTGCCACTTGGATGACACATGTCGAGGCACGATTGGCCACGCAATTCTCTCTCCTCCACCTCCTATGGGTTTTCCTTGAAAGTTTTGACTTTTTATCACTTTGGGAAATTTTCTATTTTCTCCCCGCGCCCAAAGACTTGAGACACGTGGCACGATCTGGTTAGAGGACGGGGCGTGGGGTCATCCTTGCCTTTTAATTTTTCAGCCAAACTTTTGCTAAATTTTCTAAGTTTCCCGAGCTCCACACCTCCTTGCCTTAGGACACGTGTCCTTTCCCGATTTGTCTATGGGTTTTCCAGGGTCTTGCGTCCCTCACGTCCCTTTGGCCTGGCTATCCCAAACTGCCTGGGACAAATTTCTCCGATCCGCCCGATTCAGGATTCCTTGTCCCTCTTTGAGGTGAAGACACGTGGCACATTTCCATTGGCTCTTGGCTCCTTCGGCTTTCCACGTCCCACACGTCCCTTTGTCCCAACTGTCCCAGATTAAAGTTCCCTGTTTCGGCCGATCCGGCAGTTTGCGCCCTCCGCGTACATTTGTTCCAACTGTCCCGGACTGTCTGGGACAAATTCTTTTGAACCACCCAAAATGGGCTGCCTTTGCTCTGTCACTTCACCTTTTTACGTCCTCACGGCCCAGATGTCCCAGCCTTATCTGGACAACAGTTAGTCAAATTTTTCACCTCCGGCCGGTTCGCCCTTTCGCGTCCCACGCGTCCCCATGGCCCGATGTCCCAATTACTGCATGGACCACCTGGTGGCTTTTCACCCAGGTTCGCGCCTTGACATCCCAACTGTCCCCAAGGACCGCTTGGGCTAGGACTTAGCTAATTTTCTCTTTTCTTCGGCCTCACGCTTGGTTTTCTACATCTTTTCCATTTTCTCGACCTGTTGGGATTCTTCTTGGATAGGAGAGTTAGAGAGAAGCAGAGGGACCCCAAAAAACATGATTTTGGGCCTTGAATCAATCTATTTTCTTGGGACTTGAATATTCTGATGCATGTTATCAAAAATTACCTTGGGGGTGAATTTTGGATAATAGTGATGTTTTAACCACCGATTTTAATGAAGAATGTGTTTTGGTCAATGGTTGGACTGCTTGCACATTTTCCCATGTTTCTCTCTCCTAGGCTCGACCCTTGCATTGTAAAAAGCCAGATTTGGCTCATTTTTAAGTGAGTGGTTCATTTTTTCAGCTCTTCCACTCCCTTCTTTTCTTCTCTAGGGTTGAAAATGGAGTTTGAACCTCCTCCCCTTCTCTGTAATGGCATTTTTGCCTTTTACCATTAAAATGATGTTCTGTGCAAACTTCTGAAGCAACAAAAAATGTGTTTTGTGATGCATCTGTCCATCCTTGCTCATTTTTCACTTGTTTTCTTCTTGCCTCTCTTCATTGTAGGTATTTGTGCACGTTTGAATGTTCATTACAGCTTTGGAGCTATGTTCATGGAGTTTTGGGACATTTTCTGTGTGAAATCTATCCTTGGGCTCATGATGCATCATCTGTCCATCCTTCCCATCACTCACCTCTCCTTGTTCCATGGTAGTTTTGATAGATGTTCAACATTTTCCTTCTCTGGTGTATCACCATTTTAGTGTAGGCTCTGTTTTTCCCTTTTCTCTCTCTCTGTCTCCTTGGCATGTTTAGATTAGGTTTAGCTTAGCTTGCCTACACTGGAATAGCTTGTGGTAGGTAGTTTAGGAAGAGGAACCAGCCTTCTCTGGAGATTCCTTTCTCATATTTACGAGTCCCACACTCAAAGAAAGGATTCAATGTTGTGTAATCACACTGGATGCTAGAGTGATCAAACTAGAAATCTGATCAACATCCAGGGGTGCTGTGATTTTACACTAACAAGTTTAGGATTTTGGGTTTATGGTTTATTTTTAAAGTTTAATATTTGAGGTTTAGGTTTAGGGTTTAGTTCTCGGGGTTTAGGATTTAAGGTTTAGGATTTAAGGTTTGTGGTTTAGGTTTTCAGGTTTATGTCTCGGTGTTTAAGGTTTAGGGCTATTGGATTACGGTTTAGGGCTTAGGGTTTAGGGTTTAGGGTTTAGGATTTAAGGTTTATGGTTTAGGTTTTAGGGTTTAGGGTTTAGGGTTTAAGGTTTATGGTTTAGGTTTTAGGGTTTCGAGTTTAGGGTTTAAGATTTATGGTTTATGGATTATGGTTTAGGATGTAATATTTAGGGTTTAGGGTTAAGGTCTCAATGTTCACGGTTTAGGGCTAAGGGAGTAAAGGTTAGGGCTTAGCGTTTAGGGTTTAGGGTTTAGGGAAAAATGTTTAGGGTTTATGGGGTTTATGATTCAAGGTTTATTTTTAGGGTTTTATGGTTTAGGGTTTCAAATTTAGGGTTTACAATTTATGGTATAGGGTTTAGTGTTTATGGTTTAGAGTTTAGGGTTTATGATTTAAGGTTTTGCTTTTAGAGTTTAGGGTTTAGGGTTTAGAGTTTAGGGTTTTGAGATTAGAGTTTAGGGTTTAGGATTTATGGTTTAGGGTTTAGGGTTTAGAGTTTATGGTTTAGGGCTAAAGGTTAAGGGTTTATGGGGTTTACAAATCAAAGTTTATTTTTAGGGTTTAGGGTTAAGGGTTAAGTGTTTAGGGTTTAGGGTTTAGGGTTTATTGTTTGTGGTTTAGGGCTAAAGGTTTATGATTTATAGGTTTTACGATTCATTTTTTAGGTTTTAGGGTTTAGGGTTTAGGTTGATTGATTTAGTTTTAAGGGTTTAGGAATCATGTTTAGGGTTTAGGTCCCCTTAGTGTATTTTTTGAGTTCCAGGGTCGAGGGCTTAGGCAAGCTTGAGAAAATGTGAAAAACGGTTTAATGTTTAGGCAAGTAGGTTGATCCGGGTTTATGGTTTAGTTCATGTTGTCAAAATTAAGTCCACCTCACAGGTAATTTTGATAACATGCATTAGGGACATATTCAAGTCCCAGAAAAATTGATTGATTCGGGGCCAAAATCATGTTGCAGAGTCCCCTCAAATTTTCTAAGTTCAACTGGACATGAGAGGAAAAAGCAAGCTACGAGAAAATGTGAGGGCGCGAAATGCAAGTTCGATCTAAGAAAAAAATTGACTAAGTCTAGTCCTAGGGAAGGGGACATTTGGGACAAAAAGGCCTGAACCGGCCGATCGGCGAAGGAAGCACAAACAACCCGCAAAGCAACAGGGGACATCCGGGGACAAGGGCACGCAGCCAAAAATGCCGCCAACCGAGAGGAAAAATTGGTTAATCAGCGAGAGGGTCGCCAAATGGGACATCCGGGACAAAAAGGCGTGAAGGCCGAGCGGCGAAATGAAGCCTCAAGGGCCCAAAATCAAATGGGACAAAGTGGGACAAATGGGCCAAAATGCCCGAACCGGCAATCAGAAAATGAGTCCAAAGGGCCCAAAATCAAATGGGACATCCGGGACAAATGGAGGCGAAGTACGCGAAGGAGCCGAAGGGGCCGAGGACCAATGAGAAATCGCCACGTGCCACAAAGAGAAAAGTCAAAAAGTCAAGGGGCGAGTTTTCGAGCACCGATCCGAACCAATGGGATAGTGCCACGTGTCCCAGCTAGGGCCCACAAGGAAAATTCAAAAGACAGCCCGCCGAAAGGTAGAGGAGAGAGAATTGTGCGACCAATCAGAGCCTGCCACGTGTCGTCTAGGTGGCGAAGCGCGGGAAAATATTTCGAAATCTGTCTTGGTCTGTTCCGTGCCCTAAATCTTCAGATCGCCATATCTTTTGATCCAGAGCTCGGATTTCCACGTTCTTTATATCAACGGAAAGCTGTTGAGATGCTCTACATGATTCTAGGATCAACCTCGAGTTTTGGTGTAGTCTGAAGAGAGAAAATCGAAAGAAATGGCTCTGACGCGTGTGCTGGGCGTTCTTCTTACGCTGCGGCGAGTGACATTTCAGCGGCCAAATTAATGCAGAATGGGTCGCATTCTCCTCCAAATCGGTCAAAGATGGCAGGGTATGGGTTGGTAAGGTATCCTATGCCATTTTAATGCGTTGGCATTCAATGAGGAATGGGCTTACATGTTTTCCCACGTTTTTGTCCCCTGGGCTCGACCCATGTAATGTAAAAGCCAGATTTGGCTCATTTTAAAAAAAAAAGTTGTTCATTCTTTCTGCTCTGCCCTCCCTTCTTTTCTTCTCTAGGGTTGAAAATGGAGTTCGAACCTCCTCCCTTGCTCTGTAATGGTGTTTTTTCCTTTTACTAATGGAATGATGTTCTGTGCAAACTTCTGGAGCAACAAAACGTGTTTTGTGATGCATCAGTCCATCCTTCCTCGTTTTTGCTTGTCTCTTCTTGCCTCTCTTCATTGCGGGTATTTGTGCATGTTTGAATGTTCATTGCAGGTTTGGAGCTGTGTTCATGGAGTTTTGGGACATTTTACGTGTGAAATCTATCCTTGGGCTGTGATGCATCATCCATCCTTCCCATTGCTCACCTCTCTTTGTCCCATGGCGGTTTTGATAGATGTCCAACATTCTCCTTCTCGGTGTATCACCGTTTTAGTGTAGGCTTTTGTTGTTTTTCCCTTCTCTCTCTCTCTCTCTCTCTGTCTCCTTGGCATGGTTAGATTAGGATTAGATTAGCTTGCTGCACTTGGAATAGCTTGTGGCGGTAGTTTAGGAGCGAGGAACCAGCCTTCTCTGGAGATTCCTCTCTCGGTTTCACAAGTCCCACGCTTGGAGAGAGGTTTCCATGTTGTGCAATCACACTTTGGATGCACGAACATCAACCTAGAAGCTTGATGTGCATCCGGGGTGCTTGTGATTTTGCATCAACGGTTTTGGCATGCCGGTGGGACCTTAGAGGTCTTTCACTTCATCTTTTGCGAGGTTGATGTGTTCTGTGAAGATTTCAGCCTTTGGAGGCACTTGCAAACACATCGGCGACTCCATCGGTCAAAACCATCTCGAAGTTGCGAGACCTTCCTTTCCATTCATTTTCATTCATTTTCCATTCATCCTTCTTTCCATCTCTTTCATTCTTCCTCATTCTTTGAAGTTGTGCAATCATGACTTCATTTCCATCATGGATTTCATATCAACAACAACAGTATATTCCACCTCCAACAGGTTTTACAAATCCTCCAGATCAGCATGCATATTCATATGAACAGCAGTGCCAAAGTCAGTTTGGCTATGGAGCTTTCCAAGAGCAAGAGTATGCATATAATGAAGACAATCAGATGCAAGATGCTGGTCTATTGGAGAAAATCCAAAAGATGGAGGTAAACATAGTGCAGTCCAGGGCTCGAGCACGGATGAAAGCTTTTGGAATCGGTTATGGAGCACCTGTCCATGGGTGGGACCTTTTCAAGCATTCTGACCCCCTCGGGAGAAGCTTGACTTCATGATTGCAACATTGCCTTTTGCTTGCAAAGTGGATTGAAGAAATAGAGGTGTATGAGAGAAGTATTCAACAACCTTGTCAACGGGTAAGCACACCATCTCATGCCTTTCCTTTTCCTCTTTCCCAATCTGTTTCATTTCAGCAGTGTCAAGTTTCAAACCCTCCATCTGCTGTCCCAAGTGTTGAATCCATTTCTCCACCCCCTAGTCTTCCACCTCATCTCGATTCTTCTTTCCTTTTCCCTTCCAAACAGTCATCCCCTCCACAAGAGCTAACAGAAATACCCCCTCCTCCAAAGAAACAAGAGGTTTCACTGCCTCCACCACCACAAAAAAGTGTAAAATCGGTTGAGTTTCAACCCATTCCTCCTCTTGCATTCCCAATTTCATATGGGGAAGAAGGAATTGAAAAAATCAGTCATCAAGGACAGCAAGAAGAGGAGCCCAACAGAAAAGAAATGACAGATGACTTGAAGGTTTGGGCTACCAAATTTGGGATGACAAAGATCCCCTTGATGGTTAAGCCTACAAAAGAGGCTAGGGTTGGAGAACAAATGGTGGTGAGGACTGATTTTGTTGGAGAAGAAGATCTTGCAGTCCCAACTTGTCCTCTAGAGCAACAAATTGAAGAGTTTGACTTGACAAACTTCATGCTGGAGGAAGAGTTCAACCAAGAGCAAGATTTCCTTCAAACATTGGAGGAAGGAGAAGCTGCTCCAAATCCAAAAAAAGAGGAGCACAATCTAGCTGTGGAGGAGAAAAGTGCAGATCCAAGGGCTTTGAGCACAAAGCAGGTTACAGGAGAACCTTCAGTTCTTCTTTCCACTTCATCTCTCTCAAGTTCTAGCACTGAAAAGGAGTTTGATCTCTCAAACTCAATATTGGAAAGTGAAGGAAACCATGGTGGTCAAGTTGCAGATCAAGAGGACACCATGGAGGAAGTTGAAAACGAGCGGCGGGGACAGCAATGATAGGCGGTTTACCATGTCGAGTTTGGAGGACTGTTTTGATGGAGAAGAGCCGGTTGAGCTTTCACCTTTCTCTCTTTCATCATCCACATTCCAAACACAAGAGCCTGCTGCCATGAAGGAGAGCTTTCATTTGCAGCAGCCTGCATCTTACAGCAGCTCTTTGGGATCAAGATTGGAAGATTTTATCTTCCATGTTATTCATTGGAGGAAGAGAAAGGACAGAAGAATTCACCATTTCTTCCACATCATCCATTCGGTGGGTCTACTGAAGACTCCATTCTTGGAGTTGAAAATCGAGCTATGGGCATATCAAGCGGATCGGACCTTGCCCAATCGGTATTTGGCTTCATTGGAGCCAAAGGAGAAGCCACACCAGTCATGCTTGCTTCGAGCATGAGGATGAGCTCTGAAAAGTACCAAGGATCAGCTGCCATACCTCTCGATCCAAATGCGAGCAACTAAAAGAGGTATTGGATTTTCGATTGATACCTTGATGATTTGGATAGAAGACCACTTCTTGTTGATTTTCCATCCATCGAAACAGCCATGATCGATGCGAAATCAATTGCATGGCTGCCAATTTTGAAGAAAGGAAGCTATTTCTCACAACCGGATTCTGAGGTTTGTTTAGCTTGCCTTTGCTTCCATTAGAATAGAGTAGGTAGATTTGCTTTGATGAAGAAGTGCTTGTGCACACTCTGCATGTTCCATTTGGGGCATGTATGATTTTGATTTGTACATAGTTTTGGTGTTGCTGGTTTTGCTCTTGCACGAGTTCATTTCGATGGCATCTTGGTGAAGACACTCCGGTTGATGGGTTTCAAGTGGCTCGGAGGAGGTTTTCAAAGTTCGGATCAGTTGCGGGTTGCGACTCATGACTCCATGCCCAATGGATGCTTGAGCTCTTGATCATTCATCTAGCGAGGCGAGATGACCCCATTGAGTCACCAAACTGTCAAAATTTCACCCCCTAGGTAATTTGATAACATGCATCGAAATATTCAAGTCCCGGGAAAATTGATTGATTCGGGCCAAAAATCATGTTCTTTAGAGTCCCCTCAAATATTTTCTAAGTTCCCTGTCGAGAGGAAAAGAGCAAGCTCGAGAAAATGTGAAAAAAAGGTTGCGAGAAGGCAAGTAGGTTGATCCAGAAAAAATCATAAAAATGACTAAGTCTTAGTCCAGGGGGCAAGCTGGGACATTTGGGACAAAAGGCCCGAACCGGCCGGATCGGCCGAAGGAAGCCAAACACCCAAAAGCAACAGGGGGATCGGGACAAAGTACGTGGCGGGGGCATGAAATGCCGTTCGGCCAGAAAAAATTGGCTAAGCTACTTCTTTGAGAGGGCGTGCCATGGGACATTCGGGACAAAAAGGCGCGAACCGGCGAACCGAAAAAGCAAGGAAATCAGTCAAAAAATCCGGCCAAACAAAGTGCGACAAGTGAATCGCCGAAAGAAATGAAAAGGGTCCCGAAATGAAATGGGACAAAAATGGGCCGAAAATGCCGAAATTGGCCAAAAATGAGTCAGAGGGCCCAAAATCAAATGGGACATCACAAATGGGACATGGGGGACAAATGGAGGCGAAGTGCGCGAATGGGAGCCGGGCCGGGCCGAGGACCAATGAGAAATCACCACGTGCCACAAAGAGAAAAGTCAAAAAGTCAAGGGGCGAGTTTTCGAGCACCGATCCGAACCAATGGGATAGTGCCACGTGTCCCAGCTAGGGCCCACAAGGAAAATTCAAAAGATAGCCCACCGAAAGGTAGAGGAGAGAGAATTGCGCGACCAATCAGAGCCTGCCACGTGTCGTCTAGGTGGCGAAGCGTGGGAAAATATTTCGAAATCTGTCTTGGTCTGTTCCGTGCCCTAAATCTTCAGATCGCCATATCTTTTGATCCAGAGCTCGGATTTCCACGTTCTTTATATCAACGGAAAGCTGTTGAGATGCTCTACATGATTCTAGGATCAACCTCGAGTTTTGGTGTAGTCTGAAGAGAGAAAATCGAGAAACAGCTCTAATGACGCATGTGCACGCGCGCGAGTGACATTTCGGCGGCCAAATTAATGCGAAATGGGTCGCATTCTCCTCCAAATCGGTCAAAGATGGCAGGGTATGGGTTGGTAAGGTATCCTATGCCGTTTTAATGCATTGGCATTCAATGAGGAATGGGCTTACATGTTTTCCCACGTTTTACGTCCCCAGGCTCGACCCATCAATGTAAAAGCGAGATTTGGCTCATTTTAAAAAAAAAAAAAGTTGTTCATTCTTTCTGCTCTCTGCCCTCCTTCTTTCTTCTCTAGGGTTGAAAATGGAGTTCGAACCTCCTCCCTTGCTCTGTAATGGCATTTTTGCCTTTTACTAATGGAATGATGTTCTGTGCAAACTTCTGGAGCAACAAAACGTGTTTTGTGATGCATCTGTCCATCCTTCCTCGTTTTTGCTTGTTCTCTTCTTGCCTCTCTTCATTGCAGTATTTTGTGCATGTTTGAATGTTCATTGCGGGTTTGGAGCTGTGTTCATGGAGTTTTGGGACATTTTACGTGTGAAATCTATCCTTGGGCCTGTGATGCATCTGTCCATCCTTCCCATTGCTCACCTCTCTTTGTCCCATGGCAGTTTTGATAGATGTCCAACATTCTCCTTCTCTGGTGTATCACCGTTTTAGTGTAGGCTTTTGCTTTTTTTCCTTTCTCTCTCTCTCTCTGTCTCCTTGGCATGGTTAGATTAGGATTAGATTAGCTTGCCTGCACTGGAATAGCTTGTGGCAGGTAGTTTAGGAGTAGGAACCAACCTTCTCTGGAGATTCCTCTCTCGGTTTTACAAGTCCCACACTTGGAGAGAGGTTTCCATGTTGTGCAATCACACTGGATGCCTGAACATCAACCTAGAAGCCTGATGTGCATCCGAACTTTGTGATTTTACATCAACAGTTCTCGGGTTTAAGGTTTAGGGCTAATGGATTATAATTTAGGGCTTATGGTTTAGGGTTTAGTGTTTAGGGATTAGGGTTTAGGATTTAGGGTTTAGGGTTTATGGGTTAGGGTTAAGGTATATATAAGGGGTTTACGGTTCAATGTTTATTTTTTTGCATTTACAGTTTTGGGTTTAGGGTTTAGATTTTAGGGTTTCAGGTTTATGGTTTAGGGTTTAATATTTAGGGTTTACGCTTTAGTGCTCAAGGTTTAGGGTTAGTGCTAAATTTTAGTGTTTAGGGGTTTAGGTTTTAGGGCTAAGGGATTACATTTTAGGGCTTAGGGTTCGGGTTTATGGGGTTTATAATTTAAGGTTTAGTTTTTAGGGTTTAGGATTTAGGTTTATGGTTTAGGGTTTAAGATTTATTGTTTATGGTTTACGGTTTAGGTTTTAATATTTATGGTTTAGGGTTTATGGTTTAATTTTTATGGTTTAGGTCTCATGGTTTAAGGTTTAGGGCTTAGGGTTTAGGCTTTAGGGCTAAAGATCTAGGGTTTATGGGGTTTACGATTCAAGGTTTAGTTTTTAGGGTTAGGGTTTAGGGTTTTGACATTAGGGTTTAGCATTTAGGGTTTATTGTTTAGTGTTTAGGGTTCATAGTTTTAGGATTTAGGGTTTATGATTCAAGGTTTTATTTTTAGAATTTAGGGTTTAGGGTTTAGGGTCTAGGATTTAGTGTTTAGGGTTTAGGGTTTAGAGTTTAGAGTTTATGGTTTAGGGCTAATGGTTCGGGGTTTATGGGGTTTATGATTCAAGGTTTAGTTTTTGGGGTTTAGGGTTTAGGGTTTCGGTTTATGGTTTAGGGATAAAGGTTTAGGTTTTATGGGTTTTATGATTCAAGGTTTAGGGTTTAGGGTTTCAAATATAGGATTTAGTGTCTATAATTTCTTGTTTATGGTTTAGGGTTTAAGGTTTAGGATTTATAGTTTAGAGTTTAGGGTTTAGGTCTCATAGTTTATGATGGTTTATAGTATAGGGTTTAGGGTTTAGGGTTTTGTGTTTATGGTTTATGTTTTAGGGCTAAAGGTTTAGGGTTTAGGTTTTAGTCTTTAGGTCTCGGGGTTTAAGGTTTAGGACTAAGGGATTATAGTTTAGGATTTAGGGATTATAGTTTAGGGCTTAGGGTTTATGGGGTTTTCAATTCAAGGTTTATTTTTAGGGTTTAGGGTTTATGGTTTAGGGTTTAGGGTTTAGGATTTAGGGTTTCGATTTTAGGGTTTAGGGTTTAGGGTTTAGGATTTATGGGTTATGGTTTATGGTTTAGGGTTTAATGTTTAGGGTTTAGGGTTTAGGTTTTAGGGTTTAGGTCTTAGTGTTTAAGGTTCAGGGCTAAGGGATTATATTTTAGGGTTTAGGGTTTAGTGTTTAGGGATTATGGTTTAAGGATAAATTTTTCGGGATAATGGGGTTTACAGTTTATGGTTTTTATTTTAGGGTTTAGGGTTTAGGGTTTCATGTTTAGGGTTTAGGGTTTAGGATTTATGGTTTATAATTTATGGTTTAGGGTTTAGGGTTTAGTGCTAAGGGTTTAGGGTTTAGGGTTTAGGTTTTAGGTTTCAGGGTTTAAGGTTTAGGTCTAAGGGATTAAAGTTTAGGGCTTATGGTTTAGGGTTTAGGGTCTAGGGTTTATGATTTAGGGCTAAAGGTTTAGGGTTTATAAGGTTTATGATTAAAGGTTTAGTTTTTAGGGTTTAGGGTTTAGGGTGTAGGATTTATGGTTTATTGTTTAAGGTTTAGGGTTAAATATTTATTGTTAAGGGTTTGGGGTTTAGCGCTCAAGGTTTAAGTTTTAGCAATTAGGGTTTAGGATTTAGGGTTTAGGTCTCAGGGTTTAATTTTTTTGGCTAAGGGACTACTGTTAAAGGCTTAGGGTTTAGGGTATAGGTTATAGGGTTTAGGGTTTAGGATTTATGGTTGAGGGGAAAAGGTTTACGGTGTTTATAATTTAACGTTTAGTTATTAGGGTTTAGGGTTTAGGATTTAGGGCTTACGGTTTATGGTTTAGGGTGTCGACTTTAGCATTTAAGGGTTACGATTTATGGTTTATGGTTTAAAGTTTATGGTTTAATATTTAGGGTTTAGGTTTTAGGATTTAGGCTTCAAGGTTTAGGGCATAGGGTTTAGGATTTATGGTTTAGGACCAAAGGTTTATGGTTTATGGGGTTTATGATTCAAGGTTTAGTTTTTATTGTTTAGGGTTTCGGGGTTAGGGTTTAGGGTTTAGGGTTTAAGGTTTAGGGTTAAGGGATTAAAGTTTAGAGCTTAGGGCTTGTGTTTTTGGGTTTAGGGTTTAGGGTTGAGGTATTAGGGTTTATTTCCTAGAGCTAAATGTTTATGGGTTTTATGATTCGGGGTTTAGGGTTTAGTGTTAAGGATTTAGGGTTTAGGGTTTAATGTTTAGGGTTTAGGTTTTGAGTGTAGGGTTTAGGGTTTAGGATTTATGGTTTATGGTTTACGGTGTAGATTTTAATATTTAGGGTATAGGGTTTAAGGTTTAGTGGTAAGGTTTTAGGTTTTAGGTTTTAGGGTTTAGGGTTTAAGGTTTAGGGTTTACGTCTTAGAGTTTAGTGATTAGTGCTTAGGGATTACCGTTTAGGGCTTAAGGTTTAGGGTTTAGGGTTTCAAGTTTAGCGTTTAGGGTTTTGAGTTTATGGATTAGGGTTTAGGATTTAGGGTTTATGGTTTACAGCTTTAGGGTTTAATATTTGGGGTTTAGGGTTTAGTTCTCGGGGTTTGGGATTTAGGGTTTAGGGTTTATGGTTTAGGTTTTGATTTAGGTCTTAGGGTTTAAGATTTTGGGATAATTGATTACGATTTAGGGTGAAGGTTTAGTTTTCAGTTGTTTATGATTTAGGGTTTAAGATTTAGGGTTTAAGATTTAAGGGTTAATGTATATGGGGTTTATGACTCTAGGTTTAGTTTTTGGGTTTAGGGTTTAGGGTTTAGGGATTAGATTTTAGGGTTTTGATTTTAAATTTTTGTGTTTAGGGTTTAGTTCTCAAGTTTTAGAGTTTAGGGTTTAGGGTTTAGGTCTCGGGGTTTCATCTTTAGGGCTAAGGGATTAACTTTAGGGCTTAAGGCTTAGGTTTTGGGTTTAGGGATTAGGGTTTATTGCTTAGGTCTAAATTTTTATGGGGTTTATGATTTAAGGTTTAGGGTTTAGGGTTTATGATTTAGTGTTTAGGGTTTAAGGTTTAGGGTTTAGGGTGTTGATTGTTGGGTTTAGGGTTTAGGATTTATGGTTTATGGTTTATGGTGTAGGGTTTAATATTTAGGGTGTAGGGTTTAAGGTTTAGTGCTAAGGGTTTAGGTTTTAGGTTTTAGGGTTTAGGGTTTAGGGTTTACGGGTTACATCTCGGGGTTTAGTGTTTAGTGCTAAGGGATTAGAGTTTAGGGCTTAAGGTTTATGGTTTAGGGTTTTAAATTTAGGGTATAGGGTTTCATGTTTAGGGATTAGGGTTTAGGATTTAGGGTTTATGGTTTACGGTTTAGGGTTTAATATTTGGTGTTTAGGGTTTAGGGTTTAGTTCTTAGGGTTTAGGATTTAGGGTTTAGGGTTTATGGTTTAGGTTTTCAGATTTAGGTCTTAGGGTTTAAGATTTAGGGCTAATGGATTACAATTTAGGGCTTAAGGTTTAGTTTTTAGTGTTTAGGATTTAGGGTTTAAGATTTAGGGATCGGGGTATATGGGGTTTATGACTCAAGGTTTAGTTTTTGGGTTTAGGGTTTAGGGTTCAGGGTTTAGGGTTAAGGGTTTAGATTTTAGGGTTTTGAGATTAAATTTTTGTGTTTAATATTTAGGGTTTAGGGTTTAGTGCTCAAGTTTTAGGGTTTAGGGTTTAGGGTTTAGGGTTTAGGTCTCGGGATTTAAGGTTTTGGGGTAAGGGATTAAAGTTTAGGGCTTAGGGCTTAGGTTTTGGGTTTATGTTTTAGGGTTTAGGGATTAGGTTTTATTGCTTAGGGCTAAATCATTATGGGGTTTATGATTCAAGGTTTAGGGTTTAGGGTTTAGGATTTACTTGTTTAGGGTTTAAGGTTTAGGGTTTAGGGTTTTGAGTGCGGTTTAGGGTTTAGGATTTATGGTTTATTGTTTATGGTGTAGGGTTTAATATTTAGGGTGTAGGGTTTAAGGTTTAGTGCTGAGGGTTTAGGTTTGAGGTTTTAGGTTTTAGGGTTTAGGGTTTACGTCTCGGGGTTTATTGTTTATTGCTAAGGGATTACAATTTAGGGTTTAAGGTTTAGAGTTTAGGGTTTGAAGTTTACGGTTTAGGGTTTTGAGTTTAGGGATTAGGGTTTAGGATTTAGGGTTTATGGTTTATAGTTTAGGGTTTAATATTTAGGGTTTAGGGTTTAGGGTTTAGTTCTTAGGGTTTAGGATTTAGGGTTTAGGGTTTAGGGTTTATGGTTTATGTTTTCAGATTTAGGTCTTAGGGTTTAAGATTTAGGGCTAATGGATTACGCCATCGCTTAAGGTTTAGTTTTTAGTGTTTAGGATTTAGGGTTTAAGATTTAGGGGTTAGGGTATATGGGGCTTATGACTCAAGGTTTAGTTTTTTGGGTTGAGGGTTTAGGGTTTAGATTTTAGGGTTATGATTTTACACTTTTGTGTTTAATATTTAGGGTTTAGGGTTTAGGGTTTAGGGCTAAGGGATTACATTTTATGGCTTAGGGTTTAGGGTTTAGGGTTTATTATTTAGGCATAAAAGTTTAGGATTTATGAGTTTTACGATTCAAGGTTTAGTTTTTAAGGTTTAGGGTTTAGGTTTTATGGGGTTTTCGATTCAAGGCTTAGTTTTTAGGGTTTAGGGTTTACGGTTTAGGGTTTAGGGTTTAGGATTTATGATTTTAGGGTTTAGGGTTTAGGGATTATGTTTTAAGGCTAAATTTTTAGGGTTAATGGGGTTTAAAATTCATGGTTTTTATTTTAGGGTTTAGGGTTTAGGGTTTCAAGTTTAGTGTTCAGTCTCTAGGATTTATGGTTTATAATTTATGGTTTAGGTCTCGTGGTTTAAGGTTTAGGGCTAAGGGATTACGCTTTAGGGCTTATGGATTAGGGTTTAGGGTTTAGGGCTAAATGTTTTGGGTTTATGGGGTTTACGATTAAATGTTTAGTTTTTAGGGTTTAGGGTTTATGGTTTAGGGTTTGAACTTTAGGGTTTAGGATTTAGGGTTTAGTGTTTATTGTTTAGGGTTTAGAGTTTAGGATTTAGGGTTTATGATTCAAGGTTTTATTTTTAGAGTTTAGAGTTTAGGGTTTAGGGTCTAGGGTTCAGTGTTTTGAGATTAGAGATTAAGGTTTAGGATTTAGGGTTTAGTTTTAGGGTTTAAGGTTTAGAGTTTATGGTTTAGGGCTAAATGTTTAGGGTTTATGGGGTTTATGATTCAAGGTTTATTTTTTGATTTAGGGTTTACAGCTTTAGGGTTAATGGTTTAGGGATAAAGGTTTAGGGTTTATGGGTTTTATGATTCAAGGTTTAGGGTTTAGGGTTTTAGGTTTAGGGTTTTGAATATAGGGTTTAGTGCTTATGATTTCTGGTTTATGGTTTATGGTTTAGGATTTAATGTTCGGGGTTTAAAGTTTAGGGTTTACGGTCTAGAGATTAGGGTTTAGGTCTCGGTGTTTATGATGGATTACAGTATAGGGTTTAGGGTTTATGCTTTATTGTTTAGGGCTAAAGGTTTAGGGTTTAGGGTTTAGGTCTCGGGGTTTAAGGGTTAGGACTAAGGGATTATAGTTTAGGGTTTACGATTTAGGGTTTATGGGGTTTTCAATTCAAGGTTTAGTTTTTAGGGTTTAGGGTTTAAGGTTTATCATTTAGGGTTTAGGCATTAGGGTTTCGAGTTTAACGTTTAGGGTTTAGTGTTTAGGATTTATGGGTTATGGTTTATGGTTTAGGGTTTAATGTTTAGGGTTTAGGGTTTATGATTTAGGGATTAGGGTTTAGGGATTATGGTTTAAGGTTAGTTTTTAGGGTTTATGGTGTTTAAAATTTAAGGTTTTTTTTAGGGTTTCAATTTTAGGGTTCAAGGTTTAGGATTTATGGTTTATAATTTATGGTTTAGGTTTTAATATTTAGTGTTTAGGGTTTAGGGTTTAGTGCTCGGGGTTTAGGGTTTAGGTTTCAAGGTTTAAGGTTTAGGTCTAAGGGATTAAATTTTAGGGCTTAGGGTTTAGGGTTTAGGGTCTAGGGTTTATGGTTTAGAGCTAAAAGTTTAGGCTCTATAAGGTTTATGATTAAGGGTTTAGTTTTTAGGGTTTAGGGTTTAGGATTTATGGTTTTGAGTTTAGGGTTTAGGGTGTAGGATTTATGGTTTATGGTTTAAGGTTTAGGGTTTAATATTTATTGTTAACGGTTTGGTGTTTAGTGCTCAGGGTTTAGGTTTTAACGATTAGGGTTTAGGGTTTAGGTCTCGGGGTTTAAGTTTTTGGTTAAGGGACTACAGTTTAGGGCTTATGGTTTAGGATATATGGTATAAGGTTTAGGGTTTAGGATTTATGGTGGAGGGAAAAGGTTTACGTGTTTATAATTTTAGTTTTAGTTCTTAGGGTTTAGGGTTTAGGTTTAAGGGTTTAGGGTGTCGACTTTAGGGTTTAAGGGTTACTATTTATGGTTTATGGTTTAAAGTTTATGGTTTAATATTTGGGGTTTAGGTTTTAAGGTTTAGTGCTAAGGGTTTAGGGTTTAGGTTTTAGGCTTTAGGCTTCAGGGTTTAGAGTTTAGTATTTAGGGCTTACAGGTTTAGGGTTTAGGATTTATAGTTTAGGACTAAAGGTTTAGTGTTTATGGGGTTTATGATTCAAGGTTTAGTTTTTATTGTTTAGGGTTTAGGGTTTAGGTTTTAGGATTTATGGTTTATGGTTTACATTTTAGGGTTTAGGGTTTAGGGTTTAGGTCTCGGGGTTTAAAGTTTAAGACTAAGGGATTAAAGTGAAGGGCTTATGGATTAGATTTTTGGGTTTAGGGATTAGGGTTTATTGCTTAGGACTAAATGTTTATAGGGTTTATGATTCAATGTTTAGTTACTAGTGTTTAGGGTTTAGGGTTTAGGATTTAGGGTTTAGGGTTTAAGGTTTAGGGTTTAGGGTTTTGAGTGTAGGGTTTAGGGTTTAGAATTTATGGTTTATGGTCTATGGTTTAGGGTCTAATATTTAGGGTGTAGGGTTTAAGGTATTTTGCTAAGGGTTTAGGGTTTACGTTTGAGGCTTTACGGTTTAGGGTTTAGGGTTTAGGGTTAAGGTCTTAGGGTTTAGGGCTTAGAGCTGAGGATTATAGTTTAGGGCTTAAGGTTTAGGGTTTAGGTTTTTAAGTTTAGGGTTTAGGGTTTTGAGTTTAGGGATTAGGGTTTAGGATTTAGGGTTTATGGTTTATGGTTTAGGGTTTAGTTCTAAGGGTTTAGGATTTAGGATTTAGGGTTTAGGGTTTAGGGTTTATGGTTTAGGTTTTTTTGGTCTTAGTGTTTAAGATTTAGGGGTAATGGATTACAATTTAGGGCTTAGGGTTTAGGTTTTAGTATTTAGGATTCGGGGTTTAAGATTTATGGCTTATAGGTTAGGGGTTAGGGTATATGGGGTTTACAATTCAAGGTTTAGTTTTTGGGTTTAGGGTTTATATTTTATGGTTTTGAGTTTATAGTTTAGGGTTTAGTAGTTAGAGTTTACGGTTTAGTGCACAAGGGTTAGGGTTTAGGTTTTAGGGATAAAATATTGGGGTTTATGGGGTTTATGATTCAAGGTTTATTTTTTAGGGTTTAGGGTTTATGGTTTAGGTTTTTGTGTTTTGAGTTTAGGGTTTAATATTTATGGTTTATGGTTTAGGGTTTAGGATTTAATATTTAGGGTTTTAGGGTTTAGGTTCGGGGTTTAAGGTTTAGGGCTAAGAGATTATAGTTTAGGGCTTTGGGTTTAGGGTTTAGGGTTTATCGTTTATGTCTAAAGGTTTAGGGTTTATGGGGTTTATGATTCAAGGTTTAGTTTTTAGGGTTTATGGTTTAGGGTTTAGGATTTATTTTTTCAAATTTAGGGATTATGATTAAGGTTTTAGGGTTTAGTGTTTAAGGTTTATGGTTTACGGTTTAGGGTTTATGATTCTAGGTTTTATTTTTAGAGTTTAGGGTTTAGGTTTTAGAGATTAGAGTTTAGGGTTTAGGATTTATGGTTTAGGGTTTAAATAATATGGTTTATGGCTAAAGGTTTAGGGTTTATGGGGTTTACAATTCAAGGTTTAAATTTGAAGGTTTAGGGATTACAATTTAGGTTTAACGTTTAAGGGTTTAAGGTTTATGGTTTATGGTTTAGTGCTAAAGGTTTAGGGTTTGTGGGTTTTACGATTCAAGGTTTATGGTTTAGGGTTTAGGGTTTCAAGTATAAGGTTTAGTGTTTGTGATTTATGGTTTATGGTTTACGCTTTAGGATTTAATGTTTAGTTTTTATTGTTTTGGGTTTACGATTTAGATTTTAGGGTTTAGGTCTCGGGGTTTATGATGGGTTACTTGTATAGGGTTTAGGGTTTATGGTTTATGGATAAAGTTTTAGGGTTTACAATTTAGGGTTTAGTTCTTAGGGTTTAAGAGTTAGGACTAATGGATTATAGGTTAGGGCTTAGGGTTTATAGTTTAGGGCTTAGGGATTAGGGTTTTGGGTTTAGGGTTTAGTGTTTGTGGAGTTTTGATTCAAGGTTTAGTTTTTAGGGTTTAGGGTTTAGGCTTGGGGTTTAGGATTTAGACTTTAGGCTTTAGTGTTTAGGGTTTAGGATTTACAAGTTTAGGGTTTAAGGTTTAGGATTTATGGGTTATTTTTATGGTTTAGGGTTTAATGGTTAGGGTTTAGGGTTTAGGATTTACGGTTTAGGTCTTAGTGTTTAAGGTTCACGGCTAAGGGATTATAGTTTAGGTTTTATGGTTTAGGGTTTAGGGATTATGGTTTAAGGATAAATTTTTAGGGTTAATGGGGTTTATAATTCATTGTTTTTATTTTACGATTTTAGGATTTATGGTTTATAATTTATGGTTTAGGGTTTAATATTTATTGTTTAGGGTTTAATGCTTAGGGTTTAGGGTTTATCGTTTAGGTTTCATGGTTTAAGGTTTAGGTCTAAGGTATTAAAGTTTAGGGCTTAGGGTTTAGGGTTTAGGGTCTAGGGTTTATGGTTTAGGGGTAAAGGTTTAGTTTTTATAAGGTTTACGATTCATCCAAGTTTATTTTTAGGGTTTAGGGTTTACGATTTATGGTTTCATGTTTAGGGTTTAGGGTGTAGGATTTATGGTTTATGGTTTAATATTTATTGTTCGGGGTTTGGAGTTTAGTGCTCGGGGTTTAGGTTATTTTATTAGGGTTTAGGTCTCGGGGTTTAAGGTTTAGGGCTAACGGACTACATTTTAGGGCTTAGGATTTAGGTTTTAGGGTTTAGGATTTATGGTGTAGGGGTAAAGGTTTTGGTTTTTATGATTTAAGGTTTAGTTATTAGGGTTTACGGTGTAGGATTTAGGGTTTAGGGTTTACAATTTATTGTTTATCCTTTACTGATTTAGTGTATAATATTTAGGGTTTAGGGTTTAAGGTTTAGTGCTAAGGGTTTAGGGTTTAGGTTTTAGGCTTTATGCTTCAATTTTTAGGGTTTAGGGTTTAGGGCTTAAGGTTTAGGGTTTAGGGTTTATGTTTTAGGGCTAAAGCTTTAGGTTTTATGGGGTTTACGATTCAAGAATTGTTTTTAGTGTTTAGTGTTTAGGTTTTAGTTTTTAAGGTTTAGGATATATGGTTTATGGTTTACATTTTAGGGTTTAATATTTGGATTTTAGGGTTTAGGGTTTAGTTCTCGGTGTTTAGGATTTAGGGTTTACGGTTTATGGTTTAGGTATTAGGTCTCATTTTTAAGGTTTAGGGCTAATGGATTACAGTTTAAGGCTTAAGGTTTAGGGTTTAGGGTTTAGGGTTTATGTCTTAGGGTTTAATATTTAGGGCTAAGGGATTAAAGTTTAGGGCTTAGGTTTTTAGGTTTAGGGTTTAGGGTTTATGGATAATGGTTTATGGCTTAGGGCTAAGGTTTATGGGATTTATGATTCAAGGTTTAGTTATTAGTGTTTAGGTTTTAGGGTTTAGGATTTAGGGTTTAGGGTTTAAGGTTTAGCATTTATGGTTTAGGATTTATGGTTTATGGTTTATGGTTTAGGGTTTAATATTTAGGGTTTAGGGTTTAAGGTTTATTGCTAAGGGTTTAGGGTATATGTTTTAGGCTTTAGGAGTTACGGTTTAGGGTTTAGGGTTAAGGTTTTACCTTTTAGGGTTTAGGCTTTATGGTTTATGGTTTAGGGTTTAGGGTTTAATATTTATGGTTTAGGGTTTAAGGTTTAGTGCTAAGGATTTAGGGTTTAGGATTTAGGCTTTAGGAATTAGGGTTTAGGGTTTAGGGTTGAGAGTTTACCTTTTAGGGTTTTGGTCTTAGGGATTAAGGTTTAGGGTTAAGGGATTATAGTGTAGGGCTACATGTTTAGGGATTAACATTTAGGGTTTTGAGTTTAGGGATTAGGGTTGAGGATTTTGGGTTTATGGTTTATTTTTAGGGTTTAATATTTGAGGTTTAGGTTTAGGGTTAGTTCTCGGGGTTTAGGATTTAAGGTTTAGGGTTTAAGGTTTATGGTTTAGGTTTTCAGGATTATGTCTCAGTGTTTAAGGTTTAGGGCTATTGGATTACAGTTTAGGGCTTAGGGTTTAGGGTTTAGTGTTTAGGGTTTAGGGTTTAGGGTTTAAGGTTTATGGTTTAGGTTTTAGGGTTTCGAGTTTAGGGTTTAAGATTTATGGTTTATGGATTACGGTTTAGGATGTAATATTTAGGGTTTAGGGTTTAGGTCTTAGTGTTTAAGGTATAGGGCTAAGGGAGTAAAGGTTAGGGCTTAGTGTTTAGGGTTTAGGGTTTAGGGAAAAATGTTTAGGGTTTATGGGGTTTATGATTCAAGGTTTAGTTTTTAGGGTTTAGGGTTTCAAATTTAGGGTTTATGATTTACAAAGTATAGGGTTTAGTGTTTAGGGTTTGGAGTTTAGGGTTTATGATTCAAGGTTTTGTTTTTAGAGTTTAGGGTTTAGGGTTTAGAGTTTAGGGTTTTGAGATTAGAGTTTAGGGTTTAGGATTTAGGGTTTAGGGTTTAGGGTTTAGAGTTTATGGTTTAGGGATAAAGGTTAAGGGTTTATGCGGTTTACTTAATCAAGGTTTATTTTTAGGGTTTAGGGTTAAGGGTTAAGGGTTTATGGTTTAGGGTTTAGGGTTTATTGTTTATGGTTTAGGGCTAAAGGTTTAGGACTTATTTGTTTTAAGATTCATTTTTAGGGTTTAGGGTTTAGGGTTTAGGTTTTCGAGTATAGGTTTTAGTGTTTATGATTTATGGTTTATTTTTAGGGTTTAATGTTTAGGGTTCAAGGTTTAGGGTTTACGGTTTAACATTTAGGTTTTAGGTCTTAGGGTTTATGATGGATTACAATATAGGGTTTAGGGTTTAGAGTTTAGGGTTTATGGTTTAGGGGTAAAGGTTTAGGGTTTAGGTCTCAGCGTTTAATGGTTAGGACTAAGGTATTATAGTTGAGGGTTTATGGGGTTTTTGATTCAAGGTTTAGTTTTAAGGGTTTACGGTTTACGGTTTACGGTTTAGGGTTTAGGGTTTAGGGTTTTGAGTTAAGGGTCTAGGGCTTAGGGTTTAGGATTTATGGGTTATGGTTTAGGGTTTAATGTTTAGGGTTTAGGCTTTAGGGTTTACATTTTAGGGTTTAGGGTTTAGTGTTTAGGGATTAGGGTTTAGGGTTTATGGGTTAGGGGTTAAGGTATAAGCATTTTACGGTTCAAATTTTATTTTTGGGTTTATAGTTTAGTGTTTAGGGTTTAGATTTTAGGGTTTCAGTTTATGGTTTAGGGTTTAATATTTAGGGTTTACGGTTTAGTGCTCAAGGGTTAGGGTTTAGTGCTAAAGTTTAGGGTTTAGGGTTTAGGTTTTAGGGCTAAGGGATTACATTTTAGGGCTTAGGGTTCAGGGTTTATGGGGTTTATTATTCAAGGTTTAGTTTTTAGGGTTTAGGGTTTAGGTTTTAGGTTTAGGGTTTAAGATTTATTGTTTATGGTTTACATTTACATTTTAATATTTAGGGTTTAGGGTTTAGGGTTTAATTTTTATGGTTTAGGTCTCAAGGTTTAAGGTTTAGGGCTAAGGGATTATAGTTTAGGGCTTAGGGTTTAGGCTTTAGGACTAAAGGTCCAGGGGTTTATGGGGTTTACGATTCAAGGTTTAGTTTTCGGGTTTAGGGTTTTGAATTTAGGGTTTAGCATTTAGGGTTTTTGTTTAGTGTTTAGGGTTCATAGTTTAGGATTTAGGGTTTACGAATCAACGTTTTATTTTCAGAATTTAGGGTTTAGGGTTTAGGGTCTAGGATTTAGTGTTTAGGGTTTAGGGTTTATGGTTTAGGGTTTAGAGTTTAGAGTTCATGGTTTAGGGCTAAAGGTTTAGGGTTTATGGGGTTTATGATTCAAAGTTTAGTTTTTGGGGTTTAGGGTTTAGGGTTTCTAGTTTATGGTTTAGGGATAAAGGGTTAGGGTTTATGGGTTTTACGATTCAAGGTTTAGGGTTTAGGGTTTAAAATATAGGATTTAGTGTTTATGATTTCTAGTTTATGGTTTAGGATTTAATGTTTAGGGTTTAAGGTTTCGGGTTTATGGTTTAGATTTTAGCGTTTAGGTCTCATAGTTTATGATGGTGTACAGTATAGGATTAGGGTTTTGTGTTTATGGTTTATTTTTTAGGGCTAAAGGTTTAGGGTTTAGGTTTTAGTCTTTAGGTCTCGTGGTTTAAGGTTTAGGACTAAGGGATTATAGTTTAGGGTTTAGGGATTATAGTTTAGGGTTTAGGGTTTAGGTTTTTGAGTTTAGGGATTAGGGTTTAGGATTTAGGGTTTATGGTTTATAGTTTAGGGTTTAATATTTGGGGTTTAGGGTTTAGTTCTAAGGGTTTAGGATTTAGGGTTTAGGGTTTAGGCTTTATGGTTTATGGTTTAGGTTTTTGATTTAGTTCTTAGGGTTTAAGATTTAGGGGTAATGGATTATAATTTAGGGCTTAGGGTTTAGGTTTTAGTGTTTAGGATTCAGGGTTTAAGATTTATGGCTTATAGGTTAGGGGTTAGGGTATATGGGGTTTACAATTCAAGGTTTAGTTTTTTGGGTTTAGGGTTTATATTTTATGGTTTTGAGTTTATAGTTTAGGGTTTAGTAGTTAGAGTTTACGGTTTAGTGCACAAGGTTTAGGGTTTAGGTTTTAGGGATAAAATATTGGGGTTTATGGGGTTTATGATTCAAGGTTTAGTTTTTAGGGTTTAGGGTTTATGGTTTAGGTTTTTGTGTTTTTATTTTAGGGTTTAATATTTATGGTTTATGGTTTAAGGTTTAGGATTTAATATTTAGGGTTTAGGGTTTAGGGTTTAGGTTCGGTGGTTTAAGTTTAGGGCTAAAAGATTACGCTTTAGGGCTTTGGGTTTAGGGTTTAGGGTTTATCGTTTATGTCTAAAGGTTTAGGGTTTATGGGGTTTATGATTCAAGGTTTAGTTTTTAGGGTTTATGGTTTAGGGTTTAGGGTTTAGTTCTTAGAATTTAGGGATTATGATTTAGGTTTTAGGGTTTAGTGTTTAAGGTTTAGGTGTTAGGGTTTAGGGTTTATGGTTTAGGGTTTATGATTCCAAGTTTTGTTTTTAGAGTTTAGGGTTTAGGTTTTAGAGATTAGAGTTTAGGGTTTAGGATTTACGGTTTAGGGTTTAAATAATATGGTTTATGGCTAAAGGTTTAGGGTTTATGGGGTTTACAATTCAAGGTTTAAATTTGAGGGTTTAGGGTTTACAATTTAGGTTTAAGGTTTAAGGGTTTAAGGTTTATGGTTTATAGTTTAGTGCTAAAGGTTTAGGGTTTGTGGGTTTTACGATTCAAGGTTTATGGTTTAGGGTTTAGGGTTTTAGTATAAGGTTTAGTGTTTGTGATTTATGGTTTATGGTTTACGGTTTAGGATTTAATGTTTAGTTTTTATTGTTTTGGGTTTACAGCTTAGATTTTAGGGTTTAGGTCTCGGTTTGTTTATGATGGGTTACTTGTATAGGGTTTAGGGTTTATGGTTTATGGATAAAGTTTTAGGGTTTACAATTTAGGGTTTAGGTCTCGGGGTTTAAGGGTTAGCACTAATGGATTATAGGTTAGGGCTTAGGGTTTATGGTTTAGGGCTTAGGGATTAGGATTTAGGGTTTATGGAGTTTTGATTCAAGGTTTAGTTTTTAGGGTTTAGGGTTTAGGCTTCAGGGTCTAGGATTTAGACTTTAGGCTTTAGTGTTTAGGGTTTAGGATTTACAAGTTTAGGGTTTACGGTTTAGGATTTATGGGTTATTTTTATGGTTTAGGGTTTAGGGTTTAGGATTTAGGGTTTAGGTCTTAGTGTTTAAGGTTCGGGGCTAAGGGATTATAGTTTACGTTTTATGGTTTATGGTTTAGGGATTATGGTTTAAGGCTAAATTTTTAGGGTTAATGGGGTTTATAATTCATTGTTTTTATTTTACATTTTAGGATTTATGGTTTATAATTTATGGTTTAGGGTTTAATATTTATTGTTTAGGGTTTAATGCTTAGGGTTTAGGGTTTAGCGATTTGGTTTCATGGTTTAAGGTTTAGGTCTAAGGTATTAAAGTTTAGGGCTTAGGGTTTAGGGTTTAGGGTCTAGGGTTTATGGTTTAGGGGTAAAGGTTTAGTTTTTATAAGGTTTACGATTCAAGGATTATTTTTAGGGTTTAGGGTTTACGATTTATGGTTTCATGTTTAGGGTTTAGGGTGTAGGATTTATGGTTTATGGTTTAATATTTATTGTTTAGGGTTTGGAGTTTAGTGCTCGGGGTTTAGGTTATTTTATTAGTGTTTAGGTCTCGTGGTTTAAGGTTTAGGGCTAACGGACTACATTTTAGGGCTTAGGGTTTAGGTTTTAGGGTTTAGGATTTATGGTGTAGGGGTAAAGGTTTTTTGGTTTTTATGATTTAAGGTTTAGTTATTAGGGTTTACTGTAGGATTTAGGGTTTAGGGTTTACAATTTATGGTTTATCCTTTACGCTTTAGTGTATAATATTTAGGGTTTAGGGTTTAAGGTTTAGTGCTAAGGGTTTAGGGTTTAGGCTTTAGGCTTTATGCTTCAATTTTTAGGGTTTAGGGTTTAGGGCTTAAGGTTTAGGGTTTAGGGTTTATGTTTTAGAGCTAAAGATTTAGGGTTTATGGGGTTTACGATTCAAGAATTGGTTTTTAGTGTTTAGTGTTTAGGTTTTAGTTTTAAAGGTTTAGGATATATGGTTTATGGTTTACATTTTAGGGTTTAATATTTGGATTTTAGGGTTTAGGGTTTAGTGCTCAATGTTTAGGATTTAGGGTTTACGGTTTATGGTTTAGGTATTAGGTCTCATTTTTAAGGTTTAGGGCTAATGGATTACGCTTAAGGCTTAAGGTTTAGTGTTTAGGGTTTAGGGTTAGGGTTTATGTCTTAGCGTTTAATGTTTAGGGCTAAGGGATTAAAGTTTAGGGCTTAGGTTTTTAGGTTTAGGGTTTAGGGTTTATGGATAATGGTTTATGGCTTAGGGCTAAAGGTTTATGGGATTTATGATTCAACATTTAGTTATTAGTATTTAGGCTTTAGGGTTTAGGATTCGTGGTTTAAGGTTTAGGGTTTATGGTTTAGGATTTATGGTTTATGGTTTATGGTTTAGGGTTTAATATTTAGGGTTTAGGGTTTAAGGTTTATTACTAAGTGTTTAGGGTATATGTTTTAGGCTTTAGGAGTTACGGTTTTAGGGTTTAGGGTTAAGGTTTTACCTTTTAGGGTTTAGAGTTTAAGGTTTAGCGTTTAGGATTTATGGTTTATTGTTAAGGGTTTAGGGTTTAATATTTATGGTTTAGGGTTTAAGGTTTAGTGCTATAGGGTTTAGGGTTTAGGATTTAGGCTTTAGGAATTAGGGTTTAGGGTTTAGGGTTGAGAGTTTACCTTTTAGGGTTTTGGGTCTCGGGGATTAATGTTTAGGGTTAAGGGATTATAGTTTAGGGTGACAGTTTAGGGATTAGCATTTAGGGTTTTGAGTTTAGGGATTAGGGTTTAGGATTTTGGGTTTATGGTTTATTTTAGGGTTTAATATTTGAGGTTTAGGTTTAGGGTTTAGTTCTCGGGGTTTAGGATTTAAGGTTTAGGGTTTAAGGTTTATGTCCCTGTGTTTAAGGTTTAGGGATATTGGATTACGCCTTAGGGCTTAGGGTTTAGTGTTTAGTGTTTAGGGTTTAGGCTTTAGGCTTTAAGGTTTATGGTTTAGGTTTTAGGGTTTCGAGTTTAGGGTTTAAGATTTATGGTTTATGGTTTACGGTTTAGGATGTAATATTTAGGGTTTAGGGTTTAGGTCTCGGTGTTTAAGGTTTAGGGCTAAGGGAGTAAAGGTTAGGGCTTAGTGTTTAGGGTTTAGGGTTTAGGGAAAAATGTTTAGGGTTTATGGGGTTTATGATTCCAAGTTTAGTTTTTAGGGTTTAGGGTTTAGGGTTTCAAATTTAGGGTTTGCGATTTCTTGTATAGGGTTTAGTGTTTAGGGTTTAGAGTTTAGGGTTTATGATTCAAGGTTTTGTTTTTAGAGTTTAGGGTTTAGGGTTTAGAGTTTAGGGTTTAGGATTTATGGTTTAGGGTTTAGGGTTTAAAGTTTATGGTTTAGAGCTAAAGGTTAAGGGTTTATGGGGTTTACTGAATCAAGGTTTATTTTTTAGGGTTTAGGTTAAGGGTTAAGGGTTATGGTTTAGGGTTTATGGGTTTAGGGCTAAAGGTTTAGGATTTATGGGTTTTAAGATTCATTTTTAGGGTTTAGGGTTTAGGGTTTAGGGTTTCAGTATAGGTTTTAGTGTTTATGATTTATGGTTTATTTTTTAGGGTTTAATGTTTAGGGTTCAAGGTTTAGGGTTTACGGTTTAACATTTAGGTTTTAGGTCTTAGGGTTTATGATGGATTACAATATAGGGTTTAGGGTTTAGAGTTTAGGGTTTATGGTTTAGGGTAAAGGTTTAGGGTTTAGGTCTCAAATGCGTTTAATGGTTAGGACTAAGGTATTATAGTTGAGGGTTTATGGGGTTTTTGATTCAAGGTTTAGTTTTAAGGGTTTACGGTTTACGGTTTACGGTTTAGGGTTTAGGGTTTAGGGTTTTGAGTTAAGGGTCTAGGGCTTAGGGTTTAGGATTTATGGGTTATGGTTTAGGGTTTAATGTTTAGGGTTTAGGCTTTAGGGTTTAGGTCTTAGGGTTTATGGTTTAGGTCCGGGTGTTTAAGGTTTATGGCTAATGGATTATAATTTAGGGCTTAGGGTTTAGGGTTTAGTGTTTAGTGTTTAGGGTTTAGGGTTTATGGGTTAGGGGTTAAGGTATAAGCATTTTACGGTTCAAATTTTATTTTTGGGTTTATAGTTTAGTGTTTAGGGTTTAGATTTTAGGGTTTCAGTTTATGGTTTAGGGTTTAATATTTAGGGTTTATGGTTTAGTGCTCAAGGTTAGGGTTTAGTGCTAAATTTTAGGGTTTAGGGTTTGGGTTTTAGGCTAAGGGATTACATTTTAGGGCTTAGGGTTTAGGGTTTATGGGGTTTATTATTCAAGGTTTAGTTTTTATGGTTTAGGATTTATGCTTAGGGTTTAGGGTTTAAGATTTATTGTTTATGGTTTACGGTTTACGTTTTAATATTTAGGGTTTAGGGTTTACGGTTTAATTTTTTATGGTTTAGGTCTCAAGGTTTAAGGTTTAGGGCTAAGGGATTATAGTTTAGGACTTAGGGTTTAGGATTTAGGGCTAAAGGTCTAGGGTTTATGGGGTTTACGATTCAAGGTTTAGTTTCCGGGGTTTAGGGTTTTTAATTTAGGGTTTAGCATTTAGGGTTTATTGTTTAGTGTTTAGGGTTCATAGTTTAGGATTTAGGGTTTACGAATCAATGTTTTATTTTTAGAATTTAGGGTTTAGGGTTTAGGGTCTAGGATTTAGTGTTTAGGGTTTAGGGTTTATGGTTTAGGGTTTAGAGTTTAGAGTTTATGGTTTAGGCCTAAAGGTTCGGGGTTTATGGGGTTTATGAGTCAAGGTTTAGTTTTTGGGGTTTAGGGCTTAGGGTTTCGGTTTATGGTTTAGGGATAAAGGGTTAGGGTTTATGGGTTTTACGATTCAAGGTTTAGGGTTTAGGGTTTCAAATATAGGATTTAGTGTTTATGATTTCTGGTTTATGGTTTAGGATTTAATGTTTAGGGTTTAAGGTTTCGGGTTTATGGTTTAGAGTTTAGCTTTTAGGTCTCATAGTTTATGATGGTTTACATGAGTATAGGATTAGGGTTTTGTGTTTATGGTTTATGTTTTAGGGCTAAAGGTTTAGGGTTTAGGTTTTAGTCTTTAGGTCCTCGGGGTTTAAGGTTTAGGACTAAGGGATTATAGTTTAGGGTTTAGGATTATAGTTTAGGGTTTAGGGTTTAGGGTTTTGAGTTTAGGGATTAGGGTTTAGGATTTAGGGTTTATGGTTTATAGTTTAGGGTTTAATATTTGGGGTTTAGGGTTTAGTTCTAAGGGTTTAGGATTTAGGGTTTAGGGTTTAGGGTTTAGGGTTTATGGTTTAGGTTTTTTTATTTAGGTCTTAGGGTTTAAGATTTAGGGTAATGGATTACAATTTAGGGCAGGGTTTAGGTTTTAGTGTTTAGGATTTAGGGTTTAAGATTTATGGCTTATAGGTTAGGGGTTAGGGTATATGGGGTTTACAATTCAAGGTTTAGTTTTTTTGGTTTAGGGTTTATATTTTATGGTTTTGAGTTTATAGTTTAGGGTTTAGTAGTTAGAGTTTATGGTTTAGTGCACAAGGTTTAGGGTTTAGGTTTTAGTGATAAAATATTGGGGTTTATGGGGTTCATGATTCAAGGTTTAGTTTTTAGGGTTTAGGGTTTATGGTTTAGGTTTTTGTGTTTTGAGTTTAGGGTTTAATATTTATGGTTTATGGTTTAAGGTTTAGGGTTTAATATTTAGGGTTTAGGGTTTAGGGTTTAGGTTCAGGGTTTAAGGTTTAGGGCTAAAAGATTACAGTTTAGAGCTTTGGGTTTAGGGTTTAGGGTTTATTGTTTATGTCTAAAGGTTTAGGGTTTATGGGGTTTATGATTCAAGGTTTAGTTTTTAGGGTTTATGGTTTAGGGTTTAGGGTTTATTTTTTTAAAATTTAGGGATTATGATTTAGGTTTTAGGGTTTAGTGTTTAAGGTTTAGGGTTTACGGTTTAGGGTTTATGATTCCGCTTTTTATTTTTAGAGTTTAGGGTTTAGGTTTTAGAGATTAGAGTTTAGGGTTTAGGATTTACAGTTTAGGGTTTAAATAATATTGTTTATGGCTAAAGGTTTAGGGTTTATGGGGTTTACAATTCAAGGTTTAAATTTGAGGGTTTATGGTTTACAATTTAGGTTTAAGGTTTAAGGGTTTAAGGTTTATGATTTATGGTTTAGTGCTTTAAAGGTTTAGGGTTTGTGGGTTTACGATTCAAGGTTTATGGTTTAGGCCTAGGGTTTCAAGTATAAGGTTTAGTGTTTGTGATTTATGGTTTATGGTTTACGGTTTAGGATTTAATGTTTAGTTTTTATTGTTTTGGGTTTACAGCTTAGATTTTAGGTTTTAGGTCTCG
Source organism: Taxus wallichiana var. yunnanensis (assembly GCA_018340775.1). Classification (NCBI taxonomy): domain Eukaryota; kingdom Viridiplantae; phylum Streptophyta; class Pinopsida; order Cupressales; family Taxaceae; genus Taxus; species Taxus wallichiana. The sequence continues at coordinate 465,095 of CM031236.1, read as the reverse complement.
GGGTTTATGATGGGTTACTTGTATAGGGTTTAGGGTTTATGGTTTATGGATAAAGTTTTAGGGTTTACAATTTAGGGTTTAGGTCTCAGGGTTTAAGGGTAAGCACTAATGGATTATAGGTTAGGGCTTATGGTTTATGGTTTAGGGCTTAGGGATTAGGGTTTAGGGTTTAGGGTTTATGGAGTTTTGATTCAAGGTTTAGTTTTTAGGGTTTAGGGTTTAGGCTTCAGGGTTTAGGATTTAGACTTTAGGCTTTAGTGTTTAGGGTTTAGGATTTACAAGTTTAGGGTTTATGGTTTAGGATTTATGGGTTATTTTTTATGGTTTAGGGTTTAGGGTTTAGGATTTAGGGTTTAGGTCTTAGTGTTTAAGGTTCGGGGCTAAGGGATTATAGTTTAGGTTTTATGGTTTAGGGTTTAGGGATTATGGTTTAAGGCTAAATTTTTAGGGTTAATGGGGTTTATAATTCATTGTTTTTATTTTACATTTTAGGATTTATGGTTTATAATTTATGGTTTAGGGTTTAATATTTATTGTTTAGGGTTTAATGCTTAGGGTTTTGGGTTTAGCGTTTAGGTTTCATGGTTTAAGGTTTAGGTCTAAGGTATTAAAGTTTAGGTCTTAAGGTTTAGGGTTTAGGGTCTAGGGTTTATGGTTTAGGGGTAAAGGTTTAGTTTTTATAAGGTTTACGATTCAAGGTTTAATTTTAGGGTTTAGGGTTTACGATTTATGGTTTCATGTTTAGGGTTTAGGGTGTAGGATTTATGGTTTATGGTTTAATATTTATTGTTCAGGGTTTGGAGTTTAGTGCTCAAGGTTTAGGTTATTTTATTAGGGTTTAGGTCTCGGGGTTTAAGGTTTAGGGCTAACGGACTACATTTTAGGGCTTAGGGTTTAGGTTTTAGGGTTTAGGATTTATGGTGTAGGGGTAAAGGTTTTGGTTTTTATGATTTAAGGTTTAGTTATTAGGGTTTACGGTGTAGGATTTAGGGTTTAGGGTTTACAAATTATGGTTTATCCTTTACGAGTTTAGTGTATAATATTTAGGTTTAGGGTTTAAGGTTTAGTGCTTTAAGGGTTTAGGGTTTAGGTTTTAGGCTTTATGCTTTAATTTTTAGGGTTTAGGGTTTAGGGCTTAAGGTTTAGGGTTTACACTGGTTTATGTTTTAGGGCTAAAGATTTAGGGTTTATGGGGTTTACTTATCCAAGAATTGTTTTTAGTGTTTAGTGTTTAGGTTTTAGTTTTTAAGGTTTAGGATATATGGTTTATGGTTTACATTTTAGGGTTTAATATTTGGATTTTAGGGTTTAGGGTTTAGTGCTCGGTGTTTAGGATTTAGGGTTTACGGTTTATGGTTTAGGTATTAGGTCTCATTTTTTAAGGTTTAGGGCTAATGGATTACAGTTTAAGGCTTAAGGTTTAGGGTTTAGGGTTTAGGGTTTATGTCTTAGCGTTTAATGTTTAGGGCTAAGGGATTAAAGTTTAGGGCTTAGGTTTTTAGGTTTAGGGTTTAGGGTTTATGGATAATGGTTTATGGCTTAGGGCTAAAGGTTTATGGGATTTATGTTTCAAGGTTTAGTTATTACTGTTTAGGGTTTAGGGTTTAGGATTTAGGTTTAGGGTTTAAGGTTTAGGGTTTTACGGTTTAGGATTTATGGTTTATGGTTTATGGTTACGGTTTAATATTTAGGGTTTAGGGTTTAAGGTTTATTACTAAGGGTTTAGGGTATATGTTTTAGGCTTTAGGAGTTACGGTTTAGGGTTTAGGGTTAAGGTTTTACCTTTTAGGGTTTAGAGTTTAAGGCCTAGGGTTTAGGATTTATGTTTTATGGTTTAGGGTTTAGTGTTTAATATTTATGGCCTTAGGGTTTAAGGTTTAGTGCCAAGGGTTTAGGGTTTAGGATTTAGGCTTTAGTGGTTTAGGGTTGAGAGCTTACCTTTTAGGGTTTTGGTCTCGGGGATTAAGGTTTAGGATTAAGGGATTATAGTTTAGGGTGACAGTTTAGGGATTAGCATTTAGGGTTTTGAGTTTAGGGATTAGGGTTTAGGATTTTGGGTTTATGGTTTATTTTTAGGGTTTAATATTTGATGTTTAGGTTTAGGGTTTAGTTCTCGTGGTTTAGGATTTAAGGTTTAGGCCTAAGGTTTATGGTTTAGGTTTTGTGTTTATGTCTCAAAGGTTTTAAGGTTTAGGGATATTGGATTACGGTTTAGGGCTTAGGGTTTAGTGTTTAGTGTTTAGGGTTTAGGGTTTAGGGTTTAAGGTTTATGGTTTAGGTTTTAGGGTTTCAAGTTTAGGGTTTAAGATTTATGGTTTATGGATTACGGTTTAGGATGTAATATTTAGGGTTTAGGGTTTAGGTCTCGGTGTTTAAGGTTTAGTGCTAAGGGAGTACAGGTTAGGGCTTAGTGTTTAGGGTTTAGGGTTTAGGGAAAAATGTTTAGGGTTTATGGGGTTTATGATTCAAGGTTTATTTTTTAGGGTTTAGGGTTTAAATTTAGGGTTTGCGATTTATAGTATAGGGTTTAGTGTTTAGGGTTTAGAGTTTAGGGTTTATGATTCAAGGTTTTGTTTTTAGAGTTTAGGGTTTGGGGATTAGAGTTTAGGGTTTAGGATTTATGGTTTAGGGTTTGGGGTTTAGAGGTTATGGTTTAGAGCTAAAGGTTAAGGGTTTATGGGGTTTACGAATCAAGGTTTATTTTTTAGGGTTTAGGGTTAAGGGTTAAGGGTTTATGGTTTAGGGTTTAGGGTTTATTGTTTATGGTTTAGGGCTAAAGGTTTAGGATTTATGGGTTTTAAGATTCATTTTTAGGGTTTAGGGTTTAGGGTTTAGGGTTTAGTATAGGTTTTAGTGTTTATGATTTATTGTTTATTTTTTAGGGTTTAATGTTTAGGGTTCAAGGTTTAGGGTTTACGGTTTAACATTTAGGTTTTAGGTCTTAGGGTTTATGATGGATTACAATATAGGGATTAGGGTTTAGAGTTTAGGGTTTATGGTTTAGGGTAAAGGTTTAGGGTTTAGGTCTCGGCGTTTAATGGTTAGGACTAAGGTATTATAGTTTAGGGTTTATGGTGTTTTTGATTCAATATTTAGTTTTAAGGGTTTACGGTTTAGGGTTTAGGGTTTAGGGTTTTGAGTTAAGGGTCTAGGGCTTAGGGTTTAGGATTTATGGGTTATGGTTTAGGGTTTAGGCTTTAGGGTTTAGGTCTTAGGATTTATGGTTTTGGTCTCGTGGTTTAAGGTTTAGGGCTAATGGATTACAATTTAGGGATTAGGGTTTAGGGTTTAGTGTTTAGGGTTTAGGGTTTAGGGTTTATGGTTAGGGTTAAGTTATAAGTGGTTTACTGTTCAAAGTTTATTTTTTTGGGTTTATAGATTAGGGTTTAGGGTTTAGATTTTAGGGTTTCCAGTTTATGGTTTAGGGTTTAATATTTATGGTTTACGGTTTAGTGCTCAAGGGTTAGGGTTTAGTGCTTTGAAGTTTAGGGTTTAGGGTTTAGGTTTTAGGGCTAAGGGATTACATTTTAGGGCTTAATGTTCAAGGTTTATGGGGTTTATTATTCAAGGTTTAGTTTTTAGGGTTTAGGATTTAGGTTTATGGTCTAGGTTTAAGATTTATTGTTTATGGTTTACGCTTTACGTTTTAATATTTAGGGTTTAGGGTTTACGGTTTAATTTTATGGTTTAGGTCTCAAGGTTTAAGGTTTAGGGCTAAGGGATTATAGTTTAGGGCTTAGGGTTTAGGCTTTAGGGCTAAAGGTCCAGGGTTTAGGGTTTTTAATTTAGGGTTTAGCATTTAGGGTTTATTGTTTAGTGTTTAGGGTTCATAGTTTATGATTTAGGGTTTACGAATCAAGGTTTTATTTTTAGAATTTAGGGTTTAGGGTTTAGGGTCTAGGATTTAGTGTTTAGGGTTTAGGGTTTATGGTTTAGGGTTTAGAGTTCAGATTTTATGGTTTAGGGCTAAAGGTTCGGGGTTTATGGGGTTTATGATTCAAGGTTTAGTATTTGGGGTTTAGGGTTTATGGTTTCGGTTTATGGTTTAGGGATAAAGGGTTAGCGTTTATGTGTTTTACGATTCAAGGTTTAGTGTTTAGGGTTTCAAATATAGGATTTAGTGTTTATGATTTCTGGTTTATGGTTTATGGTTTAGGATTTAATGTTTAGGGTTTAAGGTTTCGGGTTTATGGTTTAGAGTTTAGGGTTTAGGTCTCATAGTTTATGATGGTTTACGGTATAGGGTTTAGGGTTTTTTGTTTATGGTTTATGTTTTAGGGCTAAAGGTTTAGGGTTTTGTTTTAGTCTTTAGGTCTCGGGGTTTAAGGTTTAGGACTAAGGGATTATAGTTTAGGGTTTAGGGATTATAGTTTAGGGTTTAGGTTTTATGGGGTTTTCAATTTAAGGTTTAGTTTTAGGCTTTAGGGTTTATGGTTTAGGGTTTAGGATTTAGGGTTTCAATTTAAGGGTTTACGTTTTAGGGTTTAGGATTTATGGGTTATGGTTTATGGTTTATGGTTGAATGTTTAGGTTTTAGGGTTTAGGTTTTAGAGTTTAAGTCTTAGTGTTTAAGGTTCGGGCTAAGGGATTATAGTTTAGGGTTTAGGGTTTAGTGTTTAGGGATTATGGTTTAAGGATAAATTTTTATGGATAATGGGGTTTACAATTCATGGTTTTTATTTTAGGGTTTACGGTTTAGGGTTTCATGTTTAGGGTTAAGGGTTTAGGATTTATGGTTTATAATTTATGGTTTATGGTTTAGGGTTTAGGGTTTAGGGTCTAGGGTTTATGGTTTAGGGCTAAAGGTTTAGGGTTTATAAGGTTTATGACTAAAGGTTTAGTTTTTAGGGTTTAGGGTTTAGGGTGTAGGATTTATAGTTTATTGTTTAAGGTTTAGGGTTTAATATTTATTGTTTTGGGTTTTGGGTTTAGTGCTCAAGGTTTAAGTTTTAGCTATTAGGGTTTATGATTTAGGTCTCGGGGTTTAATTTTTTTGTCTAAGGGACTACCGCTTAGGGCTTAGGGTTTAGGTTATAGGGTATAGGGTTTAGGCTTTAGGATTTATGGTTGAGGGGAAAAGGTTTACAGTGTTTATAATTCAAGGTTTAGTTATTAGGGTTTAGGGTTTAGGATTTAGGGTTTACGGTTTAGGGTTTAGGGTGTCGAATTTAGCGTTTAAGGGTTACAATTTATTGTTTATGGTTTAAAGTTTAGGATTTAATATTTACTGTCTAGGTTTTATTCTTTAGGCTTCGTGGTTTAGGGCATAGGATTTAGGATTTATGGTTTAGGACCAAAGGTTTATGGTTTATGGGGTTTATGATTCAAGGTTTAGTTTTTATTGTTTAGGGTTTCAAGGTTAGGGTTTAGGGTTTAGGATTTATGGTTTATGGTTTACATTTTAGGGTTTAGAGCTTAGGGTTTAGGGTTTAGGGTTTAGTTCTCGGGGTTTAAGGTTTATGGCTAAGGGATTAAAGTTTAGGGCTTACTACAACTTAGGGATTAGCATTTAGGGTTTTGAGTTTAGGATTAGGGTTTAGGATTTAGGGTTTAGGTTTTAGTGTTTAAGGTTCCAGGGCTAAGGGATTATAGTTTAGGTTTTATGGTTTAGGGTTTAGGGATTATGGTTTAAGGCTAAATTTTTAGGGTTAATGGGGTGTATAATTCATTGTTTTTATTTTACATTTAGGATTTATGGTTTATAATTTATGGTTTAGGGTTTAATATTTATTGTTTTGGTTTTAATTCTTAGGGTTTAGGGTTTAACGTTTAGGTTTCATGGTTTAAGGTTTAGGTCTAAGGTATTAAAGTTTAGGGCTTAGGGTTTAGGGTTTAGGGTCTAGGTTTATTTTTAGGGGTAATGGTTTAGTTTTTATAAGGTTTATGATTCAAGGTTTATTTTTATGGTTTAGGGTTTAGGATTTATGGTTTCAAGTTTAGGGTTTAGGGTGTAGGATTTATGGTTTATGGTTTAATATTTATTGTTCGGGGTTTGGAGTTTAGTGCTCAGGGTTTAGGTTTTTATTAGGGTTTAGGTCTCGGGGTTTAAGGTTTAGGGCTAACGAGACTACATTTTAGGGCTTAGGGTTTAGGTTTAAGGGTTTGGATTTATGGTGTAGGGGTAAAGGTTTTTGGTTTTTATGATTTAAGGTTTAGTTATTAGGGTTTACGATGTAGGATTTAGGGTTTAGGGTTTACAATTTATGGTTTATGCTTTACATGTTTAGTGTATAATATTTAGGGTTTAGAGTTTAAGGTTTAGTGCTAAGGGTTTAGGGTTTAGGTTTTAGGCTTTATGCTTCAATGTTTAGGGTTTAGGGTTTAGGGCTTAAGGTTTAGGGTTTAGGGTTTATGTTTTAGGGCTAAAGCTTTAGGGTTTATAGGGTTTACTATTCAAGAATTGTTTTTAGTGTTTAGTGTTTAGGTTTTAGTTTTTAAGGTTTAGGATATATGGTTTATGGTTTACATTTTAGGGTTTAATATTTTGATTTTAGGGTTTAGGGTTTAGTGCTCGGTGTTTAGGGTTTAGGGTTTACGGTTTATGGTTTAGGTATTAGGTCTCATTTTTTAAGGTTTAGGGCTAATGGATTACAGCTTAAGGCTTAAGGTTTAGGGTTTAGGGTTTAGGGTTTATGTCTTAGGGTTTAATGTTTAGGGCTAAGGGATTAAAGTTTAGGGCTTAGGTTTTTAGGTTTAGGGTTTAGGGTTTATGGATAATGGTTTATAGGCTTAGGGCTAAAGGTTTATGGGATTTATGATTCAAGGTTTAGTTATTAGTGTTTAGGGTTTAGGGTTTAGGATTTAGGGTTTAGGGTTTAGGATTTATGGTTTATGGTTTAAGATTTATGGTTTATGGTTTAATATTTAGGGTTTAGGGTTTAAGGTTTATTGCTTAAGGGTTTAGGGTATATGTTTTAGGCTTTAGGAGTTACGGTTTAGGGTTTAGGGTTAAGGGTTTACCTTTTAGGGTTTAGAGCTTAAGGTTTAGGGTTTAGGCTTTATGGTTTATGGTTTAGGGTTTAGGTTTAATATTTATGGTTTAGGGTTTAAGGTTTAGTGCTTAAGGTTTTAGGGTTTAGGATTTAGGCTTTAGGAATTAGGGTTTAGGGTTTAGGGTTTAGGGTTTACCTTTTAGGGTTTAGTCTCGGGGATTAAGGTTTAGGGTTAAGGGATTATAGTTTAGGGGCTAGCATTTAGGGTTTTTAGTTTAGGGATTAGGGTTTAGGATTTTGGGTATATGGTTTATTGTTTAGGGTTTAATATTTGAGGTTTAGGTTTAGGGTTTAGTTTTTGGGGTTTAGGATTTAAGGTTTAGGGTTTAGGTTTTCAGGGTTTATGTCTCGGTTTTTAAGGTTTAGGGCTATTGGATTATAGTTTAGGGCTTAGGGTTTAGGGTTTAGGGTTTAATGTTTATGGTTTAGGTTTTAGGGTTTCAGTTTATTTTTAAGATTTATGGTTTATGGATTATGGTTTAGGATGTAATATTTAGGGTTTACGGTTTAGGTCTCGGGGTTTATTGTTTAGGGCTAAGGGAGTAAAGGTTAGGGCTTAGTGTTTAGGGTTTAGGGTTTATGGAATTTATGATTCAAGGTTTAGTTTTTAGGGTGTAGGGTTTCAAATTTAGGGTTTGTGATTTATAGTATAGGGTTTAGTGTTTAGGGTTTAGAGTTTAGGGTTTATGATTCAAGGTTTTGTTTTTAGAGTTTAGGGTTTAGTGTTTAGAGTTTAGGGTTTAGGATTTATGGTTTAGGGTTTAGGGTTTAGAGTTTATGGTTTAGGGCTAAAGGTTAAGGGTTTATGGGGTTTACGAATCAAGGTTTATTTTTAGGGTTAAGGGTTAAGGGTTTAGGGTTTAGGGTTTAGGGTTTAGGGTTTATTATTTATGGTTTAGGGCTAAAGTTTTAGGATTTATGGGTTTTAAGATTCATTTTTAGGGTTTAGGGTTTAGGGTTTAGGGTTTCAAGTATAGGTTTTACTTTTTATGATTTCTGATTTATTTTTAGGGTTTAATGTTTAGGGTTCAAGGTTTAGGGTTTATGGTTTAACATTTAGGTTTTCGGTCTTAGGGTTTATGATGGATTACAATATAGGGTTTAGGGTTTAGAGTTTAGGTTTCATGGTTTAGGGTAAGGTTTAGGGTTTAGGTCTCGGCGTTTAATGGTTAGGACTAAGGTATTATAGTTTAGGGTTTAGTGTTTAGGGTTTATGGGGTGTTTGATTCAAGGTTTAGTTTTAAGGGTTTAAAGTTTACGGTTTAGGGTTTAGGGTTTAGGGTTTAGGGTTTTGAGTTAATGGTCTAGGGCTTAGGGTTTAGGATTTATGGGTTATGGTTTAGGGTTTAATGTTTAGGGTTTAGGTCTTAGGGTTTATGGTTTAGGTCTCGTGGTTTAAGGTATAGGGCTAATGGATTACAATTTAGGGCTTAGGTTTAGGGTTTAGTGTTTAGGGTTTAGGGTTTAGGGTTTATGGGTTAGGGGTTAAGGTATAAGCGGTTTACGGTTCAAAGTTTATGTTTTTGGTTTATAGTTTAGTGTTTAGGGTTTATATTTTAGGGTTTCAGGTTTATGGTTTAAGGTTTAATATTTAGGGTTTACGGTTTAGTGCTCAAGGGTTGGGGTTTAGTGCTAAAGTTTAGGGTTTAGGGTTTAGGTTTTAGGGCTAAGGGATTACATTTTAGGGCTTAAGGTTCGGGGTTTATGGGGTTTATTATTCAAGGTTTAGTTTTTAGGGTTTAGGATTTAGGTTTATGTTTTAGGGTTTAAGATTTATTATTTATGGTTTACTGATTTACGTTTTAATATTTAGGGTTTAGGGTTTACGATTTAATTTTTATGGTTTAGGTCTCAAGGTTTAAGGTTTAGGGCTAAGGGATTATAGTTTAGGGCTTAGAGTTTAGGCTTTAGGGCTAAAGGTCCAGGGGTTTATGGGGTTTACGATTCAAGGTTTAGTTTTAAGGGTTTATGGTTTTGAATTTAGGGTTTAGCATTTAGGGTTTATTGTTTAGTGTTTGGGGTTCATAGTTTAGGATTTAGGGTTTACGAATCAAGGTTTTATTTTTAGAATTTAGGGTTTAGGGTTTGGGGTCTAGGATTTAGTGTTTAGGGTTTAGGGTTTATGGTTTAGGGTTTAGAGTTTAGATTTGATGGTTTAGGGCTAAAGGTTCGGGGTTTATGGGGTTTATGATTCAAGGTTTAGTTTTTGGGGTTTAGGGTTTAGGGTTTGGTTTATGGTTTAGGGATAAAGGGTTAGGGTTTATGGATTTTACGATTCTGGGTTTAGGGTTTCAAATATAGGATTTAGTGTTTATGATTTCTTGTTTATGGTTTAGGATTTAATGTTTAGGGTTTAAGGTTTCGGGTTTATGGTTTAGAGTTTAGCGTTTAGGTCTCATAGTTTATGATGGTTTACAGATGATAGGGATTAGGGTTTTGTGTTTATGGTTTATGTTTTAGGGATAAAGGTTTAGGGTTTAGGTTTTAGTCTTTAGGTCTCGGTGGTTTAAGGTTTAGGACTAAGGGATTATAGTTTAGGGTTTAGGGATTATAGTTTAGGGTTTAGGGTTTAGGGTTTTGAGTTTAGGGATTAGGGTTTAGGATTTAGGGTTTATGGTTTATAGTTTAGGGTTTAATATTTGGGGTTTAGGGTTTAGTTCTAAGGGTTTATGATTAAGGGTTTAGGGTTTAAGATTTAGGGGTAATGGATTACAATTTAGGGCTTAGGGTTTAGGTTTTAGTGTTTAGGATTCGGGGTTTAAGATTTATGGCTTATAGGTTAGGGGTTAGGGTATATGGGGTTTACAATTCAAGGTTTAGTTTTTGGGTTTAGGGTTTATATTTTATGGTTTTGAGTTTATAGTTTAGGGTTTAGTAGTTAGAGTTTACGGTTTAGTGCACAAGGTGGTTTAGGGTTTAGGTTTTAGGGATAAAATATTGGGGTTTATGGGGTTTATGATTCAAGGTTTAGTTTTTAGGGTTTAGGGTTTATGGTTTAGGTTTTTGTGTTTTTATTTTAGGGTTTAATATTTATGGTTTATGGTTTAAGGTTTAGGATTTAATATTTAGGGTTTAGGGTTTAGGGTTTAGGTTCGGGGTTTAAGGTTTAGGGCTAAAAGATTACGAGTTTAGGGCTTTGGGTTTAGGGTTTAGGGTTTATCGTTTATGTCTAAATGTTTAGGGTTTATGGGGTTTATGATTCAAGGTTTAGTTTTTAGGGTTTATGGTTTAGGGTTTAGGGTTTATTTTTTCAAATTTAGGGATTATGATTTAGGTTTTAGGGTTTAGTGTTTAAGGTTTAGGGTTTACGGTTTAGGGTTTATGATTCCCGGGTTTTGTTTTAGAGTTTACGGTTTAGGTTTTAGAGATTAGAGTTTAGGGTTTAGGATTTACGGTTTAGGGTTTAAATAATATGGTTTATGGCTAAAGGTTTAGGGTTTATGGGGTTTACAATTCAAGGTTTAAATTTGAGGGTTTAGGGTTTACAATTTAGGTTTAAGGTTTAAGGGTTTAAGGTTTATGGTTTATGGTTTAGTGCTTTTAAAGGTTTAGGGTTTGTGGGTTTTACGATTCAGGTTTATGGTTTAGGGTTTAGGGTTTCAAGTATAAGGTTTAGTGTTTGTGATTTATGGTTTATGGTTTACGGTTTAGGATTTAATGTTTAGTTTTTATTGTTTTGGGTTTACGAGTTTAGATTTTAGGGTTTAGGTATCGGGGTTTATGATGGGTTCTGTATAGGGTTTAGGGTTTATGGTTTATGGATAAATTTTAGGGTTTACAATTTAGGGTTCAGGTCTCGGGGTTTAAGGGTTAGGACTAATGGATTATAGGTTAGGGCTTAGGGTTTATGGTTTAGGGCTTAGGGATTAGGTTTTAGGATTTAGGGTTTATGGAGTTTTGATTCAAGGTTTAGTTTTTAGGGTTTAGGGTTTAGGCTTCGTGGTTTAGGATTTAGACTTTAGGCTTTAGTGTTTAGGGTTTAGGATTTACAAGTTTAGGGTTTATGGTTTAGGATTTATGGGTTATTTTTTATGGTTTAGGGTTTAATGTTTAGGGTTTAGGCTTTATGATTTAGGGTTTAGGTCTTAGTGTTTAAGGTTCGGGGCTAAGGGATTATAGTTTAGGGTTTAGGGATTATGGTTTAAGGCTAAATTTTTAGGGTTAATGGGGTTTATAATTCATTGTTTTTATTTTACTGATTTAGGATTTATGGTTTATAATTTATGGTTTAGGGTTTAATATTTATTGTTTAGGGTTTAATGCTTAGGGTTTAGGGTTTAGCGTTTAGGTTTCATGGTTTAAGGTTTAGGTCTAAGTTTTTAAAGTTTAGGGCTTAGGGTTTAGGGTTTAGGGGTCTAGGGTTTATGGTTTAGGGGTAAAGGTTTCGTTTTATAAGGTTTACGATTCAAGGTTTATTTTTAGGGTTTAGGGTTTACGATTTATGGTTTCATGTTTAGGGTTTAGGGTGTAGGATTTATGGTTTATGGTTTAATATTTATTGTTCGGGGTTTGGAGTTTAGTGCTCGGGGTTTAGATTATTTTATTAGGGTTTAGGTCTCGGGGTTTAAGGTTTAGGGCTATCGGACTACATTTTAGGGCTTAGGGTTTAGGTTTTAGGGTTTAGGATTTATGGTGTAGGGGTAAACGTTTTTGGTTTTTATGATTTAAGGTTTAGTTATTAGGGTTTACGGTGTAGGATTTAGGGTTTAGGGTTTACATTTATGGTTTATCCTTTACGAGTTTAGTGTATAATATTTAGGGTTTAGGGTTTAAGGTTTAGTGCTAAGGGTTTAGGGTTTAGGTTTTAGGCTTTATGCTTCAATTTTTAGGGTTTAGGGTTTAGGGCTTAAGGTTTATAGGGTTGAGGGTTTATGTTTTAGGGCTAAAGATTTAGGGTTTATGGGGTTTACGATCCAAGAATTGTTTTTAGTGTTTAGTGTTTAGATTTTAGTTTTTAAGGTTTAGGATATATGGTTTATGGTTTACATTTTAGGGTTTAATATTTGGATTTTAGGGTTTAGGGTTTAGTGCTCGGTGTTTAGGATTTAGGGTTTACGGTTTATTGTTTAGGTATTAGGTCTCATTTTTAAGGTTTAGGGCTAATGGATTACGGTTTTAAAGCTTAAGTTTTAGGGTTTAGGGTTTAGGGTTTAGGGTTTATGTCTTAGCGTTTAATGTTTAGGGCTAAGGGATTAAAGTTTAGGGCTTAGGTTTTTAGGTTTAGGGTTTAGGGTTTATGGATAATGGTTTATGGCTTAGGGCTAAAGGTTTATGGGATTTATGATTCAAGGTTTAGTTATTAGTGTTTAGGTTTTAGGGATTAGGATTTAGGGTTTAGGGTTTAAGGTTTAGGGTTTATGGTTTAGGATTTATGGTTTAGGATTTATGGTTTAGGGTTTAATATTTAGGGTTTAGGGTTTAAGGTTTATTACTAAGGGTTTAGGATATATGTTTTAGGCTTTAGGAGTTACGGTTTAGGGTTTAGGGTTAAGGTTTTACCTTTTAGGGTTTAGAGTTTAAGGTTTAGGGTTTAGGCTTTATGGTTTATGTTTTAGGGTTTAGGGTTTAATATTTATGGTTTAGGGTTTAAGGTTTAGTGCTAAGGGTTTAGGGTTTATGTTTTAGGCTTTAGGAATTAGGGTTTAGGATTTAGAGTTTACCTTTTAGGTTTTGGTCTCGGGATTAAGGTTTAGGGTTAAGGGATTATAGTTTAGAATGTGACAGGTTTAGGGATTAGGATTTAGGGTTTTGAGTTTAGGGATTAGGGTTTAGGATTTTGGTTTATGGTTTATTTTTTAGGGTTTAATATTTGAGGTTTAGGTTTAGGGTTTAGTTCTCGGGGTTTAGGATTTAAGGTTTATTGTTTAAGGTTTATGGTTTAGGTTTTCGGGTTTATGTCTCGGTGTTTAAGGTTTAGGGCTATTGGATTACAGCCTTTAGGGCTTAGGGTTTAGGGTTTAGGGTTTAGGGTTTAAGGTTTATGGTTTATGTTTTAGGGTTTCGAGTTTAGGGTTTAAGATTTATGGTTTATGGATTACGGTTTAGGATGTAATATTTAGGGTTTAGGGTTTAGGTCTCGGTGTTTAGGGTTTATGGCTAAGGGAGTTTAATGCTTAGTGTTTAGTGTTTAGGGTTTTGTTTAGGGTTTATGGGGTTTAGGATTTCAAATAGTTTTTAGGGTTTAGGGTTTAGGGTTTCAAATTTAGGGTTTATTTACTGATATAGGGTTTAGTGTTTAGGGTTTAGAGTTTAGGGTTTATGATTCAAGTTTTTGTTTTTAGAGTTTAGGGTTTAGGGTTTAGAGTTTAGGTTTTTGAGATTAGAGTTTATGGTTTAGGTTTTATGGTTTAGGGTTTAGGGTTTAGAGTTTATGGTTTAGGGAAACGTTAAGGGTTTATGGGGTTTACGAATCAAGGTTTATTTTTTAGGGTTTAGGGTTAAGGCTTAAGGGTTTATGGTTTAGGGTTTAGGGTTTAGGTTTATTGTTTATGGTTTAGGGCTAAAGGTTTAGGATTTATGGGTTTTAAGATTCATTTTTAGGGCTTAGGGTTAAGGGTTTAGGGTTTGAGTATAGGTTTTAGTGTTTATGATTTATGGTTTATTTTTAGGGTTTAATGGGGTTCAAGGTTTAGGGTTTACGGTTTAACATTTAGGTTTTAGGTCTTAGAGTTTATGATGGATTACAATATAGGGTTTAGGGTTTAGAGTTTAGGGTTTATGGTTTAGGGGTAAAGGTTTAGGGTTTAGGTCTCGGCGTTTAATGGTTAGGACTAAGGTATTATAGTTTAGGGTTTATGGGGTTTTGATTCAAGTTTTAGTTTTAAGGGTTTACGGTTTACGGTTTACGGTTTAGGGTTTAGGATTCGGGGTTTTGAGTTAAGGGTCTAGGGCTTAGGGTTTAGGATTTATGGGTTATGGTTTAGGGTTTAATGTTTAGGGTTTAGGCTTTAGGGTTTAGGTCTTAGGGTTTATGGTTTGGGTCTCGGGGTTTAAGGTTTAGGGCTAATGGATTACAATTTAGGGCTTAGGGTTTAGGGTTTAGTGTTTAAGGTTTAGGGTTTATGGGTTAGGGGTTAAGGTATAAGTGGTTTATGGTTCAAAGTTTATTTTTTTGGGTTTATAGTTTAGGGTTTAGGGTTTAGATTTTAGGGTTTCCAGGTTTATGGTTTAGTGTTTAATATTTAGGGTTTACGGTTTAGTGCTTAAGGGTTAGGGTTTATTGCTAAAGTTTAGGGTTTAGGGTTTAGGTTTTAGGGCTAAGGGATTACATTTTAGGTCTTAGTGTTCAGGGTTTATGGGGTTTATTATTCAAGGTTTAGTTTTTAGGGTTTAGGATTTAGGTTTATGGTCTAGGGTTTAAGATTTATTGTTTATGGTTTACGATTTACATTTTAATATTTAGGGTTTAGGGTTTACGGTTTAATTTTTATGGTTAAGGTATCAAGGTTTAAGGTTTAGGGCTTAGGGTTTAGGCTTTAAGGCTAAAGGTCCAGGGTTTATGGGGTTTATGATTCAAGGTTTAGTTTTCGGGTTTAGGGTTTAGGGTTTTTAATTTAGGGTTTAGCATTTAGGGTTTATTGTTTAGTGTTTAGGGTTCATAGTTTAGGATTTAGGGTTTACAAATCAAGGTTTATTTTTAGAATTTAGGGTTTAGGGTTTAGGGTCTAGGATTTAGTGTTTAGGGTTTAGGGTTTATGGTTTAGGGTTTAGAGTTTAGATTTTATGGTTTAGGGCCAAAGGTTCGGGGTTTATGGGGTTTATGATTCAAGGTTTAGTTTTTGGTGTTTAGGGTTTAGGGTTTCTGGTTTATGGTTTAGGGATAAAGGGTTAGGGTTTATGGGTTTTACGATTCGAGGTTTAGGGTTTCGGGTTTCAAATATAGAATTTAGTGTTTATGATTTCTGGTTTATGGTTTAGGATTTAATGTTTAGGATTTAAGGTTTGGGTTTATGCTTTAGAGTTTAGGGTTTAGGTCTCATAGTTTATGATGGTTTACAGTATAGGGTTTAGGGTTTTGTGTTTATGGTTTATGTTTTACTGGCTAAAGGTTTAGGGTTTAGGTTTGATGTTTAGGTCTCGGGGTTTAAGGTTTAGGACTAAGGGATTATAGTTTAGGGTTTAGGGATTATAGTTTAGGGTTTAGGGTTTATGGGGTTTTGAATTTAAGGTTTTGTTTTAGGGTTTATGGTTTATGGTTTAGGGTTTAGGATTTAGGGTTTCAATTTTAGGGTTTAGGATTTATGGGTTATGGTTTATGGTTTATGGTTTAATGTTTACCGTTTAGGGTTTAGGTTTTAGAGTTTAAGTCTTAGTGTTTAAGGTTCGGGCTTAGGGATTATAGTTTAGGGTTTAGGGTTTAGTGTTTAGGGATTATGGTTTAAGGATAAATTTTTAGGGATAATGGGATTTACAATTCATGGTTTTTATTTTAGGTTTTACGTTTTAGGGTTAAGGGTTTAGGATTTATGGTTTATAATTTATGGTTTAGGGTTTAGGGTTTAGGGTTTAGGGTCTAGGGTTTATGGTTTTTAGGGCTAAAGGTTTAGGGTTTATAAGGTTTATGACTAAAGGTTTAGGTTTTAGGGTTTAGGTTTAGGGTGTAGGATTTATGGTTTATTGTTTAAGGTTTAGGGTTTAATATTTATTGTTAAGGGTTTGGGGTTTAGCACTCAAGGTTTATGTTTTAGCAATTAGGGTTTAGGATTTAGGGTTTAATTTTTTTGTCTAAGGGACTACTTTTTTTAGGGCTTAGGGTTTAGGGTATAGGGTATAGGGTTTAGGGTTTAGGATTTATGGTTGAGGAAAAGGTTTACAGTGTTTATAATTCAAGGTTTAGTTATTAGGGTTTAGGGTTTATGGTTTATGGTTTAGGGTGTCGACTTTAGCGTTTAAGGGTTACGATTTATGGTTTATGGTTTAAAGTTTAGGATTTAATATTTACTGAGTTTAGGTTTTATTCTTTAGGATTCGGGGTTTAGGGCATAGGGTTTAGGATTTATGGTTTAGGACCAAAGGTTTATGGTTTATGGGGTTTGTGATTCAAGGTTTAGTTTTGATTGTTTAGGGTTTCAAGGTTA
This sequence comes from Taxus wallichiana var. yunnanensis, assembly GCA_018340775.1. NCBI lineage: Eukaryota > Viridiplantae > Streptophyta > Pinopsida > Cupressales > Taxaceae > Taxus > Taxus wallichiana. The sequence goes on along the minus strand of CM031236.1, from coordinate 449,026 downwards.
GGGTTTAGGGTTTAGGATTTATGGTTTATGGTTTACATTTTAGGGTTTAGGGCTTAGGGCTTAGGGTTTAGGGTTTAGTTCTCGGGGTTTAAGGTTTATGGCTAAGGGATTAAAGTTTAGGGCTTACAGTTTAGGGATTAGCATTTAGGGTTTTGAGTTTAGGATTAGGGTTTAGGATTTAGGGTTTAGGTTTCGGTGTTTAAGGTTCGGGGTTAAGGGATTATAGTTTAGGTTTTATGGTTTAGGGTTTAGGGATTATGGTTTAAGGCTAAATTTTTAGGCTTAATTGGGTTTATAATTCATTGTTTTTATTTTTACTGAGTTTAGGATTTATGGTTTATAATTTATGGTTTAGGGTTTAATATTTATTGTTTAGGTTTTAATTCTTAGGGTTTAGGGTTTAGCGTTTAGGTTTCATATTTTAAGGTTTAGGTCTAAGGTATTAAAGTTTAGGGCTTAGGGTTTAGGGTTTAGGGTCTAGGGTTTTTTTATTTGTAAAGGTTTAGTTTTTATAAGGTTTATGATTCAAGGTTTATTTTTAGGGTTTAGTGTTTAGGATTTATGGTTTCAAGTTTAGGGTTTAGGGTTTAGGGTGTAGGATTTATGGTTTATGGTTTAATATTTATTATTCGGGTTTGGAGTTTAGTGCTCGGGGTTTAGGTTTTTATTAGGGTTTAGGTCTCAAGGTTTAAGGTTTAGGGCTAACGGACTACATTTAGGGCTTAGGGTTTAGGTTTAAGGGTTTAGGATTTATGGTGTAGGGGTAAAGGTTTTTGGTTTTTATGATTTAAGGTTTAGTTATTAGGGTTTATGGTGTAGGATTTAGGGTTTAGGGTTTACAATTTATGGTTTATGATTTACAGTTTAGTGTATAATATTTAGGGTTTAGAGTTTAAGGTTTAGTGCTAAGGGTTTAGGGTTTAGGTATTAGGCTTTATGCTTCAATGTTTAGGGTTTAGGGTTTAGGGCTTAAGGTTTAGGGTTTAGGGTTTATGTTTTAGGGCTAAAGCTTTAGGGTTTATGGGGTTTACTGATTCAAGAATTGTTTTTTAGTGTTTAGTGTTTAGGTTTTAGTTTTTAAGGTTTAGGATATATGGTTTATGGTTTACATTTTAGGGTTTAATATTTGGATTTTAGGGTTTAGGGTTTAGTTCTCAGTGTTTAGGGTTTAGGGTTTACGGTTTATGGTTTAGGTATTAGGTCTCATTTTTAAGGTTTAGGGCTAATGGATTACAGTTTAAGGCTTAAGGTTTAGGGTTTAAGGTTTAGGGTTTATGTCTTAGCGTTTAATGTTTAGGGCTAAGGGATTAAATTTTAGGGCTTAGGTTTTTAGGTTTAGGGTTTAGGGTTTATGGATAATGGTTTATGGCTTAGGGCTAAAGGTTTATGGGATTTATGATTCAAGGTTTAGTTATTAGTGTTTAGGGTTTAGGGTTTAGGATTTATGGTTTAGGGTTTAAGGTTTAGGGTTTATGGTTTAGGATTTATGGTTTATGGTTTATGGTTTATAGTTTAATATTTAGGGTTTAGGGTTTAAGGTTTATTGCTAAGGGTTTAGGGTATATATTTTAGGCTTTAGGAGTTACGGTTTAGGGTTTAGGGTTAAGGGTTTACCTTTTAGGGTTTAGAGTTTAAGGTTTAGGGTTTAGGCTTTATGGTTTATGGTTTAGGTTTAATATTTATGGTTTAGGGTTTAAGGTTTAGTGCTAAGGGTTTAGGGTTTAGGATTTAGGCTTTAGGAATTAGGGTTTAGGGTTTAGGGTTTAGGGTTGACCTTTTAGGGTTTTGGTCTCGGGGATTAAGGTTTAGGGTTAAGGGATTATAGTTTAGGGGCTAGCATTTAGGGTTTTGAGTTTAGGGATTACGGTTTAGGATTTTGGGTTTATGGTTTATTGTTTAGTGTTTAATATTTGAGGTTTAGGTTTAGGGTTTAGTTTTGGGGTTTAGGATTTAAGGTTTAGGGTTTAGATTTTCAGGTTTATGTCTCGGTGTTTAAGGTTTAGGGCTATTGGATTACAGTTTAAGGCTTAGGGTTTAGGGTTTAGTGTTTAGGGTTTAGGGTTTAGGGTTTAAGGTTTATGGTTTAGGTTTTAGGGTTTGAGTTTAGGGTTTAAGATTTATGGTTTATGGATTACGGTTTAGGATGTAATATTTAGGGTTTACGGTTTAGATCTTAGTGTTTATGGTTTAGGGCTAAGGGAATAAAGGTTAGGGCTTAGTGTTTAGGGTTTAGGGTTTAGGGAAAAATGTTTAGGGTTTATGGAATTTATGATTCAAGGTTTAGTTTTTAGGGTTTAGGGTTTAGGGTTTCAAATTTAGGGTTTGCGATTTATAGTATAGGGTTTAGAGTTTAGGGTTTATGATTCAAGGTTTTGTTTTTAGAGTTTATGGTTTAGGGTTTAGAGTTTAGGGTTTTGAGATTAGAGTATAGGGTTTAGGATTTATGGTTTATGGTTTAGGGTTTAGAGTTTATGGTTTAGGGCTAAAGGTTAAGGGTTTATGGGGTTTACGAATCAAGGTTTATTTTTAGGGTTTAGGATTAAGGGTTTAGGGTTTAGGGTTTAGGGTTTATTATTTATGGTTTAGGGCTAAATTTTTATTATTTATGGGTTTTAAGATTCTTTTTTAGGGTTTAGGGTTTCAAGTATAGGTTTTAGTGTTTATGATTTATGGCTTATTTTTAGGGTTTAATGTTTAGGGTTGAGGTTTAGGGTTTACGGTTTAACATTTAGGTTTTATGTCTTAGGGTTTATGATGGATTACAATATAGGGTTTAGGGTTTAGGGTTTTTGGTTTAGGGGTAAAGGTTTAGGGTTTAGGTCTCGGCATTTAATGGTTAGGACTAAGGTATTATAGTTTAAGGTTTAGTGTTTAGGGTTTATGGGGTTTTTGATTCAAGGTTTAGTTTTAAGGGTTTACGGTTTAGGGTTTACGGTTTAGGGTTTAGGGTTTAGGGTTTTGAGTTAAGGGTCTAGGGCTTAAGGTTTAGGATTTATGGGTTATGGTTTAGGGTTTAATGTTTAGGGTTTAGGCTTTAGGGTTTAGGTCTTAGGGTTTATGGTTTAGGTCTCGGGATTTAAGGTTTAGGGCTAATGGATTACAATTTAGGGCTTAGGGTTTAGGGTTTTGTGTTTAGGGTTTAGGGTTTAGGATTTATGGGTTAGGGGTTAAGGTATAAGTGGTTTACGGTTCAAAGTTTATTTTTGGGTTTATAGTTTAGTGTTTAGGGTTTAGATTTTAGGTTTTCCAGGTTTATGGTTTAGGGTTTACGGTTTAGTGCTCAAGGGTTAGGGTTTAGTGCTAAAGTTTAGGGTTTAGGGTTTAGGTTTTAGGGCTAAGGGATTACATTTTAGGGCTTAGGGTTCATGGTTTATGGGGTTTATTATTCAAGGTTTAGTTTTTAATGTTTAGGATTTAGGTTTATGGTCTAGGGTTTAAGATTTATTGTTTATGGTTTACGAGTTACGTTTTAATATTTAGGGTTTAGGGTTTACGCTTAATTTTTATGCTTTAGGTCTCAAGGTTTAAGGTTTAGGGCTAAGGGATTATAGTTTAGGGCTTAGGGTTTAGGCTTTAGGGCTAAAGGTCCAGGGGTTTATGGGGTTTACGATTCAAGGTTTAGTTTTAAGGGTTTAGGGTTTTGAATTTAGGGTTTAGCATTTAGGGTTTATTGTTTAGTGTTTAGGGTTCATAGTTTAGGATTTAGGGTTTACGAATCAAGGTTTTATTTTTAGAATTTAGGGTTTAGGGTTTAGGGTCTAGGATTTAGTGTTTAGGGTTTAGGGTTTATGGTTTAGGGTTTAGAGTTTAGAGTTCATGGTTTAGGGCTAAAGGTTCGGGGTTTATGGGGTTTATGATTCAAGGTTTAGTTTTTGGGGTTTAGGGTATATGGTTTCGGTTTATGGTTTAGGGATAAAGGGTTAGGGTTTTATGGGTTTTACGATTCAAGGTTTAGTGTTTAGGGTTTCAAATATAGGATTTAGTGTTTAAGATTTCTGGTTTATGGTTTAGGATGGTTTACGAGTATAGGGATTAGGGTTTTGTGTTTATGGTTTATGTTTTAGGGCTAAAGGTTTAGGGTTTAGGTTTTAGTCTTTAGGTCTCGGGGTTTAAGGTTTAGGACTAAGGGATTATAGTTTAGGGTTTAGGGATTATAGTTTAGGGTTTAGGGTTTATGGGGTTTTTAATTCAAGGTTTAGTTTTAGGGTTTAGGGTTTATAGTTTATGGTTTAGGGTTTAGGATTTAGGGTTTCAATTTTAGGGTTTAGGTTTTAGGGTTTAGGATTTATGTGTTATGGTTTATGGTTTAGGGTTTAATGTTTAGGGTTTAGGGTTTAGGTTTTAGAGTTTAAGTCTTTGTGTTTAGGTTCGGGGCTAAGGGATTATAGTTTAGGGTTTAGGGTTTAGTGTTTAGGGATTATGGTTTAAGGATAAATTTTTAGGGATAATGGGGTTTACAATTCATGGTTTTTATTTTAGGGTTTAGGGTTTAGGGTTTCATGTTTAGTGTTAAGGGTTTAGGATTTATGGTTTAGGGTTTATGGTTTAGGGTCTAGGGTTTATGGTTTAGGGCTAAAGGTTTAGGGTTTATAAGGTTTATGACTATAGGTTTAGTTTTTAGGGTTTAGGGTTAGGGTGTAGGATTTATGGTTTATTGTTTAAGGTTTAGGGTTTAATATTTATTGTTAAGGGTTTGGGGTTTAGCGCTCAAGGTTTAAGTTTTAGCAATTAGGGTTTAGGATTTAGGGTTTAGGTCTCGGGGTTTAATTTTTTGTTTTAGGGACTAATGTTTATGGCTTAGGGTTTAGGGTTTATGGTTTTAGATTTATGGTTGAGGAAAAGGTTTACGGTGTTTATAATTCAAGGTTTAGTTATTAGGGTTTAGGGTTTAGGATTTAGGGTTTACGGTTTGTGGTTTAGGGTGTCGGCTTTAGCATTTAAGGGTTACGATTTATGGTTTATGGTTTAAAGTTTAGAATTTAATATTTACACATTAGGGATTTATTCTTTAGGCTTCGGGTTTAGGGCATAGGGTTTAGGATTTATGGTTTAGGACCAAAGGTTTATGATTTATGGGGTTTATGATTCAAGGTTTAGTTTTTATTGTTTAGGGTTTCAGTTAGGGTTTAGGGTTTAGGATTTATGGTTTATGGTTTACATTTTAGGGTTTAGGGTTTAGGGTTTAGGTCTCGGGGTTTAAGGTTTAGGGCTAAGGGATTAAAGTTTAGGACTTAGGGCTTGTGTTTTTGGGTTTAGGGTTTAGGGTTTAGGTATTATGGTTTATTTCTTAGGGCTAAATGTTTATGGGTTTTATGATTCAAGGTTTAGGGTTTAGGGTTTAAGGTTTAGGGCTAAGGAATTAATGTTTAGGGCTTAGGGCTTGTGTTTTTGGGTTTAGGGTTTAGGGTTTAGGGTTTAGGTATTAGGGTTTATTTCTTTGGGATAAATGTTTATGGGTTTTATGATTCAAGGTTTAGGGTTTAGGGTTAAGGATTTAGGGTTTAGGGTTTAATGTTTAGGGTTTAGGGTTTTGGGTTTTGGGTTTAGGGTTTAAGATTTATGGTTTATGGTTTACGGTGTAGAGTTTAATATTTAGGGTGTTGGGTTTAAGGTTTAGTTTTAAGGGTTTAGGTTTTTTTGTTTTAGGGTTTAGGGTTTAAGGTTTAGGGTTTAGTGATTAGTCTTTAAGGGATTACGGTTTAGGTTTTTTTTTTTAGGGTTTCATGTTTAGGGTTTAGGGTTTTGAATTTATGGATTAGGGTTTAGGATTTAGGGTTTGTGGTTTACAGTTTAGGGTTTAATATTGAGGGTTTAGGGTTTAGTTCTCGGGGTTTGGGAAATAGGGTTTAGGGTTTATGGTTTAGGTTTTCGGATTTATGTATTAGGGTTTAATATTTAGGGATAATGGATTACAGTTTAGGGCTTAAGGTTTAGTTTCAGTGTTTATGATTTAGGGTTTAATATTTAGGGGTTAGGGTATATGGGGTTTATGACTCTAGGTTTAGTTTTTTGGGTTTGGGGTTATAGGGTTCAGGGTTTAGGGTTTAAGGTTTAGATTTTAGGGTTTTGAGTTTAAAGTTTTGTGTTTAATATTTAGTGTTTAGGGTTTAGTTTTCAAGTTTTAGGGTTTAGGGTTTAGGGTTTAGGTCTCGGGGTTTAATCTTTAGGGCTAAGGGATTAACTTTAGGGCTTAGGGCTTAGGTTTTGGGTTTAGGCATTAGGTTTTATTGCTTAGGGCTAAATGTTTATGGGGTTTATGATTTAAGGTTTAGGGTTTATGGTTTAGGATTTAGTGTTTAGGGTTTAAGGTTTAGGGTTTAGGGTTTTGATTGTAGGGTTTAGGGTTTAGGATTTATGGTTAATGGTTTATGGTGTAGGGTTTAATAGTTAGGGTTTAGGATTTAAGGTTTAGTGCTTCAAGGTTTTAGGTTTTAGGTTTTAGGGTTTACGGTTTAGGGTTTATAGTTTACATCTCGGGGTTTAGTGTTTAGTGCTAAGGGATTACAGTTTAGGGCTTAAGGTTTAGGGTTTAGGGTTTTAATTTTAGGGTTTAGGGTTTCAGGGGATTAGGGTTTAGGATTTAGGGTTTATGGTTTTTAGTTTAGGGTTTAATATTTGGTGTATAGGGTTTAGGGTTTAGTTTTAGGGTTTAGGATTTAGGGTTTAGGGTTTATGTTTAGGTTTTCAGATTTATGTCTTAGGGTTTAAGATTTAGGGCTAATGGATTACAATTTAGGGCTTAAGGTTTAGTTTTTCAATGTTTAGGATTTAGGGTTTAGGATTTAGGGTTTAGGGTATATGGTGTTTATGATTCAAGGTTTAGTTTTTTGGTTTAGGGTTTAGGGTTTAGGGTTTAAGCTTTAGGGTTTAGATTTTAGGGTTTTGAGTTTAAAGTTTTGTGTTTAATATTTAGGGTTTATGGTTTAGTGCTCAAGTTTTAGTGTTTAGGGTTTAGGGTTTAGGTCTCAGGGTTTAAGGTTTTGGGCTGAGGGATTAAAGTTTAGGGCTTAGGGCTTAGGTTTTTGGGTTTATGTTTTAGGGTTTAGGGATTAGGGTTTATTGCTTAGGGATAAATGTTTATGGGGTTTATGATTCAAGGTTTAGGATTCTTGTTTAGGGTTTAAGGTTTAGAGTTTAGGGTTTTGAGTGTAGGGTTTAGGGTTTAGGATTTATGGTTTATGGTTTATGGTGTAGGGTTTAATATTTAGGGTGTAGGGTTTAAGGTTTAGTGCTAAGGGTTTAGGTTTGAGGTTTTAAGTTTTAGGGTTTATGGTTTACGTTTCGGGGTTTAGTGTTTAGTGCTAAGGGATTATAGTTTAGGGATTAAGGTTTAGGGTTTAGGGTTTGAAGTTTAGGGTTAGGGTTTGAGTTTAGGGATTAGGGTTTAGGATTTAGGGTTTATGGTTTATAGTTTAGGGTTTAATATTTGGGGTTTAGGGTTTAGGGTTTAGTTCTCATGGTTTAGGATTTAGGGTTTAGGTTTTTAGATTTAGGTCTTAGGGTTTAAGATTTAGGGCTAATGGATTACGATTTAGTGCTTAAGGTTTAGTCTTTAGTGTTTATGATTTAGGGTTTAATATTTAGAGTTTAAGATTTAGGGCTTAGGGTATATGGGGCTTATGACTCAAGGTTTAGGTTTTTGGGTTCGGGGTTTGTGGTTTAAGGTTTAGATTTTAGGGTTTTAATTTTACACTTTTGTGTATAATATTTAGAGTTTAGGGTTTAGTGCTCAATTTTTAGGGTTTAGGGTTTAGGGTTTAGGTCTAAGGGATTACATTTTATGGCTTAAGGTTTAGGGTTTAGGGTTTATTGTTTAGGGATAAAAGTTTAGGATTTATGGGGTTTACGATTCAAGGTTTAGTTTTTAAGGTTTAGGGTTTAGGGTTTAGGTTTTATGGGGTTTTGATTCAAGGTTTAGTTTTTAGGGTTTAGGATTAACGATTTTAGGGTTTAGGGTTTAGGGTTTATGGTTTAAGGGTAAATTTTTAAGGTTAATGGGGTTTAAAATTCATTGTTTTTATTTTAGGGTTTAGGGTTTAGGGTTTGAGTTTAGGGTTCGGGGTCTAGGATTTATGGTTTATAATTTATGGTTTATGGTTTATTATTCATTGTTTATTGTTTAGTGCTCAAGGTTTAGGGTTTAGGTTTTAGGTTTTAGGGTTTAGGGATAAGGTCTAAGGGTTTAAGGTTTGGGGCTAAGGGATTATACTTTACGGCGTAGGGTTTATGGTTTATGGTTTATATTTTAGGGTTTAATATCGAGGGTTTATAGTTTAGGGTTTAGTTCTCAAGGTTTAGGATTTAGGGTTTGGGGTTTAGGGTTTATGGTTTAGGTTTTCAGATTTAGGTCTTAGGGTTTAAGATTTAGGGCTAATGGATTATAGTTTAGGGCTTAGGGTTTAGGTTTTAGTGTTTATAATTTAGGGTTTAAGGTTTATGGGTTAGGGGTTAGGGTATATGGTTTTTATGATTCAATGTTTAGTTTTTGGGTTTGGGGTTTAGGGTTCGGGTCCATGGTTTAGGGTTTAGATATTAGGTTTTTGAGTTTACGGTTTATGGTTTAATATTTAGGGTTTAGGGTTTAGTGCACAAGGTTTAGAATTTAGGGTTTAGGGTTTAGGGCTAAGAGATTACATTTTAGGGCTTAGGGTTTATGGTTTAGGATTTAGGGTTTATGAGGTTTACGATTCGAAGGTTTAATTTTTAGGGTTTATGGTTTAGGTTTTAGATTTCAAAGTTTAGGGTTTAAGATCTATTATTTAAGGTTTATGGTTTAGGATTTAATATTTATGGTTTATGGTTTAGGGTTTAGGTCTCGGGGTTAAATTTTAGGGCTAAGGGATTATAGGTTAGGTCTTAGGGCTTAAGGTTTAGGGTTTAGGACTAAAGGTTTAGGGTTTATGGGGTTTACGATTAAACATTTAGTTTTTAGGGTTTATGGTTTAGGGTTTAGGGTTTAGGTTTTTGGATTTAAAATTTAGGGTTTAGGATTTAGGGTTTAGGGTTTAGTGTTTAGGGTTTAGGGTTTAGGGTTTACGATACCGGGTTTTGTTTTTAGAGTTTAGGGTTTAGGTTGTAGAGATTAGAGTTTGGGGTTTAGGATTTATGGTTTAGGGTTGAGGTTTAATGTTTATGGTTTAGGGTTAAAGGTTTAGGGTTTATGGGGTTTACGATTCAAGGTTTAGTTTTTAAGGTTTACGGTTTATGGTTTAGGTTTAAGGGTTAAGGATTAAGGGTTTAGGGTTTATGGTTTAGTCTTTAAGGTTTAGGGTTTATGGGTTTACGATTCAAATTTTAGGGTTTAGGGTTTAATGTTTAGGGTTTCAAGTATAGGGTTTAGTGTTTATGATTTATGGTTTATGGTTTATAGTTTAGGGTTTAAAGTTTAGGGTTTAAGGTTTTGGGTTTACGGTTTAGAGTTTAGAGATTATAGTTTAGGGCTTAGGGTTGGTTTTGGGTTTAGAGTTTATGGGGTTTTTGATTCAAGGTTTAGTTTTTAGGGTTTCACCGTTTACGGTTTAGGGTTTTTAGTTTAGGGTTTAGCGTTTAGGATTTATGAGTTTAGGGTTTAGGGTTTAGGATTTATGGGTTATGGTTTATGGTTTAGTGTTTAATGTTTAGGGTTTAGGGTTTAGGACTTAGGGTTTAGGTCTTAGTGTTTAAGGTTCCAGGTGTAAGGGATTATAGTTTAGGGTTTAGGGTTTATGTTTAGGGATTATGGTTTAAGGCTAAATTTTTAGAGTTAATGGGGTTTATAATTCATGGTTTTGATTTTAGGGTTTAGGGTTTAGGGTTTTGAGTTTAGGGTTCGGGGGTTTAGGATTTATGGTTTATACTTTATGGTTTAGGTTTTAATATTTAGGGTTTAGGGTTTAGGTTTTAGGGTTTAAGGTTTAGGTCTAAGGGATTAAAGTTTAGGGCTTAGGGTTTAGGGTTTAGGGTCTAGGGTTGATGGTTTAGGGGTAAAGGTTTTGGATTTATAAGGTTTATGATTCAAGGTTTAGTTTTTAGGGTTTAAGGTTTATAATTTATGGTTTCAAGTTTAGGGTTTAGGGTGTAGCATTTATTGTTTATGGTTTAAGGTTTAGGGTTTAATATTTATTATTAAGGGTTTGGGGTTTAGTGTTCGGGGTTTAGGTTTTGGTGATTAGAGTTTAGGGTTTAGGGTTTAGGTCTCGGGGTTTAATGTTTAGGGCTAAAGGACTACATTTTAGGGCTTAGGGTTTAGGTTTTAGGGTTTAGGATTTAGGTTTTAGGATTTATGGTGTAGGGGTAAAGGTTTATGGTGTTTATGATTCAAGGTTTAGTTATTAGGGTTTAGGGTTTAGGATTTAGGATTTAGGGCTTATAAATTATGGTTTATGGTTTACGGTTTAGTGTTTAGGGGGTTTAAGGTTTAGTGTTAAGGGTTTAGGGTTTAGGTTTTAGGATTTAGGCTTTAGGGTTTAGGGTTAAGGGTTTAGGGTTTAGGGCTTAGGGTTTAGGGTTTAGGGTTTAGGGTTTATGATTTAGGGCTAAATATTTAGGGTTTATGCGGTTTACGATTCAAGGATTAGTTTTTAGTGTTTAGTGTTTAGGGTTTAGGATTTATGGTTTATGGTTTACATTTTAGGATTTAATATTTGGGTTTTAGGGTGCAGCATTTTGTGCTTAGTGTTTAGGAGTATAGGGTTACGGTTTATGGTTTAGGTGTTAGGTCTAAGGTTTTAAGGTTTATGGCTCATGGATTATAGTTTTAGGCTTAAGTTTTAGGGTTTATATTTTAGTGTTTAGGGTTTATGGTTTAGGGTTTTGGGTTTATGGTTTAGGGCTTAGGGTTTAGGGTTTAGGGTTTATGTCTCATGGTTAAAGGTTTAGAGCTAAGAGATTAAATTTTAGGGCTTAGGGCTTAGGTTTTTGGGTTTACGCTTTAGGGTTTAGGGATTATGGTTTATTACTTAGGGCTAAAGGTTTATGGGGTTTATGATTCAAGCTTTAGTTATTAGTTTTGAGGTTTAGGGTTTAGGGTTTAGGATTTATGGTTTAGGATTTAAGGTTTAGCATTTAGGGTTTTGAGTTTAGGGATTAGGGTTTATGATTTATATATTTTTGTTTACGATTTAGGGTTTAATATTTAGGGTTTAAGATTTAGTGCTAAGGGTTTAGGGTTTAGGGTTTAGGTTTTAGGCTTTAAGCTTTAGGGTTTAGGGTTTAGTATTTAGGGTTTAGGGTTTAGGTCTACGGGTTTAAGGTTTAGGGCTTAAGATTTAGGGTTTAGGGTTTAGGGTTTTTAGTTTAAGGGTTAGGGTTTAATATTTAGAGTTTAGGGTTTACGCAGTTTAGGGTTTAATATTTGGGGTTCGGGCTTTAGGTGTTAGTTCTCAACGTTTAGGATTTAGGGTTTAGGGTTTATGGTTTAGGTTTTGGGTTTAGGTCTTCGGGTTTAAGGCTAATGGATTACGAGTTTAGGGCTTAGGGTTTAGGGTTTAGGGTTTATGGGTTAGGGCTTAGGGTATATGGGGTTTATGATTTAAGGTTTAGTTTTTGTGTTTAGGGTTTAGGGTTTAGGGTATAGGGTTTCGAGTTTCACTTGTTTAGGGTTTAATGTTTAGGGTTTAGGATTTAGGTCTTAGGGTTTAAGGTTTAGGGCTAAGGGATTATATTTTAGGGTTTAAGGTTTAGGGTTTAGGGATTAGGGTTTAAGGCTAAATTTTTAGGGTTTATGGGGTTTACAATTCAGGTTTTTTTAGGGTTTAGGGTTTAGGGTTTCGAGTTTAGGGTTCATGGTTTAGGATTTATGGTTCAGGTTTAATATCTAGTGTTTAGGGTTTAGGGTTTAGTGCTCGGGGTTTAAGGTTTAGGTTTAAGGTTTCAGGGTTTAAGGTTTATGTCTAAGGGATTAAAGTATAGGGCTTTGATCTTAGGGTTTAGGATCTAGGGTTTATGGTTTAGAGCTAAAGGTTTATGGTTTATAAGGTTTACGATTCAAGGTTTAGTTAAGGGTTTAGGGTTTAGGATTTATGGTTTGAAGTCTAGGGTTTAGGGTGTAGGATTTATGGTTTATGGTTTAAGTTTTAGGGTTTAATATTTATTGTTAAGGGTTTGGGGTTTAGTGCATAGGATTTAGGTTTTAGTGTTTAGGGTTTAGTGTTTAGGGTTTAGGGTTTATGTCTCGGGGTTTAAGGTTTAGGTCTAAGGGACTACAATTTAGGGATTAGGGTTTGTGTTAGGGTTTAAGATTTATGGTGTAGGGGTAAAGGTTTATGGTATTTACGATTCAAGGTTTAGTTATTAGGATTTAGGGTTTAAGATTTAGGGTTTAGGGTTTAGGGTTTAGGGTGTTAACTTTAGGGTTTATGGTTTATAATTTAGGGTTTAATATTTAGTGTTTAGGGTTTAAGGTTTAGTGCTAAGGGTTTGGGGTATAGGTTTTGGATTTAGGCTTCATGGTTTAGGGTTAAGGGTTTAGGGTTTAAGGCTTTGGGTTTAGGGTTTAGGTTTTACGGTTTATGGTTTAGGGCCAAAGCTTTAGGGTTTATTGGGTTCACGATTCAAGGTTTAGTTTTTAGTGTTTAGTGTTTAGGTTCTAGGGTTTAGTATTTATGCTTTATGGTTTACATTTTAGGATTTAATATTTGGGTTTTGGGGTTTAGGGTTTTGTGCTTAGGGTTTAAGCTTTAAGGTTTAAGGTTTATGGTTTAGGTGTTAGGTCTCGGGGTATAAGGTTTAGGGCTAATGGATTATAGTTTAAGGCTTAAGGTTTAGTGTTTAAGTTTTAGGGTTTAGGGTTTACGGTTTAGGGTTTATGTCTCAGGGTTTAAGGGTTAGGGCTAAGAGACTAAAGTTTAGGCCTTAGGGTTTAGGGTTTGGGCTTTAGGGTTTAATGGCTTAGGGATAAAGGTTTATGGGGTTTATGATTCAAGGTTTAGTTTTTATTTGTTAGGGTTTAGGGTTTAGGTTTTAGGGTTTAGGGTTTAAGGTTTATGGTTTAGAGTTTTGAATTTAGGGATTAGGGTTTAGGATTTATGGTTTAGTATTTATGCTTTAGGGTTTAGGTTTTCAGGTTTAGGGTCCAGGGTTTATGGTTTAGGGTTTATAAGGTTTATGATTCAAGGTTTAGTTTTTAGGGTTTAGGGTTTAGGATTTATGGTTTCAATTTTAGGGTTTAGGGTGTACGATTTACACAGTTTATGGTTTAAGGTTTAGGGTTTAATGTTTATTGTTAAGGCTTTGGGGTTTAGTTCTTTGGTTTTAGGTTTTAGCGATTAGGGTTTAGGGTTTAGGGTTTAGGTTTTAGGGTTTAATTTTTTTGGCTAAGGGACTACAGTTAGGGGGATTAGTGTTTAGGGTATAGGGTATAGGGTTTAGGGTTTAGGATTTATGGTGGAGGGAAAGGTTTGGTGTTTGCAATTCAAGGTTTAGTTATTAGGGTTTAGTGTTTAGGGTTTAGGATTTAGGGTTTAAGGTGTCGAGTTTAGGGTTTAAGGGTTACGATTTATGGTTTATTGTTTATAGTTGAGGTTTAATATTTAGGGTTTAGGGTTAAAATTTTAGTGCTAAGGCTTTAGGCTTTAGGGTTTAGGGTTTAGGGTTTAGGGCTCAAGGTTTAGGGTTTAGGGTTTAGGATTTAGGGTTTAAGACTAAAGGTTTAGGGTTTATGGGGTTTATGATTCAAGGTTTAGTTTTTATTGTTTAGGGTTTAGTGTTTATTATTTGTTTTTTACATTTTAGGTTCGTACTAAGGAATAAAGTTTAGGGCTTAGGGCTTAGGTTTTTGGTTTATGGATTAGGGTTTAAGGATTAGGGTTTATTGCTTAGGGATAAGGTTTATGGGGTTTATGATTCAGGTTTATTGCTTAGGGCTAAAGGTTTAGGATTTATAGTTTATGGTTTATGGGGTTTATGATTCAAGGTTTAGTTATTAGTGTTTATGGTTTAGGATTTAGGATTTAGGGTTTAGGGTTTTAAGTGGAGGGTTTAGGGTTTAGGATTTATAGTTTATGGTTTATGGTTTAGGGTTTAATATTTATAGTGTAGGGTTTAAGGTTTAGTACTAAGGGTTTAGGGTTTAGGTTTTAGGGTTTAGGGTTTAGGTCTCGTGGGTTTAGTGTTTAGAGCTAAGGGACTATAGTTTAGGGTCAAGGTTTAGGGTTTAATGTTTTAAGTTTAGGGTTTAGGGTTTCAAGTTTAGGGATTAGGGTTTAGAATTTAGGGTTTATGGTTTATATTTTAGGGTCTTATATTTATCGTTTAGGGTTTAGGATTTAGTTCTTAGGGTTTAGTATTTAGGGTTTAGGGTTTAGGGTTTATGGTTTAAGTTTTTAAATTTAGGTCTTAGGGTTTAAGATTTAGGGCTAAGGGATTACAGCTTAGGGCTTAGGGTTTAGGGTTTAGTTTTTAGGATTTAGGGTTTAAGGTTTAGGGTTTATGGGTTAGCTGTTAGGGTATATGGGGTTTATGATTCAAGGTTTAGTTTTGGGTTTAGGGTTTAGGATTTAGGGTTAAGGGTTTAGGGTTTAGATTTTAGGGTTTAAAGTTTACTATTTAGGGTTTAAAATTTAGGGTTTAGGGTTTAGTGCACAAGGTTTAGGGCTTAGGGTTCGGGGTTTATGGTTTAGGGATAAAATTTTAGGGTTTATGGGGTTTACAATTCAAGGTTTAATTTTTAGGGTTTAGGGTTTATCGTTTAGGTTTTAGGGTTTTGAGTTTAGGGTTTAAGATATATGAATTAAGGTTTATAGTTTAGGATTTAATATTTAGGGTTTAGGGTTTATGTCTCGGGGTTTGTGGTTTAGGGCTAAAGTTTTAGGGTTTATGGGGTTTACGATTAAAGGTTTAGTTTTTATTGTTTATGGTTTAGGGTTTAGGGTTTATGATTCCATGTTTTGTTTTTAGAGTTTAGGGTTTAGGTTGTAGAGATTAGAGTTTAGGGTTTAGGATTTATGGTTTGGGGTTTACGGTTTACGGTTTAAAGTTCATGGTTTATGGCTAAAGGTTTAGGGTTTATGGGGTTTATGATTCAAGGTTTAGTTTTTAGGGTTTATGGTTTAGGGTTTAGGTTTAAGGGTTAACGGTTTAGGGTTTATGGTTTATGGTTTAGTTCTAAAGGTTTAGGGTTTATAGGTTTTACGATTCAAGGTTTAGGGTTTCAGATATAGGGTTTAGTGTTTATGATTTATGGTTTATGATTTACGGTTTAGGGTTTAAGGTTTTGGGTTTATAGTTTAGAGTTTAGGGTTTAGGTCTTAGGGTTTATGATGGATTACACTATAGGGTTTAGGGTTTATGGTTTAGGGCTAAAGTTTTAGGGTTTAGGGTTTAGGGTTAGGTGTGAGGGTTTAAGGGTTAGGACTAAGGGATTAAAGTTTAGGGCTTAGGGTTTATAGTTTAGGGCTTAGGGATTAGGGTTTAGGGTTTAGCATTTATGGGGTTTTCAATTCAAGGTATAGTTTTTATTGTTTAGGGTTTACTATTTAGTGTTTAGGATTTTTAGTTTAGGGTTTAGGGTTTAGGATTTACGATTTTATTGTTTAGGGTTTAGGATTTATGGGTTAGGTTTAGGGTTTATGGTTAAATGTTTAGGGTTTAGGGTTTAGGTCTTAGTGTTTAAGGTTCGGGTTAAGGGAATATAGTTTAGGGTCTAGGGTTAATGGGGTTTACAATTCATGGTTTAGGGTTTAGGGTTTCAGAGTTTAGGGTTCAGGTTTAGGATTAATGGTATAAAATTTATGGTTTAGGGTTTAATGTTTAGGGTTTAGTGCTCATGGTTTAGGGTTTAGGGTTTAGGGTTTAGGTTTTAGGTATTAAGGTTTAGGTCTAAGGTATTAAAGTTTAGGGATTAGGGTTTATGGCATAGGGTTTATGGTTTATGGGTAAAAGTTTAGGGTTTATAGGGTTTACAATTCAAGGTTTAGTTTTTAGGGTTGAGGGTTTAGGATTTATGGTTACGAGTTTAGGGTTTAGGGTATAGGTTTTATGGTTTTTGGTTTAAGGTTTTTGGTTTAATCTTTATTGTTATGGGTTTAAGGTTTAGTGCACAGGATTTAGGTTTTGGTTATTAGGGTTTAGGGTTTAGGGTTTAGGTCCTAGGGTTTAAGGTTTAGGGATAAGGGACAACATTTAAGGGCTTAGGGTTTAGGTTTTAGGGTTTAGGATTTATGGTGTAGGGGTAAAGGTTTAAGGTGTTTACGATTCAAGGTTTAGTTATTGGGGTTTAGGGTTTGAGATTTAGGGTTTAGGGATTATAATTTATGGTTTATGGTTTATGGTTTAGTGTATAATATTTATGGTTTAGGGTTTAGGGTTTAGTGCTAAGGGTTTAGGGTTTAGGTTTTAGGCTTTAGGCTTGGGTTCGGGTTTAGGGTTTAGGGAAAATGGTTTAGGTTTTAGGGTTTAGGGTTTATTGTTTAGGGCTAAAGGGTTAGGGTTTATGGGGTTTACGATTAAAGGATTAATTTTTAGTGTTTAGTTTTTAGGGTTTAGGATTTATGGTTTATGGTTTACATTTTAGGATTTAATATTTGGGTTTTATTTTTAGGGTTTTGTGCTTAGTGTTTAGGGTTTAGGGTTTATGGTTTATGGATTAGTTGTTAGGTCTCAGGGTTTAAGGTTTAGGGCTAATGGATTACAGTTGAAGGCTTAAGGTTTAGGGTTTAGGGTTTATGTCTCAGGGTTTAAGGTTTAGGGCTAGGGATTAAAGTTTAGGGATTAGGGCTTAGGGTTTTGGGTTTACGGTTTAGGGTTTAGGGATTAGGGTTTATGGCTTTGGGCTAAAGGTTTATGGATTTTATGATTCAAGGTTTATTTATTAGTGTTTAGGGTTTAGGGATTAGGATTTAGGGTTTAAGGTTTAGGGTTTAGGGTTTCAAGTTTAGGGATTAGGGTTTATTATTTATATTTTATGGTTTATGGTTTAGGTTTTAATATTTATGGTGTAGTGGTTTAATGTTTTGGGTTTATGGTTTATGGTCTAGGTTTTCGGGTTAAAGTCTTAAGGTTTAAGGTTTAGGGCTAATGAATCATAGTTTAGGGCTTAGGGTTTTTGGTTTTGGGTTTAGGGTTTATGGTTTAGGGGTTAGGGTATATGTTGGTTTATGATTCAAGGTTTATTTTTTTTTAGGGTTTAGGGTTTAGGGTTCGGGGTTTAGGGTTTGGGTTTATATTTTTAGTGTTTCGAGTTTGTGGTTTAGGGTTTAATGTTTAGGGTTAAGGTTTTGTGCTAAGGGATTATAGTTTAGGGTTTAGGGATTATGGTTTAAGGCTAAATTTTTAGGGTTTATGGGGTTTACAATTCAAGGTTTTTTTTAGGGTTTAGGGTTTAGAGTTTAGGTTTTAGGATTTAGGATTTATGGTTTATAATTTATGGTTTAGGGTTTAATATTTAGGGTTTTGGATTTAGGGTTTAGTGCTCATGGTTTAGGGTTTAGGTTTAAGGTTTTAGGGTTTAAGGTTTAGGTCTAAGGGATTAAAGTTTAGGGCTTAGGGTTTAGGGTTTAGGGTCTAGGGTTTATGGTTTAGGTCTAAAGGTTTAGAGTTTATGGTTTAGGGCTAAATTTTTAGGGTTCAGGGTAGGGTTTAGGTCTCAGGGTTTAAGGTTTAGGACTAAGGGATTATAGTTTAGGGCTTACGGTTTATGGTTTAGGGTTTAGGGTTTATTGTGTTTTCAATTCAAGGTTTAGTTTTAGGTTTTAGGATTTATGGTTAAGGTTTAGGGTTTAGGGTTTTGAGTTTAGGGTTTAGGATTTTCAAATTTAGTGTTTATGGTTTAGGATTTATGGGTTATGGTTTAGGGTTTAGGGTTTAATGTTTAGGGTTTAGGGTTTAGGGTTTATGTCTTAGAGTTTAAGGTTCGTGGAAAAGGGATTATAGTTTAGGGTTTAGGGTTTAGTTTTTATGGATTTTGGTTTAAGGCTAATTTTTTAGGGTTAATGGGGTTTACAATTCATGGTTTTGATTTCAGGGTTTATGGTTTAGGGTTTAGGATTTACGAGTTTAGTGTTTAGGGTTTAGGATTTATGTGTTATGGTTTAGGGTTTATAGTTTTGGGTTTAGGGTTTAGGTCTTAGTGTTTAAGGTTTAGGGATAAGGGATTATAGTTTAGGGTTTAGGGTTTAATGTTTAGTGATTATGGTTTAAGGCTCTATTTTTAGGGTTAATGGGGTTTATAATTCATGGTTTTGATTTTAGGGTTTAGGGTTTCGAGTTTAGGGTTCAATGTTTAGGATTTATGGTTTATAATTTATTGTTTAGGGTTTAGTGCTTTGAGGGTTTATGGTTTAGGTTTAGGTTTTAGGTATTAAGGTTTAGGTCTAAGGTATTAAAGTTTAGGTATTAGGGTTTAGGGTATAGGGTTTATGGTTTAGGGGTAAAGGTTTAGGGTTTATAGGGTTTACAATTCAAGGTTTAGTTTTTAGGGTTTAGGGTTTAGGATTTATGGTTACAAGTTTAGGGTTTAGGGTGTAGCATTTATGGTTTATGGTTTAAGGTTTATGGTTTAATATTTATTATTAAGGGTTTGGGGTTTAGTGCTCGGTGTTTAGGTTTTGGTGATTAGAGTTTAGGGTTTAGGTCTCAGGGTTTAAGGTTTAGGGCTAAGGGACTACATTTAAGGGCTTAGGGTTTAGGTTTTAGGGTTTAGGATTTAGGGTTGAGGATTTATGGTGTAGGGGTAAAGGTTTAAGGTGTTTACGATTCGAGGTTTAGTTATTAGGGTTTAGGGTTTAGGGTTTAGGATTTAGGATTTAGGGTTTAGGGTTTATAATTTATGGTTTACGGTTTAGTTTATAATATTTATGGTTTAGGGTTTAAGGTTTTGTGCTAAGGGTTTAGGGTTTAGGTTTTAGGCTTTAGGCTTTAGGCTTTATGGCTTAGGGCTTAGGTTTTAGGATTTAGGGTTTATTGTTTAGGGTTTATGGTTTAGGGCTAAAGGGTTAGGGTTTATGGGGTTTAATGTTAAAATATTTGTTTTTAGTGTTTAGATTTTAGGGTTTAGGCTTTATGGTTTGTGGTGTACATTTTAGGATTTAATATTTGGGTTTTAGTTTTTAGTTTTTGTGCTTAGTGTTTAGGGTTTCACCGTTTATGGTTTAGTTGTTAGGTTTCGGGTTTAAGGTTTAGGGCTAATGGATTATATTTTAAGGCTTAAGGTTTTGGGTTTTGGGTTTAGTTTTTAGGGTTTATGGTTTAGGGTATGTGGTTTAGGGCTTAGGGTTTAGGGTTTTGGGATTCGGGTTTATGTCTCAGGGTTTAAGGTTTAGGGCTAGGGATTAAAGTTTAGGGATTAGGGCTTAGGGTTTTGGGTTTACGGTTTAGGGATTAGGTTTTATGGCTTAGGACTAAAGGTTTATGGGGTTTATGATTCAAGGTTTAGTTATTAGTGTTTAGGGTTTAGGGATTAGGATTTACGGTTTAGGGTTTAGGGTTTAAGGTTTAGGATTTAGGGTTTTGAGTTTAGAGATTAGGGTTTATTATTTATATTTTATGGTTTATGGTTTAGGGTTTAATATTTAGGGTTTAGGGTTTATGGTTTAGGTTTTTGGGTTTAGGTCTTAAGGTTTAAGGTTTAGGGCTAACGAATTACACGATTAAGGGCTTAGGGTTTAGGGTTTAGGGTTTATGTTTTAGGGGTTAGCGTATATGGGGTTTATGATTCAAGGTTTAGTTTTTGGGTTTAGGGTTTCAATTTTATGGTTTAGGGTTTAATGTTTAGGGTTTATGGTTTATGGTTTAGGATTTAGGTCTTAGTGTTTAAGGTTTAGGGCTAAGGGATTATAGTTTGGGGTTTAGGGATTATGGTTTAAGGCTAAATTTTTAGAGTTTATGGAGTTTACAATTCAAGAGGTTTTTTAGGGTTTAGGGTTTAGGGTATAGGGTTTAGGGATTAGGTTTTATGGTTTATGGGGTTTATGATTCAAGGTTTAGTTTTTATTGTTTAGGGTTTCGGGGTTAGGGTTTAGGGTTTAGGATTTATGGTTTATGGTTTAAATTTTAGTGTTTAGGGATTAGGGTTTAGGGTTTAGGGTTTAGGTCTCGGGGTTTAAGGTTTATGGCTAAAGGATTAAAGTTTAGGGCTTAGGGCTTAGGTTTTTGGTTTAGGGATTAGGGTTTATTTCTTAGGGATAAATGTTTATGGGGTTTATGATTCAATGTTTAGGGTTTAGTGTTTAGGATTTAGGGTTTAGGGTTTAATGTGTAGGGTTTAGGGTTTTGAGTATAGGGTTTAGGATTTATGGTTTATGGTTTATGGTGTAGGGTTTAATATTTAGGGTGTAGGGTTTAAGGTTTAGTGGTAAGGGTTTAGGGTTTACGTCTCGGGGTTTAGTCTTTAGTGGTAATGGATTACACGCCAGGGCTTAAGGTTTAGGGTTTAGGGTTTCATGTTTAGGGTTTAGGGTTTATGGTTTATAGTTTAGGGTTTAATATTTGGTGTTTAGGGTTTAGTTCTCGGGGTTTAGGATTTAGGGTTTAGGGATTAGGGTTTATGGTTTAGGTTTTGATTTAGGTGTTAGGGGTTTAAGATTTAGGGATAATGGATTACGCTTTAGGGCTTTGGGTTCGGTTTTTGGTGTTTAGGATTTAGGGTTTAAGATTTAGGGGTTAGGGTATATGGGGTTTATGACTCCGTGGTTTTATTTTTTGGTTTAGGGTTTAGGGATCGGGGTTTAGGGTTTAGGGTTTAGATTTTAGGGTTTTGAGTTTAAATTTTTGTGTTTAATCTTTAGTTTTTAGGGTTTAGTTCACAAATTTTAGGGTTTAGGTCTCGTGGTTTAAGGTTTAGGGCTAAGGGATTAACTTTAGGGCTTAGGGCTTAGGTTTTACGCTTAAGGGTTTAGGGTTTAGGGATTAGTGTTTATTGCTTATGGCTAAATGTTTATGGGGTTTATGATTTAAGGTTTAGTGTTTAGGGTTTAGGATTTAGGGTTTAGGGTTTAAGGTTTAGGGTTTAGGGTTTAGGGTTTATGGTTTAGGATTTATGGTTTATGGTTTACAATGTAGGGGTTTAATATTTAGGGTATAGGGTTTAAGGTTTAGTGCTTAAGGGTTTAGGTTTTAGGTTTTAGGGTTTAGGGTTTATAGTTTACGGTTTATGTCTCGGGGTTTAGTGTTTAGTGCTAAGGGATTATAGTTTAGGGCTTAAGGTTTAGGGTTTAGGGTGTTCAATTTTACTATTTAGGGTTTTCAAGTTTAGGGATAAGGGTTTATGGTTTACATTTTAGGGTTTAATATTTGGGGTTTAGGGTTTATGGTTTAGTTCTCGGGTTTGGGATTTAGGGTTTAGGGTTTATGGTTTAGGTTTTCATATTTAGGTCTTAGGGTTTAAGATTTAGGGCTAATGGATTACTTGTTTAGGGCTTAAGGTTTAGTTTTCTATGTTTAGGATTTAGGCTTTAAGATTTAGGGATTAGGGTATATGGGGTTTATGACTAAAAGTTTAGTTTTTGGGTTTAGGATTTAAGGTTCAGTTTTTAAGGTTTAGGGTTTATATTTTAGGATTTAGAGTTTATAGTTTTATTTTTAATATTTAGGGTTTAGGGTTTAGTGCTAAAGTTTTAGGGTTTAGGGTTTAGGTCTCAAGGTTAAGGTTTTGGGCTAAGGGATTAAAGTTTAGGGCTTAGGGCTTTTGTTTTTGGGTTTAGGGTTTAGGGTTTAGGGATTAGGGTTTATTATTTAGGGCTAAATGTTTATGGGGTTTATTATTCAAGGTTTAGGGTTTAGGGTTTAGGATTTAGGGTTTAGGTTTTAAGGTTTAGGGCTTAGGGTTTTGAGTGTAGGGTTTAGGGTTTAGGATTTATGGTTTATGGTTTACGGTGTAGGGTTTAATATTTAGGGTGTAGGGTTTAAGTTTTAGTGCTAAGGATTTAGGTTTTAGGGTTTAGGTTTTAGGGTTTAGGGGTTAAGGTTTAGGGTTTACGTCTCGGGGTTTAGTCTTTAGTGCTAAGGGATTACTGAGTTTAGGGCTTAAGGTTTAGGGTTTAGGGTTTGAAGTTTAGGGTTTAGGGTTTTGAGTTTTGGGATTAGGGTTTAGGATTTAGGGTTTATGGTTTATAGTTTAGGGTTTAATATTTGGGGTTTAGGGTTTAGGGTTTATGATTTTTAGGGTTTAGGGTTTATTGTTTATGGTTTAGGTTTTCAGATTTAGGTCTTAGGGTTTAAGATTTAGGGCTAATGGATTAAAGTTTAGGGCTTAAGGTTTAGTTTTTAGTGTTTAGGATATAGGGTTTAAGATTTATGGTATAAGATTTAGGGGTTAAGGTATATGGGGCTTATAACTCAAGGTTTAGTTTTTGGGTTTAGTGTTTAGGGTTTAGATTTTAGTGTTTTGATTTTACAGTTTTGTGTTTAATATTTAGCATTTAGGGTTTAGTGCTCAATTTTTACAGTTTAGGGTTTAGGGTTTAGGGCTAAGGGATTACATTTTAGGGCTTAGGGTTTAAGGTTTATTATTTAGGGATAGAATTTTAGGGTTTATGGGGTTTAGGGTTTAGGGTTTGGTGTTTAGGTTTTATGGGGTTTTTGATTCAAGGTTTAGTTTTAGGGTTTAGGGTTTAGGGTTTAGGGTTTGATTTATGAGTTTAGGGTTTGGGGTTTATAATTTATGGGTTATGGTTTATGGTTTAATTTTTAGGGTTTAGGGTTTAGGGTTTAGGGTTTAGGGTTTAGGTCTTAGTGTTTAAGGTTTAGGGATAAGGGATTATATTTTAGGGTTTATGGTTTAGGGTTTAGGGATTATGGTTTAAGGCTAAATTTTTAGGGTTAATGGTGTTTAAAATTTATGGTATTTATTTTAGTGTTTAGGGTTTAGGGTTTGAGTTTAGGCTTCAGTGGTCTAGTATTTATGGTTTTATGATTTATGGTTTATGGTTTATTATTTATCATTTATTGTTTAGTGCTGAAGGTTTAGGGTTTAGGTTTTAGGTTTTAGGGTTTAGGATAAGGTCTAAGGGTTTAAGGTTTGGGGCTAAGGGATTATAGTTTACGGCGTAGGGTTTAGGGTTTATGGTTTATAGTTTAGGGTTTAATATTGAGGGTTTATGGTTTAGGGTTTAGTTCTCGGGGTTTAGGATTAAGGGTTTGGGGTTTAGGGTTTATGGTTTAGGTTTTCAGATTTAGGTCTTACGGTTTAAGATTTAGGGCCAATGGATTATACTTTAGGGCTTAGGGTTTAGGTTTTAGTGCTTATAATTTAGGGTTTAAGGTTTAGGATTTATGGGTTAGGGGTTAGGGTATATGGTTTTTATGACTCAATGTTTAGTTTTTAGGTTTGGTGTTTAGGGTTTAGGGTTCATGGTCTAGGGTTTAGATATTAGGGTTTTGAGTTTATGGTTTAGGGTTTAATATTTAGGGTTTAGGGTTTAGTGCACAAGGTTTAGGGTTTAGTGTTTAGGGTTTAGGGTTAAGAGATTACATTTTAGGGGTTAGGGTTTAGGGTTTAGGATTTAGGGTTTATGGTTTAGGGATAAAATTTTAGGGTTTATGAGGTTTACGATTCAAGGTTTAATTTTTAGGGTTTAGGGTTTAGGGTTTAGGGTTTACGGTTTAGGTTTTATAGTTTCAATTTTAGGGTTTAATATCTATTATTTAAGGTTTACAGATTTAGGCTTTAATATTTAGGGTTTAGGGTTTAGGGTTTAGGTCTCAGGGTTTAAGGATTAGAGCTAAGGGATTATATTTTAGGGATTAGGGATTAGGGTTCGGGGTTTAGGACTAAAGGTTTAGGGTTTATGGGGTTTACAATTAAACATTTAGTTTTTAGGGTTTATGGTTTAGGGTTTGGGGTTTAGGTTTTATGGATTCAAATTTAGGGTTTAGGATTTATGGTTTAGTGTTTAGGGTTTAGGTCTAGGGTTTACGATACCAAGTTTTGTTTTTAGAGTTTAGGGTTTAGGTTGTAGAGATTAGAGTTTGGGGTTTAGTGTTTATGGTTTAGGGTTTAGGGTTTAAATTTTATGGTTTAGGGTTAAAGGTTTAGGTTTTATGGAGTTCACGATTGGTTTAGTTTTAAGGTTTACGGTCTAGTTTTAAGGGTTAAGGGTTAAGGGTTTAGGTTTTATAGTTTAGTGCTTTAAAGGTTTAGGGTTTCAAGTATAGGGTTTAGTGTTTATGATTTATGGTTTATGGTTTACAGTTTAGGGTTTAATGTTTAGGGTTTAAGGTTTTGGGTTTACGGTTTAGAGTTTAGAGTTTAGGTCTCGGGGTTTATGATGGATTATAGTATAGGCTTTATTTTTATGTTTTAGGGCTAAAGTTTTAGGGTTTAGGACTAAAGGATTATAGTTTAGGGCTTAGGGTTGGTTTTGGGTTTAGGATTTATGGGGTTTTCAATTCGAGGTTTAGTTTTTAGGGTTTATGGTTTATGGTTTAGGGTTTAGGGTTTAGCATTTAGGATTTATGAGTTTAGGATTTAGGGTTTAGGATTTATGGGTTGTGGTTTATGGTTTAGTGTTTAATGTTTAATGTTTAGGCTTTAGGGTTTAGGACTTAGGGTTTAGGTCTTAGTGTTTAAGGTGTCCAGGTGTAAGGGATTATAGTTTAGGGTTTAGGGTTTAATGTTTAGGGATTATGGTTTAAGGCTAAATTTTTAGGGTTAATGGGGTTTACAATTCATGGTTTTGATTTTAGGGTTTAGGGTTTAGGGTTTTGAGTTTAGGGTTTAGGGTTTAGGATTTATGGTTTATACTTTATGGTTTAGGGTTTAATATTTAGGGTTTAGGGTTTAGTGCTCAGGGTTTAGGGTTTAGTGTTTAGGTTTCGGGGTTTAAGGTTTAGGTCTAAGAGATTAAAGTTTAGCGCTTAGGGTTTAGGTTTTAGGGTTTAGGGTTGATGGTTTAGGGGTAAAGGTTTGGGATTTATAAGGTTTATGATTCAAGGTTTAGTTTTTAGGGTTTAAGGTTTAGAATTTATGGTTTCAAGTTTAGGGTTTAGGGTGTAGCATTTATGGTTTATGGTTTAAGGTTTAGGGTTTAATATTTATTGTTAATGGTTTGGGGTTTAGTGTTCGGGTTTAGGTTTAGGTGATTAGGGTTTAGGGTTTAGGTGTCGGGGTTTAAGGTTTAGTGCTAAGGAGTACATTTTAGGCTTAGGGTTTAGGTTTTAGGGTTTAGGATTTAGGTTTTAGGATTTATGGTGTAGGGTAAAGGTTTATGGTTTTATGATTCAAGGTTTAGTTTTTAGGGTTTAGGGTTTAGGGTTTAGGATTTAGGATTTAGGGCTTATAAATTATGGTTTATGGTTTACGGTTTAGTGTATAATATTCGGGGTTTAGGGTTTAAGGTTTAGTGCTAAGGGTTTAGGGTTTAGGTTTTAGGCTTTAGGGTTTAGGGCTTAGGGTTTTGGTTTAGGGTTTATGATTTAGGTATAAATATTTAGCATTTATGGGGTTTACGATTCAAGGGTTAGTTTTTAGTGTTTAGTGTTTAGGTTTTAGTGTTTAGGGTTTAGGATTTATGGTTTATGGTTTACATTTTAGGATTTAATATTTGGGTTTTAGGGTTTAACTTTTTGTGCTTTTTGTTTAGGGTATAGGGGTTACGATTTATGGTTTAGGTGTTAGGTCTAAGGGTTTAAGGTTTATGGCTCATGGATTATAGTTTAAGGCTTAAGGTTTAGGGTTTAGAGTTTAGTGTTTAGGGTTTATGGTTTAGGGTTTAGATCTAAGGGATTAAAGTTTAGGGCTTAGGGCTTAGGTTTTGGGTTTACGCTTTAGGGTTTAGGGATTAGGGTTTATTACTTAGGGCTAAATGTTTATGGGGTTTATGATTCAAGCTTTAGTTATTAGTTTTTAGGGTTTAGGGTGTAGTGTTTAGGATTTAAGGTTTTCACCGTTTAGGGTTTTGAGTTTAGGGATTAGGGTTTATGATTTATATATTATGGTTTATGATTTAGGGTTTAAGATTTAGTGCTAAGGGTTTAGGGTTTAGGGTTTAGGTTTTAGGCTTTAAGCTTTAGGGTTTAGGGTTTAGGTCTACGGGTTTAAGGTTTAGGGATTAAGATTTACGGTTTAGGGTTTAGGTTTTTTAGTTTAGGGGTTAGGGTTTAATATTTAGAGTTTAGGGTTTACAGATTTAGGGTTTAATATTTGGTGTTTAGGCTTTAGGTTTTAGTTCTCAACGTTAAGGATTTAGGGTTTAAGGTTTAAGGCTAATGGATTATAGTTTAGGGCTTAGGGTTTAGGGTTTAGGGTTTATGGGTTAGGGCTTAGGGTATATGGAGTTTATGATTTAAGGTTTAGTGTTTTGGGTTTAGGGATTAGGGTTTATGGTTTATATTTTAGGGTTTTGAGTTTACGCCCAGGTTTTAATGTTTAGGGTTTAGGATTTAGGGTTTAGGATTTAGGTCTTAGGGTTTAAGGTTTAGGGCTAATGGATTATAGTTTATGGTTTAGGATTATGGTTTAACGTTAAATTTTAGGGTTTATGGTGTTTACAATTCAAGGTTTTATTTTTAGGGTTTAGGGTTTAGGGTTTAGAATTTAGGGTTCATGGTTTAGGATTTATGGTTCGGGGGTTTAATATTTAGTGTTTTGGGTTTAGGGTTTAGTGCTCGGGGTTTAAGGTTTAGGTTTAAGGTTTCGGGTTTAAGGTTTAGGTCTAAGGGATTAAAGTGTAGGGCTTCAAGCTTAGGGTTTAAGATCTAGGGTTTATGGTTTAGAGCTAAAGGTTTATGGTTTATAAGGTTTACGATTCAGGTTTAGTTTTAAGGGTTTAGGGCTTTAGGATTTATGGTTTCATGTCTAGGGTTTAGGTGTAGGATTTATGGTTTATAGTTTAAGGTTTAGGGTTTAATATTTATTGTTAAGGGTTTGTGGTTTAGTGCTCATATTTAGGTTTTAGTGATTAGGGTTTAGGGTTTAGGGTTTATGTCTCGGGGTTTAAGGTTTAGGGCTAAGGGACTACAATTTAGGGCTTAGGGTTTGTTTTAGGGTTTAATATTTATGGTGTAGGTGTAAAGGTTTATGGTGTTTACGATTCAAGGTTTAGTTATTAGGGTTTAGGGTTTAGGATTTAGGGTTTAGGGTTTAGGGTGTAAAATTTAGGGTTTAGGGTTTATGATTTATGGTTTATGGTTTACAGTTTAGGGTTTAATATTTAGTGTTTAGGGTTTAAGGTTTAGTGCTTGGGGTTTGTGGTTTAGGTTTTAGGCTTTAGGCTTGGGGTTTAGGGTTAAGGGTTTAGGGTTTAAGGCTTTGGGTTTGGGTTTAAGCCTTTTATGGTTTATGGTTTAGGATAAAGCTTTAGGGTTTATGGGTTCACTATTCAAGGTTTAGTTTTTATTGTTTAATGTTTAGGGTCTAGGGTTTATGATTTATGGTTTATGGTTTACATTTTATGATTTAATATTTGGGTTTTAGGGTTTAGGGTTTTGTGCTCGGGGTTAAAGCTTTAGGGTTTACGGTTTATGGTTTAGGTGTTAGGTCTCGTGGTTTAAGGTTTAGGGCTAATGGATTATAGTTTAAGGATTAAGGTTTAGGGTTTAAGTTTTAGTGTTTAGGGTTTAGGGTTTATGTCTCGGGGTTTAAGGGTTAGGGTTAAGAGATTAACGTTTAGGCCTTAGGGTTTAAGGTTTAGGGATTAGGGTTTATGGCTTATGGCTAAAGGTTTATGGGGTTTATGATTCAAGGTTTAGTTATTATTTGTTAGGGTTTAGGGTTTAGGATTTAGGGTTTAGGGTTTAAGGTTTAGGGTTTGGGGTTTTGAATTTAGGGATTAGGGTTTAGGATTTATGGTTTAGTGTTTATGGTTTAGGGTTTAGGCTCTTCAGGTATAGGTTTGAAGGTTTAAGGTTTAGGTCTAAGGGATTAAACATTAGGGCTTAGAGTTTAGGGTTTAGGGTCCAGGGTTTATTGTTTAGGGCTAAAGGTTTAGGGTTTATAAGGTTTATGATTCAAGGTTTATTTTTTATGGTTTAGGGTTTAGGATTTATGGTTTCGATTTTAGGGTTTAGGGTGTAGGAGTTACAGGTTTATGGTTTAAGGTTTTTAGGGTTTACTATTTATTGTTAAGGGTTTAGGGTTTAGGTCTAGGGTTTATGGTTTAGGGATTAGTGTTTAGGGTATAGGGTATATGGTTCAGGGTTTAGGATTTATGGTGGAGGGTGAAAGGTTACGGTGTTTACAATTCATGGTTTAGTTATTAGGGTTTAGGGTTTAGGGTTTAGGATTTAGGGTTTAGGGTTTAAGGTGTCGTCTTTAGGGTTTAATTATTTACTTATGGTTTATTGTTTATAGTTGAGGGTTTAATATTTATGGTTTGGGGTTAAGTGCTAATGGTTTAGTTTTTAGGCTTTAGGCTTTAGGGCTTAGGCTTTAGGGCTTAGGGTTTAGAGTTTAGGGTTTAGGATTTATGGTTTAAGACTAAAGGTTTAGGGTTTATAGGGTTTATGATTCATGGTTTAGTTTTTATTGTTTAGGGTTTAGGGTTTAGGGTTTAGTGTTTATCATTTATTTTTCACATTTTAGGGTTTAGGGCTTATGGTTTAAGGTTTAGAGTTTAGGGCTAAGGGATTAAAGTTTGGGGCTTACACCAGGTTTTTTGTTTACGGATTAGGGTTTAGGGATTAGGGTTTATTACTTAGGGATAAAGGTTTATAGGGTTTATGATTCAAGGTTTAGTTATTAGTGTTTAGGGTTTAGTGTTTAGGATTTAGGGTTTAGGGTTTGAGTAGAGGGTTTAGGATTTATAGTCTATGGTTTAGTGTTTAATATTTACGAGTGTAGGGTTTAATGTTTAGTACTAAGGGTTTAGGGTTTAGGGTTTAGGTCTCGGGTTTAGTGTTTAGAGCTAAGGGATTATAGTTTAGGCTTAAGGTTTAGGGTTTAAGGTTTCAAGTTTAGGTTTTAGGGTTTCAAGTTTAGGGATTAAGGTTTAGCATTTAGGGTTTATGTTTTATATTTTAGGGTCTTATTTTTATCGCTTAGGGTTTAGGGTTTAGTTCTCGTGGTTTAGTATTTAGGGTTTAGGGTTTATGGTTTAAGTTTTAGATTTAGGTCTTAGGCCTAAGATTTAGGGCTAAGGGATTATAGTTTAGGACTTAGGGTTTAGGTTTTAGTTTTTAGGATTTAGGGTTTAAGGTTTAGGGTTTATGGGTTAGGGGTTAGGGTATATGGGGTTTATGATTCATGGTTTATTTTATTGGGCCTAGGGTTTAGGGTTAAGGGTTAAGGGTTTAGGGTTTATATTTTAGGGTTTTGAGTTTACTATTTAGGGTTTAATATTTAGGGTTTAGGGTTTAGTGCACAAGGTTTAGGGTTTAGGGTTTATGGTTTAGGGATAAAATTTTAGGGTTTATGGGGTTTACGATTCAAGGTTTAATTTTAGGGTTTAAGATATAAGGTTTAAGGTTTATGGTTTAGGATTTAATATTTAGGGTTTACGGTTTAGGTCTAAGAGTTTATGGTTTGGGGCTAAAGGTTTAGGGTTTATGGGGTTTATGATTAAAGGTTTAGTTTTTATTGTTTATAGTTTAGGGTTTAGGGTTTATGATTCCATGTTTTGTTTTTAGAGTTTAGGGTTTAGGTTGTAGAGATTAGAGTTTAGAGTTTAGGATTTATGGTTTGTGGTTTAGGGTTTATGGTTTAAAGTTCATGGTTTATGGCTAAAGGTTTAGGGTTTATGGTGTTTATGATTCAAGGTTTAGTTTTAGGGTTTACGGTTTAGGATTTAGGTTTAAGGGTTAAGGGTTTAGGGTTTAGGGTTTATGGTTTATGGTTTAGTGCTAAAGGTTTAGGGTTTATGGGTTTTACGATTCAAGGTTTATAGTTTAGGGTTTAGGGTTTCGTATAGGGTTTAGTGTTTATGATTTATGGTTTATGGTTTACGGTAAAGGGTTTAAGGTTTTGGGTTTATAGTTTAGAGTTTAGGGTTTAGGTCTCGTGGTTTATGATGGATTACACTATAGGGTTTAGGGTTTATGGTTTAGGGCTAAAGTTTTAGGGTTTAGGGTTTAGGGTTTGGTCCGAGGGTTCAAGGGTTAGGACAAAGGGATTATGGTTTAGGGCTTAGGGTTTATAGTTTAGGGCTTAGGGTTTAGGGTTTAGGGTTTAGGATAAAATTTTAGGGTTTATGGGGTTTACGATCCAAGGTTTAATTTTTAGGGTTTAAGATATAAGGTTTAAGGTTTATGGTTTAGGATTTAATATTTAGGGTTTACGGTTTAGGTCTAAGGGTTTATGGTTTAGGGCTAAAGGTTTAGGGTTTATGGGGTTTACGATTAAAGGTTTATTTTTATTGTTTATGGTTTAGGGTTTAGGGTTTATGACATGTTTTGTTTTTTAGAGTTTAGGGTTTAGGTTGTAGAGATTAGTGTTTAGAGTTTAAGATTTATGGTTTGGGGTTTAGGGTTTATGGTTTAAAGTTCATGGTTTATGGCTAAAGGTTTAGGGTTTATGGGGTTTATGATTCAAGGTTTAGTTTTTAGGGTTTACGGTTTAGGATTTAGGTTTAAGGGTTAATGGTTAAGGGTTTAGGGTTTAAGGTTTATGGTTTAGTGCTAAAGGTTTAGGGTTTATGGGTTTTACGATTCAAGGTTTACGATTTAGGGTTTAGGGTTTCGGTATAGGGTTTAGTGTTTATGATTTATGGTTTATGGTTTACGGTTTAGGGTTTAAGGTTTTGGGTTTACATTTTAGAGTTTAGGTTTAGGTCTCGTGGTTTATGATGGATTACACTATAGGGTTTAGGGTTTATGGTTTAGGGCTAAATTTTAAGGGTTTAGGGTTTAGGGTTTATGTCCGAGGGTTTAAGGGTTAGGACTAAGGGATTATAGTTTAGGATTAGGGTTTATAGTTTAGGGCTTAGGGTTTAGGGTTTAGGGTTTATGGGGTTTTCAATTCAAGGTATAGTTTTTAGGGTTTAGGGTTTAGGGTTTAGGGTTTAGTGTTTAGGGTTTAGGATTTATGGGTTATGGTTTAGAGTTTAGGGTTAAATGTTTAGGGTTTAGGGTTTAGGTCTTAGTGTTTAAGGTTCAGTGTTAAGGGATTATAGTTTAGGGTTTAGGGTTTAATGTTTAGTGATATTATGGTTTAAGGCTATATTTTTAGGGTTAATGGGGTTTAAAATTCATGGTTTTAATTTTAAGGTTTAAGGTTTAGGGTTTCAAGTTTAGGGTTCCAGGGTTTAGGATTTATTTTTATAATTTATGGTTTAGGGTTTAATATTTAGGGTTTAGGGTTTAGGTTTCGGTATTAAGGTTTAGGTCTAAGGTATTAAAGTTTAGGGATTAGGGTTTAGGGTATAGGGTTTATGGTTTAGGGGTAAAGGTTTAGGGTTTATAGGGTTTACAATTCAAGGCCTAGTTTTTAGGGTTGGGGGTTTAGGATTTATGGTCACGAGCTTAGGGTTTAGGGTGTCGTTTATGGTTTATGGTTTAAGGTTTAGGGTTTAATATTTATTGTCAAGGGTTTAAGGTTTATTTCATAGTGTTTAGGTTTTGGTGATTAGTGTTTAGGGTTTAGGGTTTAGGTCTTAGGATTTAAGGTTTAGGGCTAAGGGAAAACATTTAAGGGCTTAGGGTTTAGGGTTTAGGGTTTAGGATTTATGGTGTAGCGGTAAAGGTTTAAGGTGTTTATGATTAAAGGTTTAATTATTGGGGTTTAGGGTTTAGGGATTATAATTTATGGTTTATGGTTTTACGGTTTAGTGTATAATATTTATGGTTTAGGGTTTAAGGTTTAGTTTTAAGTGTTTAGGGTTTAGGTTTTAGGCTTTAGGCTTCATGGTTTAGTGTT